>CAWUFW010007507.1:0-457500 GCA_963921515.1 Calotriton arnoldi | reverse complement strand
TGCTCATGACGAGTCCAGCTCGTCATAAGACCACCCACGGGGGAAGCGCTGGCGCTCCCCCGTGGGAATCCGATCGTTAGGTTTTTTTGGGGGGAGGCAGGGGAAGGGCTTCCCCTGCCTCCCCCGCCCCATCAATGACGTCAGCGCGCGAGGTGCGCTGACATCATTGAGGGTTTCCTTCTTCCCGACGCGCTGGAAGCCATTTGCTTCCAGCGCGTCGGGGAAATCAGGTGAGGTTTGGCTCGGGGAGGGGGGGGGTTTGTATCAAAAGAGGCATCGAGGGAAAGGAAAGGGTTTTCCTTTCCCCCGATGCCTCTTTTGTGCATTCCTGCTGCACGATCATGTGATCGTGCAGCAGGAATGCCCACTAGGCATCAGGGTTTTTTTTAATTTTTGGGGAGTGGCCAAAAGGGCAAGGGTTGCTCCCCTTTTACGGGTGTGAATATTTTATTTATACTGTTAGGCCCACCTACCCCTTAGCTTGGCTGGTGGATTGTGTGTGGACTGGTGCATTATTTGCATATGTGATTGTAATGTTTTTTTTCTCCTTTTTATTCTAGTGTAAAGCTTTTGATTCCTGTTTGCGGTTTCGGCAGTTGTGGTTCTGCAGTTTTGCGTAATTGCATTTATTTGGTAAGAAAAATATTTTTGTTGTGTGTACTCCAAATGAGTATTATTGTCATGCATGAATGAATTTTTTGTAAGTGGTGCCATAATGGCAGCATATTTGTTAGTGTTCAGAGCATGAAATTCTTTGCGATGTTTTGCATTGTCTTATGTGTAATTTTTTTCTTCTTCTTTTTTAGTGGGATATTGTTGATCCTTACTGTGTCTGTGCAGAGTAGGTGGTGGTGAGTCTAGCTGCTTCTGTCACGTGAGTGGTATAGTGTTGGAGTATATAGGTCTTTGTGATAAAGCTACATTTTGTTTATTTCTTTTTTTTTACAAAGGGTTTGTTGTTGTTGACTTGTTTGACAAGTAACCTTTATTAGTAAGCATTATGGCTAGCCGTAGAATTACTGCTCAGCAGGTGGTTGGTTTGCTTCTTGAATCTTCCTCTGAGCAGGATTATGAGACTGACAGTGCGTCTGAGGGAGAGGAGGGAGGGGAAGATTCAGGCAGTGAGTTTTCTCTCCACATGGAATCATCGGATGATGAAGGTACTCTCAGTGCAGATGAAGTGCCTGATTTAGAGGAGGATACTACTGTGCCGATGGTGCAAGAGGCATCTGGATTGCAGCCTGGGGCTGCTAGGCTTCCTACTGGAAGTGCTGGACTCTGGGTTGATCCAAACATGGTGCAGCCGGTGTTGCCTGCCTTTAGTGGTTATGCAGGGTGTAGAGTGGATTGTGAACATTATTTGCCTATACAGTATTTTCAGTTGTTTATGGATGATGTATTTTTGGGTGAGATTGTTGAGCAGACTAATTTGTATGCTGAACAGTTTTTGAGGGACAACAGTGCCAGACTTAGGCCCCATTCTAGAGCTACCCGGTGGAGTCCCACAAATCTGGAAGAGATGAAGAAGTTTTTGGGTTTAACTTTTTTGATGGGTTTGATAAGGAAGCCGTCCATGGGTTCATATTGGTCTACCAGTCCCTTGATGGCAACGGCCATATTTCCTGCAGTTATGACTCGTGATCGGTATTTACTTTTGCTTCGGATGCTGCATTTTGTTGATAATGGTTTGGCGTTGCCACGAGATCACCCTGAATGTGACCGTCTTTTTAAGATTCGGCCTGTTCTTGATCATTTTGTAGATCGATTTTCAGAGATCTATACTCCAGGGAAAGAAATATCTATTGATGAGTCTTTGGTCCTGTTCAAGGGCCGTTTGTTTTTTAGGAAGTACATTCCTAGCAAGAGGGCACGCTATGGAATTAAGCTGTTTATGTTGTCTGAGAGTAGGACAGGATATGTTTTTAATTTGCGTGTATACACTGGTAGGGATTCCACTATTGACCCCCCTGGTTGTCCGTCCACTTTTGGAGTAACAGAGAAAATTGTGTGGGATCTTGCTAGAGGACTGTTTAAGAGAGGCCACCATTTGTACCTTGATAACTTCTACACTGCTGTGCAATTGTTTAAGGAATTGTTCAAAGTGGACACTTTTGCTTGTGGCACAATCCGCTCTAACCGTAAAGGTTATCCAAAAGAGCTTGTTTGCAAAAAACTTCAGAGGGGACAGTGCAGTGCCTTGCGTAGTGAGGAACTGCTAGCTGTGAAATTTGTGGACAGGAGGGATGTGTACATGCTGACTACCATCCATGATGAGAGTACTTCACCTGTGGCTGTTTGGGGTCAGATTGCTGAAGTGCGCAAACCTGTGTGCATTTTAGACTACAATAAGCACATGGGTGGTGTTGATAGAGTAGATCAGAGGTTGGAACCTTACACTGCTATTCGTAAGTCTTACATTTGGTATAAGAAGTTGGCCATCCATCTCTTCAATTTAGCAACTTTCAATGCTTTTGTTGTGTTCAAGGAGTGTTCTCCTGCATCAAAGTTGACTTTTGTTCAGTTTCAGGAGTCTGTCATAGGCAGCCTTGTTGTTGTGGAACAGGCAAGTGTTCCTAGAGTTGGAGTGGTGGAGGATGTGGCTCGATTGAAAGATCGCCACTTTCCTGATCACATTCCTCCTACACTCTCAAAAGACTTTCCCACTAGGAGATGTAGAGTCTGTTGGCGAAGAGGTACGCGGAAGGAGACTCGTATGTACTGCCCTGAGTGTCCTTCTAACCCTGGGCTGTGTGTGCCTGCTTGTTATAGAGCGTACCACAAGCAAAAGAATTATTGGGAGCAACCATGAGTGGTAAAGTGAACTGCCTGGTCTGTAATGTTTAAGAATTGTTGTTCTGTTTCAAGGTTGCCATTAGTGCAATGTATTTAGTTTCTGATTTTGTGTTAGTAGATTTGTATCTATTTGCAATTTGTTTGTGTTTTCTTTTTTGTATAAAAAAATCCTAAATGTGATGGTGGTGTGTGTAGGCTGGTGCTTGGCTGGCGGTGTGCGTGGAGTGGCGCTTGGCTGGCGGTGTGCGGGGAGTGGCTCTTGGCTGGCGGTGTGCGTGGAGTGGTGCTTGGCTGGCAGTGTGCGTGGAGTGGCGCTAGGCTGGCGGTGTGCGTGGAGTGGCGCTAGGCTGGCGGTGTGCGTGGAGTGGCGCTAGGCTGGCGGTGTGCGTGGAGTGGCGCTAGGCTGGCGGTGTGCGTGGAGTGGTGCTTGGCTGGCGGTGTGCGTGGAGTGGCGCTTGGCTGGCGGTGTGCGTGGACTGGCGCTCGGCTGGCAGTGTGTGAGTAGTGACTTGCTGCTGGTCACTACACACACTGCTAGCCGAGCGACACTCCACGCAATCCATCAGCTTGTGTGGTTGCTGTGTTAGGAATGTGGGCGTGTGAAAGTGATGGGCCCTTGAATGGCGCTGTCTGCTGGTGTGAGTGTTGTAATGTGATGGGCCCGCGGCTGGTGGTGTGAATGGTTTTGTATTTGTCACACGTATGAAAGGTGTATGAATGGCCTGTAAAGCGGTTGGTGCCTTGTCGTGGCTTTACAGCTCACGAGCTGTGAGTCAATGGTTCAGTTTCTCGTCCTTTCAATTATTAACAGTGCATTTCATTTTTGTGAAATCACTTGTTAATACAATTGTATATACTGAACCATCACTCACCCTCGTGCCAAATCCAACCAGTATGTGTGTGTGTGCTTGAGGATTAGATGGCTGTGCAGTAATATTTTTTTTTGTCTTTCTCAAGCAGGGTGTACCTTGTCCCTTTTTGTGAATGTTGTAATGTGTTTGTTTCGTGCCTGGGGGTGTGAATGGTCTTGTGTGTATCACGTATGAAAGGTGTGTGAATGGCCTGTAAAGCGGTTGGGGCCTTGATGTGGCTTTACAGCTCACGAGCTGCGAGTCACTGGTTCCGTTTTTTGTCCTTTCAATTATTGACAGTGCATTTCATTTTTGTGAAATCTCTTGTTAATAAAATTGTATATACTGAACCATCACTTGCCCTCGTGCCAAATCCAACCAGTATGTGTGTGTGCTTGAGGAATAGATGGCTGTGCAGTAATCTTTGTCTTTTAGTCTGTCTGCCAAGGTGTACATTCCGTCTAAGAATAACCTACCAACTGTAGATATTGTCGTAAACGAAACACCCATGGGAGTACATGGTGATATCTCTCTTGTGGATCCCAACAAGTTATGGTACCCACAATGTCCTGCAAACCTCAAAATGTCTGTCACATTTTCCTTGCAATATTGTGCCAAAATTTTCACGCTGCAGAAATAAACAACACATTATCTCAAAATGACCTGGTTTTGCAAGGGGGTCACCTGGGTTTTGGCCCAGTGCTCGGCGGCCATCTAGGGAAACCTACCAAACCCACACATTTCTGAAAAGTAGACACCCGGGGGCTTCCAGGGAGGTATGGCTTGCGTGGATCCCCCAACGTTTCCTTACCCAGAATCCCCTGCAAACCTCACTTTTAGCTGAAAGAATCACTTTTTCACACATTTTTGTGTGGGAAAGTGTGGCATCACTGGCCTCACACAAATTTCCTACCACCCAGCGTTCTCCCAGGTCTCCCGATAAAAATGGTGCCTCACTTGTGTGGGAGGCCCAAGTACCGCGACAGGCAAGGGCCCACAACGTATTGAGGCGACCTCAAAATGGCCTTTCACAAAACCACCTGGTTTTGCAAGGGGAGTCACCTGGGTTTTGGCCCAGTGCTCGGCGGCCATCTAGGGAAACCTACCAAACCCACACATTTCTGAAAAGTAGACACCCGGGGGCTTCCAGGGAGGTATGGCTTGCGTGGATCCCCCAACGTTTCCTTACAGAATCCTCTGCAAACCTCACTTTTAGCTGAAAAAATCACTTTTTCACACATTTTTGTGTGGGAAAGTGTGGCATCACTGGCCTCACACAAATTTCCTACCACCCAGCGTTCCCCAGGTCTCCCGATAAAAATGGTGCCTCACTTGTGTGGGAGGCCCAAGTACCTGCGACAGGCAAGGGCCCACAACGTATTGAGGCGACCTCAAAATGGCCTTTCACAAAACCACCTGGTTTTGCAAGGGAGTCACCTGGGTTTTGGCCCAGTGCTCGGCGGCCATCTAGGAAACCTACCAAACCCACACATTTCTGAAAAGTAGACACCCGGGGGCTTCCAGGGAGGTATGGCTTGCGTGGATCCCCCAACGTTTCCTTACCAGAATCCCCTGCAAACCTCACTTTTAGCTGAAAAAATCACTTTTTTCACACATTTTTGTGTGGGAAAGTGTGGCATCACTGGCCTCACACAAATTTCCTACCACCCAGCGTTCCCCCAGGTCTCCCGATAAAAATGGTGCCTCACTTGTGTGGGAGGCCCAAGTACCCGCGACAGGCAAGGGCCCACAACGTATTGAGGCGACCTCAAAATGGCCTTTCACAAAACCACCTGGTTTTGCAAGGAGTCACCTGGGTTTTGGCCCAGTGCTCGGCGGCCATCTAGGGAAACCTACCAACCCACACATTTCTGAAAAGTAGACACCCGGGGCTTCCAGGGAGGTATGGCTTGCGTGGATCCCCCAACGTTTCCTTACCCAGAATCCCTGCAAACCTCACTTTTAGCTGAAAAATCACTTTTTCACACATTTTTGTGTGGGAAAGTGTGGCATCACTGGCCTCACACAAATTTCCTACCACCCAGCGTTCTCCCAGGTCTCCCGATAAAAATGGTGCCTCACTTGTGTGGGAGGCCCAAGTACCGCGACAGGCAAGGGCCCACAACGTATTGAGGCGACCTCAAAATGGCCTTTCACAAAACCACCTGGTTTTGCAAGGGAGTCACCTGGGTTTTGGCCCAGTGCTCGGCGGCCATCTAGGGAAACCTACCAAACCCACACATTTCTGAAAAGTAGACACCCGGGGGCTTCCAGGGAGGTATGGCTTGCGTGGATCCCCCAACGTTTCCTACCCAGAATTCCCTGCAAACCTCACTTTTAGCTGAAAAAATCACTTTTTCACACATTTTTGTGTGGGAAAGTGTGGCATCACTGGCCTCACACAAATTTCCTACCACCAGCGTTCCCCAGGTCTCCCGATAAAAATGGTGCTTCACTTGTGTGGGAGGCCCAAGTACCCGCGACAGGCAAGGGCCCAAAACATTTTTTGATAGGCAATGTTGATGTTGCCTCAAAACGTTTTGTGTCCTTGCATGTCGCTGGTACTTGGGCCTCCCACACAAGTGAGGCACCATTTTATCGGGAGACCTGGGGGAACGCTGGGTGGTAGGAAATTTGTGTGAGGCCAGTGATGCCACACTTTCCCACACAAAAATGTGTGAAAAAGTGATTTTTTCAGCTAAAATTGAGGTTTGCAGGGGATTCTGGGTAAGGAAACGTTGGGGGATCCACGCAAGCCATACCTCCCTGGAAGCCCCTGGGTGTCTACTTTTCAGAAATGTGTGGGTTTGGTAGGTTTCCCTAGATGGCCGCCGAGCACAGGGACAAATACCCAGGTGACCCCCCTTGCAAAACCAGGTGGTTTTGAGATAGGCAATTTTGAGGTCGCCTCACTACGTTGTGGACCCTTGCCTGTCACGGGTACTTGGGCCTCCCACACAAGTGAGGCACCATTTTTATCGGGAGACCTGGGGGAATGCTGGGTGGTAGGAAATTTGTGTGAGGCCAGTGATGCCACACTTTCCCACACAAAAATGTGTGAAAAAAGTGATTTTTTCAGCTAAAATTGAGGTTTGCAGGGGATTCTGGGTAAGGAAACGTTAGGGGATCCACGCAAGCCATACCTCCCTGGAAGCCCCCGGGTGTCTACTTTTCAGAAATGTGTGGGTTTGGTAGGTTTCCCTAGATGGCCGCTGAGCACGGGGCCAAAAACCCAGGTGACCCCCTTGCAAAACCAGGTGGTTTTGTGAAAGGCCATTTTGAGGTCGCCTCACTACGTTGTGGGCCCTTTCCTGTCGCGGGTACTTGGGCCTCCCACACAAGTGAGGCACCATTTTTATCGGGAGACCTGGGGGAACACTGGGTGGTAGGAAATTTGTGTGAGGCCAGTGATGCCACACTTTCCCACACAAAAATGTGTGAAAAAGTGATTTTTTCAGCTAAAATTGAGGTTTGCAGGGGATTCTGGGTAAGAGAAACGTTGGGGGATCCACGCAAGCCATACCTCCCTGGAAGCCCCCGGGTGTCTACTTTTCAGAAATGTGTGGGTTTGGTAGGTTTCCCTAGATGGCCGCCGAGCACAGGGCCAAATACCCAGGTGACTCTCTTGCAAAACCAGGTGGTTTTGAGATAGGCAATTTTGAGGTCGCCTCACTACGTTGTGGACCCTTGCCTGTCACGGGTACTTGGGCCTCCCACACAAGTGAGGCACCATTTTCATCGGGAGACCTGGGGAACGCTGGGTGGAGGAAATTTGTGTGAGGCCAGTGATGCCACACTTTCCCACACAAAAATGTGTGAAAAAGTGATTTTTTCAGCTAAAATTGAGGTTTGCAGGGGATTCTGGGTAAGGAAACGTTGGGGGATCCACGCAAGCCATACCTCCCTGGAAGCCCCGGGTGTCTACTTTTCAGAAATGTGTGGGTTTGGTAGGTTTCCCTAGATGGCCGCCGAGCACAGGGTCAAATACCCAGGTGACCCCTTGCAAAACCAGGTGGTTTTGAGATAGGCAATTTTGAGGTCGCCTCACTACGTTGTGGACCCTTGCCTGTCACGGGTACTTGGGCCTCCCACACAAGTGAGGCACCATTTTTATCGGGAGACCTGGGGAACGCTGGGTGGTAGGAAATTTGTGTGAGGCCAGTGATGCCACACTTTCCCACACAAAAATGTGTGAAAAAGTGATTTTTTCAGCTAAAATTGAGGTTTGCAGGGGATTCTGGGTAAGAGAACGTTGGGGGATCCACGTCAAGCCATACCTCCTGGAAGCCCCTGGGTGTCTACTTTTCAGAAATGTGTGGGTTTGGTAGGTTTCCCTAGATGGCCGCCGAGCACAGGGCCAAAAACCCAGGTGACCCCTTGCAAAACCAGGTGGTTTTGAGATAGGCAATTTGAGGTCGCCTCACTACGTTGTGGGCCCTTGCCTGTCACGGGTACTTGGGCCTCCCACACAAGTGAGGCACCATTTTTATCGGGAGACCTGGGGGAACGCTGGGTGGTAGGAAATTTGTGTGAGGCCAGTGATGCCACACTTTCCACACACAAAAATGTGTGAAAAAGTGATTTTTTCAGCTAAAATTGAGGTTTGCAGGGGATTCTGGGTAAGGAAACGTTGGGGGATCCACGCAAGCCATACCTCCCTGGAAGCCCCGGGTGTCTACTTTTCAGAAATGTGTGGGTTTGGTAGGTTTCCCTAGATGGCCGCTGAGCACGGGGCCAAAAACCCAGGTGACTCCCTTGCAAAACCAGGTGGTTTTGTGAAAGGCCATTTTGAGGTCGCCTCACTACGTTGTGGGCCCTTGCCTGTCGCGGGTACTTGGGCCTCCCACACAAGTGAGGCACCATTTTTATCGGGAGACCTGAGGGAACGCTGGGTGATAGGAAATTTGTGTGAGGCCAGTGATGCCACACTTTCCCACACACAAATGTGTGAAAAAAGTGATTTGTTCAGCTAAAATTGAGGTTTGCAGGGGATTCTGGGTAAGGAAACGTTGGGGGATCCACGCAAGCCATACCTCCCTGGAAGCCCCCGGGTGTCTACTTTTCACAAATGTGTGTGTTTGGTAGGTTTCCCTAGGTGCCGGCAGAGGTAGGGTTCAAAAACTACAGCTAGGCACTTTGCCAAAAAGGGTCATTTTTCACTGCGAAATTGAGGTGTGACCACGTTGCGTTTTGCGCCGTTTCCTGTCGCAGGCACTAGGCCGACCCACACAAGTGAGGTACCATTTTTCTCGTAAGACTTTGGGGAACGCCGGGTGGGTGGAAATTTGTGGATCCACGCAGATTCCAGAACTTTCCACCACAGAAATGTGGGGAAAATGTGGTTTCTTTGACAATTTTTTATGTTTGCAAGGGCTTCTGGGTAACAGAACCTGGTGGGAGGCAGTCAAGTCACCCCATCCTGGATTCCCCTGGGTGTCTAGTTTTCAAAAATGTATAGGTTTGCTAGGTTTCCCTAGGTGCCGGCAGAGGTAGGGTTCAAAAACTACAGCTAGGCACTTTGCCAAAAAAGGGTCATTTTTCACTGCGAAATTGAGGTGTGACCATGTTGCGTTTTGCGCCATTTCCTGTCGCAGGCACTAGGCTGACCCACACAAGTGAGGTACCATTTTTCTCGTAAGACTTTGGGGAACGCGGGGTGGGTGGAAATTTGTGGATCCACGCAGATTCCAGAACTTTCCACCACAGAAATGTGGGGAAAATGTGTTTTTTTGGACAATTTTTTATGTTTGCAAGGGATTCTGGGTAACAGAACCTGGTGGGAGGCAGTCAAGTCACCCCATCCTGGATTCCCCTGGGTGTCTAGTTTTCAAAAATGTATAGGTTTGCTAGGTTTCCCTAGGTGCCGGCAGAGGTAGGGTTCAAAAACTACAGCTAGGCACTTTGCCAAAAAAGGGTCATTTTTCACTGCAAAATTGAGGTGTGACCACGTTGCGTTTTGCGCCGTTTCCTGTCGCAGGCACTAGGCCGACCCACACAAGTGAGGTACCATTTTTCTCGTAAGACTTTGGGGAACGCGGGGTGGGTGGAAATTTGTGGATCCACGCAGATTCCAGAACTTTCCACCACAGAAATGTGGGGAAAATGTGTTTTTTTGACAATTTTTTATGTTTGCAAGGGATTCTGGGTAACAGAACCTGGTGGGAGGCAGTCAAGTCACCCCATCCTGGATTCCCCTGGGTGTCTAGTTTTCAAAAATGTATAGGTTTGCTAGGTTTCCCTAGGTGCCGGCAGAGGTAGGGTTCAAAAACTACAGCTAGGCACTTTGCCAAAAAAAGGTCATTTTTCACTGCGAAATTGAGGTGTGACCACGTTGCGTTTTGCGCCGTTTCCTGTCGCAGGCACTAGGCCGACCCACACAAGTGAGGTACCATTTTTCTCGTAAGACTTTGGGGAACGCGGGGTGGGTGGAAATTTGTGGATCCACGCAGATTCCAGAACTTTCCACCACAGAAATGTGGGGAAAATGTGGTTTTTTGGACAATTTTTTATGTTTGCAAGGGATTCTGGGTAACAGAACCTGGTGGGAGGCAGTCAAGTCACCCCATCCTGGATTCCCCTGGTTGTCTAGTTTTCAAAAATGTATAGGTTTGCTAGGTTTCCCTAGGTGCCGGCAGAGGTAGGGTTCAAAAACTACAGCTAGGCACTTTGCCAAAAAAGGGTCATTTTTCACTGCGAAATTGAGGTGCGACCACGTTGCGTTTTGCGTCGTTTCCTGTCGCGGGCACTAGGCCGACCCACACAAGTGAGGTACCATTTTTCTCAGAAGACTTTGGGGAACGCGGGGTGGGTGGAAATTTGTGGATCCACGCAGATTCCAGAACTTTCCACCACAGAAATGTGGGGAAAATGTGTTTTTTTTGATAATTTGTTAGGTTTGCAAGGGATTCTGGGTAACAGAACCTGGTGGGAGGCAGTCAAGTCACCCCTTCCTGGATTCCCCTGGTTGTCTAGTTTTCAAAAATGTATAGGTTTGCTAGGTTTCCCTAGGTGCCGGCAGAGGTAGGGTTCAAAAACTACAGCTAGGCACTTTGCCAAAAAAGGGTCATTTTTCACTGCGAAATTGAGGTGTGACCACGTTGCGTTTGCGCCGTTTCCTGTCGCGGGCACTAGGCCGACCCACACAAGTGAGGTACCATTTTTCTCAGAAGACTTTGGGGAACGCGGGGTGGGTGGAAATTTGTGGATCCACGCAGATTCCAGAACTTTCCACCACAGAAATGTGGGGAAAATGTGTTTTTTTTGATAATTTGTTAGGTTTGCAAGGGATTCTGGGTAACAGAACCTGGTGGGAGGCAGTCAAGTCACCCCATCCTGGATTCCCCTGGGTGTCTAGTTTTCAAAAATGTATAGGTTTGCTAGGTTTCCCTAGGTGCCGGCAGAGGTAGGGTTCAAAAACTACAGCTAGGCACTTTGCCAAAAAAGGGTCATTTTTCACTGCGAAATTGAGGTGTGACCACGTTGCGTTTTACGCCGTTTCCTGTAGCAGGCACTAGGCCGACCCACACAAGTGAGGTACCATTTTTCTCGTAAGACTTTGGGGAACGCGGGGTGGGTGGAAATTTGTGGATCCACGCAGATTCCAGAACTTTCCACCACAGAAATGTGGGGAAAATGTGTTTTTTGGACAATTTTTATGTTTGCAAGGGATTCTGGGTAACAGAACCTGGTGGGAGGCAGTCAAGTCACCCCATCCTGGATTCCCCTGGTTGTCTAGTTTTCAAAAATGTATAGGTTTGCTAGGTTTCCTAGGTGCCGGCAGAGGTAGGGTTCAAAAACTACACCTAGGCACTTTGCAAAAAAAGGGTAATTTTTCATTGTGAAAATGTGGTACGTCCACGTTGCATTTTGAGCCATTTCCTGTTGTGGGCACAAGGGCTACCCACACAAGTGAGGTACCATTTTTATCGGGAGACTTAGGGTAACACAGAATTGTAGAGCAACTGTTATTACCTATTGACTTTCGATGCATTTCTGCCTTCCAAATGAAAGACAATGTGTAAAAAATAAGTCATTTTGAAAAATGACCTATAATTCTCATGCTAGTATGGGTACTCCCAATTTCGGAAATGTGCAAATATCTACTGTTTCTAAAATCTACATTTTGTTCCCATTTCAGAAATACATAGGTGTCTTTCATAACAATTTTTCCATGTATACATTTTCCCAAAATAATTGCTATATACCCGGTACTTAAAAAAAATCATTGCAAGATGTTGCTCAATTATTGGCTCTGGGTTCGTCGGGTTCTTGGTGAACCTACAAGTCCTATATATCCCCACAACCAGAAAGGTCCAGCGGATATAACGGTATATTGCCTTAAAATAGCTGTCATAATTAGAAGAAGTTACAGGTGAAAACGTTGACACAAATGGCTGTTTTTTTCAACTAATTTTCAATTTTTCCTTTATTTAACTGTTAGTTTCTATAAGGAAAACTTTAAGGATCTACACAAATGACCCCTTGCTGAATTCAGAATGTTGTCTACTTTTCATAAATGTATGGCTTTCCAGGATCCATTATTGGTTTCATACCCATTTCTACCATTAACTGGAAGGAGGTTGAAAGCACAAAAAATAGCAAAAATAGGCTATGTCCCAGAAAAATGCCAAAACTGTGTAAAAAAAGTTGGTTTTCTGACAAAAGTCTGCTTGTCCCTGAAAGCTGGGAAGATGGTGATTTCATCCCCACAACCCCTTTTTGATGCCATTTGCAGGGAAAATCAAGACGCTTTCATCTATAGCCCTTTTTCGCATTTTTCCCAAAAAACCAAAATTTAGCTGGATTTTGACTAATTTCTGGGTCCCCTCCAGGGGAATCCACAAACCCTGGGTACCTTTACACTCCCCATGATGTTAGAAAAAAAGGACGCAAATTTGGCATGGATACCTTATGTGGTCAAAAAGTTACAGGGGCCTAAGCGCGCACTACCCCAAATAGCCAAAAAAAGGCTTAGCACAGGAGGGGAAAAGGCCTAGCAGCGAAGGGGTTAAAACAACAGCAGAGGCTGGCCAAGCAGTCCATCCCTAAATGGACCGAGAGTGACCAATCGATCGGGGTACGGCCAGGGCCTCCCCTGGCAGGCCGCCCTGCGCGGGTGATGCCGGCCACTCGGCCTTCGCTCTGCTGGGTAGGCTGAAGGGCCTTCTGCCAGGTGGCAGGCCCTCGAGTCGGACGGTCCATGCGGGGTGGAAGCTCTTTGCTTAAAACAACAGCTGAGGCTGGCCAAGCAGTCCATCCCTAAATGGACCGAGAGTGCCCAATCGATCGGGGTACGGCTGGGGCCTCCCCTGGCAGGCCGCCCTGCGTGGGTGATGCCGGCTTCACGTCCCTGTCTGCTCCCGGGGCGAGCAGGCTTGGAGGAAAGGCCCATCGGGAAGGGGCTGAGAGGCAGGCCCGGACCTGGGCCCCTGGGGGCCCCGGCAGGCGGGCCCGGGTTCTGCCTTTCCCTGTCTCGGAATCGCCGGACCTCACGGAGGTCTGACTGACCCTCTCCCTAGTAATCCAGAGAAAAATTACCTCCCTTTCTTGTAATCCGTGCGCACCGACTGACGGAGGGGACCCAAGGCGCGAATGTGCCCGACCTCCTGGAGCCCTCGCTGGTATCGGGGAGGCAAATGAGCCCTCATCGGGACTTCCAGGGAAGCCCGGTCATCTGGTCGCCCCATTGGAAAGCATTACGCGCAACCAGATGGCCGAGGGGATAGGTGCGACCAGATGGCCGAGGGAAAAGGTGCGACCAGATGGCCGGGCTCGAAAGGGAGGCCATCTGGTCGCTCTGTGCCCTAATAAAAGAGTGAGTGGGCGCCAGGGCATGGGGGGCAGGAGGCCCGGGGCCCCAGCTGGGCCTCATCCATGGGGGCTGCGAGGGGGAGCCGACAGGCCCTCCGACCCGGGGCCTGCGGACACCTTGACAAGCAGGCGAAGCGGGTGAGGCCTGCATGGGACCGATTGACCCCTGTCCCGGGCCCTTGGCGAAGCGGCAGGCCGGGGGACGGGGCCCAGGGCTGAAGCACCAGACCCGGGGCCCGGTGGGGCCCCTGAACCCAGCCAGGGCTCCCGGGCCCAGAGGCACAGGGGAAGTCCTCCCTGGGCCAGCGGGACCCCGTCCCGGGCACCCTGCCATTCGGCAGGACCGAGGGCGGAGTCCAGGGTGGAGAGGCCACCCTCCCCGGGGCCCTCAGGGGCCCCGGCCAGAGCTCCTGAACCCAGCCAAGCAGGGGGAGGCTCCCCGGGCATGACGGAACCCCGTCTCGGGCCTTTGGCAGAGCGGCATGCCGGGGGACGGGGCCCAGGCCTGGAGCACCCGACCCAGGGCCTAGCGAGGCCCCTGGACCCAGCCGGGGCTTCTTAGAACTGGGGGTCTCTAGTTGGCAATGGTATACACCTTTGTCCAAATAGGGACCCTTGCTTCTAGTCAGGGTAAGGGGGATACACTACTAAAATAACCCCTGCTCACCCCCTTGGTAGCTTGACACGAGCAGACAGGCTTATCTCAGAGGCAGTGTGTTAAGCATTTGTGAACACATACAGTAATACAGTGAAAACACTACAGATGGACAATACACAGGTTTTATAAAAATAAGTATTCTTTATATAGACTTAACACAAGACCATAAACGACAAAAATCCACAATACTGTACTCAAAATAGACTTAAAGATGGTAGAAGTAACTTAGTTCAAGCTGATGGTAAATGCGACACGTTTCTCTCAAAAGTACCTGGGATGCAAACAAAGGGTCCGCAGGGAGGACGATGCGGTGAGCAGGCGCCTCGATGCGGTGCGACGATCCGGTGCGATGCGATGAAAGTGCGCTCTTGATGCGATGCGACGATGTGAAGACGATGCGTGCACGCCCGATGGCCGTGCGGCGAACTCTGTATCTCTGGAGCCGTGATGCGACGGCAGGCAGTTGCGATGGCAACACGCTTCTCCGGTGATGCGACGGCAGGCAGCTGCGATGAAGGCACGCTTCTCTGGTGATGCGGCGGCGGCCTCTGCGGCGGCGACACGCTTCTCCGGCGATGCGACGGCAGCAGCTGCGACAGCGACACGCTTCTTCTCGTTGCGTCGCGCTTCCAGCTCCCAGCGACCCGCAGGCTTCTGCAGACAGAATCCCCAGCAAGGGAATTCAGGAGGGAGCTGGTGGTGAAGTCTTGTAGCCCTGAGACTTCAGCAGGAGGCAAGCTCTAGTTCAAGCCCTTGGAGAATATTCTGCAAGATGATGAAAGTTCTTTGAAAGTTCCTTCTCCTTTCCTTGGCAATGAAGACCACTGCAGGCCAACCCAGCAAACAGCACACTGGCAGAGGGGCAGTCCAAACTCCTGCAGCTTCCTTGGTTCTTATCCTTGGCAAAGGTTTGTCTTGTTGTTTCCAGAAGTGATCTAAAGTCTTGGGGTCTGGGCCCCAGTATTTATACCCATAAATCCTTTGTCCTCTGAAGGCAGAGGGTCCTGTACCTAGTCCAAACCAGTTCTGGGTGCAACCTGCCAGTGCACACCCTCTTCCTTTGTCAGTGTGGGCCAGGGACATCAGACACGCCACAGGAGGTGGAGCCAACATTGTGGAAGGCAGGCACAGCCCTATTCAGGCCCAGGTGCTACTCCTCCCACCACTCTACATGCAGATAGTTCTATTCAGCCCTGTGCTGACTCACCCTGTCTCCTGGAGCCCCCCAGCCCCTGTCACTCACAATACCAGACATACAATACACAAGCTAGCAGAGGCAGGCTGGATGGTTTAGGCAAGAAAATACCTACTTTCTAAAAGTGGTATTTTCAAACACAGAATGTTAAAACCAACTTCACTAAAAGATGTATTTTATCATTCTGAGTTCAGGCATGCTAAATTCATTTTTCTACCATGTTCCCTGGGTCAGTTATGATTATAAGTTGTTATAATCAAAACTGCCCATTCTGGCCTATGGGAACCGGTAGCCTTGCAATAGTGAAAAACGAAATTGGCTGTAATTCACTATCAGGACATGCTACACACACCAGGGCATGTCCTACCTTTTACATACAATGCACCCTGCCCTTGGGCCTACCTTAGGGGTGACTGATATGCAGAAAAGGGAAGGTTTAGGGACTGGCAAGTGGGTGCACTTGCCAAGTCGACATGGCAGTCACAGACTGCACACAGGCTCTGCAATGGCAGGCCGGAGACACACTTTACAAGCTGCTTCTGTGGGTGGCACAACCAGTGCTGCAAGCCCACCAGCAGCATTTTATTTACAGGCCCTGGGCACACCTGGTGCACTATACTAGGGTCTGGCAAGTAAATCAAATGATCCAATCATGGAGTCACTAATCAATACATCAATTTACAATAGGGAGAGCATATGCACTTTAGCACTGATCAGCAGTGGTAAAGTGCCCAGAGTCATAAAACCAACAAAAACAGGTCAGAGAAAATACAGGAGGAAGGCAAAAAGTTCAGGGATGACCCTGCAAAAAGGGCCAAGTCCAACACAACCCCCTTCCAGCCAAAACGCAGGGCAGACCAATCACTACCTTGATGGGATTCCCTGCTTTGGGCGATAGAACATGGACCCTGGCCCGCAACAGCAGGGGCATATTCCAGTTCTACGCCAATCTGAACCTATCTGGATCCCTCTGTCCATACTCTCAGGGCCCACTAACACTAAGCTAACCCATGGGGAACCCTTCTCTGCACTTGTGGACACCATCTGTGCAGCACCTAACCTTAGCTGGCTCACAGGTGTGTCCCAACAGACAGACAGCAAGCCACAGTGGCCACTGGCAGTGGTCAGTGATGAGACCCAGGCCTTATGCCTCTCAGGGCTCTCAAACCTCTGTGGCGTCAGAGAGCGGGGGCAGTAGCCCCAGGTGCTTGGCACCCTTTGTCCACTCTCCCTCCTGTCAGGTCAGGTATGACATACTGACACTGACCCACCAGCCCCGGGCCTGTACCCGGCGGCTGGACTGGAGACTGGGGTGGGCTTTCCCACACCCGGTCCTTCTCCTCCTCGGGGCTCTGCACCCTCCCACGTGGAGTAGTACCCCCTTCCTGAATTGTCAGGGTGCCTGTGGCAGGTGTCCTGCACAATTCGCCCACCAGTTCAGGGGTTCTATCCTGCAACTGGGCTTCCAGGTCAGGGGGGACACCCCGAACCTGGCCCTCCAACCTAGGGTCTAGACCCTCCGGTTGTACCGGGGTCAGAGGCGAGGACTCCCTCCCTATGCACCCCCTTCCAGAGTGCCTTACCCTCCCACCTGGAGTGGTACCCCTAGAAGACCAACCGGTCAGGACACTGTTTACAGTTGTCCCTCCTTCCAGGTCAGACAACACCTGAACCTGGCTTCTCAACCCAGGGACCAACCCCTGAGGTTGAACACTTGCCCGGCGCACCAGGACTTTATTGGGAGCACATATGCTCCCCCCGAGGGTGACACACAACTCATGTGTCGTGTGACAGTCTGCCTGGCGCAGATCTTCCGACCCCTGTCCATCTGACAGTGCGTGAAGATCCCCCAGGACAGAAGTGGTGTCACCATGGTCATTCATTGGTGACTCAGCCCTTCTGGCTGGCCCCTGACCCACTGGTTCTTCCACTGGGGACTCTTTCCCCCTCTCACCCCTCAATCTGGACTTCTGCACCCTCCACTTAGGAGTGGCACTGCCAGACACCAGAACTGATGGAGGCCTGCTTACAGACATTCCCAGTTCACCAGACACTAGGGGATCCCCCTCAATGGGCGGCCCACCAGGACAGACTAGGCTCCCCACCTGGTGTTCCCTTAAAGAACCATCCAGGCCCTGAGACTGGGTTTCGGGCACCTGGGGACACGTCGCCCCACACTCACTCCGTCTCCGCTGAGACAGGACGTGAGCCCCTACACCCCTCCCACTACACCGGGACCTAGCTGGGCTACTCTGAACCGTTTCCACCACTCTGGGTTGGAATATACCTTAGCCACTCCCCTTAGGGTCATTCCCCAATGCCTCTTCAGACCCTCTGGAATCCACCAAAAGGTCTGCCTCCCTGGTGAGCTCCCTGGGGTCAGAGAACTCACTCTCCAACAGGTGTTGGCATAGCTCTAGAAAACAGGGACTTACAATATGTTCTCCCACAATTGGATCACACAGCCCCCTACAAGGGTTAACCAAACTATCCTTCACCTCACCATCCAGTGCCTCGCACACGTACTCCACACCACTCTCCTGAGATTGGCAAGACAGTAACTGACTGTCTCTGTCACTCGACCCACACTCTTCTGGGCGGTCTCCACATTCACACACCAGGACTTCAACCATGGGGAACCTCCCTCCCTGTCCCTCTCAGCTTGAGTTAGTGGAGTGTCCCTCCCAACACTAGGACCATGAACCCCTGCACCAGTGCCTCAATCTACTTCCGGGACACTGCGCACCACTGGAGCTACCTCAGATCCTTGAACCTCCTGGTGTATGTTAACCCCCTTCAAGTCAGGCGCCACATCTCTGGGTGTGTGTACTACCCCCTCAGCACTAGATAACTCAATATTGCTGCCACCATCTGAGCTGGATTCCACCTCCAACTCAGCAAAGCTCACTTCCTGAGCTACCCAATTTTCTTGTTGCTGGGCTGAGACCCTCATGGCCTCAAGCCTCTCGAGCTCCAAATCAAGCTCTCTCATTCTCAACTCATGTTCCAATCTCATTCTCTCTCTCTCCAAGGCTAACTTGTTATTTTCACCCTCCATCTTGAGCCTGGCCAGCTCCATTCTATGCCTTCTATTTCTCTCCCTATCCTCCAGTCTCTCCGGAGGCGTGGGTTCGAATCCCACCGCTGCCACCAATGTTAGAACTGGGGGTCTCTAGTTGGCAATGGTATACACCTTTGTCCAAATAGGGACCCTTGCTTCTAGTCAGGGTAAGGGGGATACACTACTAAAATAACCCCTGTTCACCCCCTTGGTAGCTTGGCACGAGCAGACAGGCTTATCTCAGAGGCAGTGTGTTAAGCATTTGTGAACACATACAGTAATACAGTGAAAACACTACAGATGAACACTAAACAGGTTTTATAAAAATAAGTATTCTTTATATAGACTTAACACAAGACCATAAACGACAAAAATCCACAATACTGTACTCAAAATAGACTTAAAGATGGCAGAAGTAACTTAGTTCAAGCTGATGCTAAATGCGACACGTTTCTATCAAAAGTAACTGGGATGCGTAACGCAAAACAAACAAAGGGTCCGCAGGGAGGACGATGCGGCGAGCAGGCGCCTCGATGCGGTGCGACGAAAGTGCGCCCTTGATGCGATGCGATGATGTGAAGGCGATGCGTGCACGCCCGACGGCCGTGCGGCGAACTCTGTATCTTTGGAGCTGCGACAGGCCCTGCGACATGCTTCTCCGGTGATGCGACAGCAGGCAGCTGCGACGGCGACCCTTGCGGTAGCGACACGCTTCCCTGGTGATGCGACGGCAGGCAGATGCGACGGCGACACGCTTCTCCGGTGATGCGACGGCAGCCAGCTGCGACGAAGGCACGCTTCTCTGGTGATGCGGCGGCGACACGCTTCTCCGGCGATGCGACGGCAGCAGCTGCGACACGCTTCTTCTCGTGGCATCGCGCTTCCAGCTCCCAGCGACACGCAGGCTTCTGCAGACAGAATCCCCAGCAAGGGAATTCAGGAGGGAGCTGGTGGTGAAGTCTTGTAGCCCTGAGACTTCAGCAGGAGGCAAGCTCAAGTTCAAGCCCTTGGAGAATATTCTGCAAGAAGATGAAAGTTCTTTGAAAGTTCCTTCTCCTTTCCTTGGCAATGAAGACCACTGCAGGCCATCCCAGCAAACAGCACACTGGCAGAGGGGCAGTCCAAACTCCTGCAGCTTCCTTGGTTCTTCTCCTTGGCAAAGGTTCGTCTTGTTGTTTCCAGAAGTGATCTAAAGTCTTGGGGTCTGGGCCCCAGTATTTATACCCATAAATCCTTTGTCCTCTGAAGGCAGATGGTCCTGTACCTAGTCCAAACCAGTTCTGGGTGCATCCTGCCAGTGCACACCCTCTTCCTTTGTCAGTGTGGGCCAGGGACATCAGACACACCACAGGAGGTGGAGCCAGCATTGTGGAAGGCAGGCACAGCCCTATTCAGGCCCAGGTGCTACTCCTCCCACCACTCTACATGCAGAAGGTCTATTCAGCCCTGTGCTGACTCACCCTGTCTCCTGGAGCCCCCCAGCCCCTGTCACTCACAAAACCAGACATACAATACACAAGCTAGTAGAGGCAGGCTGGATGGTTTAGGCAAGAAAATACCTACTTTCTAAAAGTGGTATTTTCAAACACAGAATGTTAAAACCAACTTCACTAAAAGATGTATTTTATCATTCTGAGTTCAGGCATACTAAATTCGTTTTCTACCATGTTCCCTGGGTCAGTTAGGATTATAAGATGTTATAATCAAACTGCCCATTCTGGCCTATGGGGACAGGTAGCCTTGCAATAGTGAAAAACGAAATTGGCTGTAATTCACTATCAGGACATGCTACACACACCAGGGCATGTCCTACCTTTTACATACAATGCACCCTGCCCTTGGGCCTACCTTAGGGGTGACTGATATGCAGAAAAGGGAAGGTTTAGGGACTGGCAAGTGGGTGCACTTGCCAAGTCGACATGGCAGTCACAGACTGCACACAGGCTCTGCAATGGCAGGCCGGAGACACACTTTACAAGCTGCTTCTGTGGGTGGCACAACCAATGCTGCAAGCCCACCAGCAGCATTTGATTTACAGGCCCTGGGCACACCTGGTGCACTATACTAGGGTCTGGCAAGTAAATCAAATGATCCAATCATGGAGTCACTAATCAATACATCAATTTACAATAGGGAGAGCATATGCACTTTAGCACTGATCAGCAGTGGTAAAGTGCCCACAGTCATAAAACCAACAAAAACAGGTCAGAGAAAATACAGGAGAAAGGCAAAAAGTTCAGGGATGACCCTGCAAAAAGGGCCAAGTCCAACGGGGCTCCCGGGCCCAGAGGCGCAGGGGAAGCCTCTCTGGGCCCGCGGGACCCCGTCCTGGGCACCCTGCCAGCGGCAGGACCGAGGACGGAGCCCGGGGTGGGGAGGCCGCCCTCCCCGGGGCCTATGGAGCTCCTGAACCAAGCCAAGCAGGGGGAGGCTCCCCGGGTACAACTGAACCCCGTCCCGGGCCTTTGGCAGAGCAGCAGACCGGGGGCCGGGGCCCAGGGCTGGAGCACCCGACCCGGGGAACTGCGGGCCCCTGGATCCAGCCGGGGCTCCCAGGCCCAGAGTCGCAGGGGAAGCCTCCCCGGGCCAGAGGGACCCTGTCCCGGGCACCCTGCCACGCGACAGGACCAAGGACGGAGCCCGGGGTGGGGAGGCCGCCCTCCCCGGGGCCCATGGAGCTCCTGAACCAAGCCAAGCAGGGGGAGGCTCCCCGGGTACGACGGAACCCCGTCCCGGGCCTTTGGCAGAGCAGCAGGCCGGGGGACGGGGCCCAGGGCCGGATCACCCGACCCGGGGCCCTGCGGGACCCCTGGACCCAGCCAGGGCTCCCGGGCCCAGAGGCGCAGAGGGAGCCTCCTCCGGCCAGCGGGACTCCGTCCCAGGCACCCTGCCATGCAGCAGGACCGAGGATGGACCCCGGACTGGGGGGGCGTCCTGGCCTGTCTGGCTGCCGGCTGAGTACCGCTAGGCCAAGAGGGGTTCCGGAGTACCCTGTCCCTAGTAATCTGGAGGAAGGGTACCCCCCTTTCTGGTAACCCGTGCGCACCGCGAGACTTAGGGGACCCTAGGCGCAGACGCGCCCGACCTGCTGGAGCCCTGGCTGGGATCGGGGAGGCAAACGAGCCCTCATTGGGACTTCCAGGGCAGCCCGGCCATCTGGTGTCCCCATTGGAAAGCATTACGCGCAACCAGATGGCCGAGGGGATAGGTGCGACCAGATGGCCGAGGGGAAAGGCGCGACCAGATGGGCCGGGCTCGAAAGGAAGGCCATCTGGTCGCTCTGTGCCCTAACGAAAGAGTGAGCGGGCGCCGGGGCATGGGGGGCCGGAGGCCCGGTGCCCCAGCTGGGCCTCAGGCATGGGGGCTGTGAGGGGGAGCCGACGGTCCCTCCGACCCGGGGCCCGCGGACACCTTGACAAGCAGGCGAAGCAGGGGAGGCCTGCACGGTACCGACGGACCCCTGTCCCGGGCCCTTGCTGGAGTGGCAGGCCAGGGGGCGGGGCACCGGTGCTGGAGCACCCGACCCTGGGCCCGGCGGGGCCCCTTAACCCAGCCGGGGCTCCCGGGCCCAGAGGCGCAGGGGAAGCCTCCTCGGGCCCACGGGACCCCGTCCCGGGCACCCTGCCACGCGGCAGGACCGAGGACGGAGCCCGGGCTGGAGGGGCGTCCTGGCCCGTCCGGCTGCCAGCTGAGGACCGCTAGGCCGAGAGGGGTTCCAGAGTACCCTGTCCCTAGTAATCCGGAGGAAGGGTACCCCCCTTTCTGGTAACTCATGGGCACTGCGAGACTTAGGGGACCCTAGGCGCGGGCGCGCCCGACCTCCTGGAGCCCTGGCTGGGATCGGGGAGGCAAACGAGCCCTCATCGGGACTGCCAGGGCAGCCCGGCCATCTGGTCGCCCCATTGGAAAGCATTATGCGTGACCAGATGGCCAAGGGGATAGGTGCGACCAGATGCCCGAGGGGAAAGGCCCGACCCCAGCTGGACCTCAGCCATGGGGGCTGCGAGGGGGAGCCGACGGGCCCTCCGACCCAGGGCCTGCAGACACCTTGACAAGCAGGCAAAGCGGGGGAGGCCTGCACGGGACCGACGGACCCCCGCCCCGGGCCCTTGGTGGAGCGGCAGGCCGGGGGACAGGGCCCCGGGCTGGAGCACCCGACCTGGGGCCCGGTGGGGCCGCTGAACCCAGCCGGTGCTCCCATGCCCAGAGGCACAGGGGAAGCCTCCCTGGGCCCGCGCGACCCCGTCCCGGGCACCCTGCCACGCTGCAGGACCGAGGACGGAGCCCGGGGTGGGGAAGCCGCCCTACCCGGGGCCCTCAGGGGCCCCAGCCATAGCTCCTAAACCCAGCCAAGCAGGGGGAGGCTCCCCAGGCGTGACGGAACCCCTTCTCGGGCCTTTGGCTGAGCTGCAGGCAGGGGGACGGGGCCCAGGCCTGGAGCACCCGATCCGAGGCCCGGCGGGGCCCCTGGACCAAGCCGGGGCTCCCAGGCCCAGAGGTGCAGGGGAAGGCTCCCTGGGCCCGCGGGAGCCCCTTCCCGGGCACCCTGCCATGTGGTAGGACTGAGGACGGAGCCCGGGGTGGGGAGGCCGCCCTCCCCAGGGACCCTGGAGCTCCTGAACCAAGCCAAGCAGGGGGAGGCTCCCCGGGCATGACGGAACCCCATCTCAGGCCTTTCGCAGAGCGGCAGGCCTGGGGACGGGGCCCAGGGCCGGAGCACTTGACCCAGGGCCCGGCAGGGCCCCTGGACCCAGCCAGGGCTCCCAGGCCCAGAGGCACAGGGGAAGCCTCCCCGGGCACGCGGGACCCCATCCTGGGCACCCTGCCACGCGGCAGGCCCGGGGACAGAGCCTGGGGTGGGGAGGCTGCCCTCCCTGGGGCCCCTGGAGCTCCTGAACCAAGCTAAGCAAGGGGAGGCTCCCCGGGCACAACGGAACCCCATCCCAGGCCTTTGGCAGAGCGGCAGGCCGGGGGACAAGGTCCAGGCCTGGAGCACCTGACCTGGTGCCCGGCGGGTCCCCTGGACCCAGCCGGGGCTCCCAGGCCCAGAGGCACAGGGGAAGCCTCCCCAGGCCCGCAGGACCCCGTCCCGGGCACCCTGCAACGCGGCAGGACCGAGGACGGACCCCGGGCTGGGGGGGACGTCCAGGCCCATCCGGCTGCCAGCTGAGGACCGCTAGGCCAAGAGGGGTTCCGGAGTACCCTGTACCTAGTAATCCGGAGGAAGGGCACCCCCCTTTCTGGTAACCCGTGTGCACCGCGAGACTGAGGGGACCCTAGGCACGGACGCGCCTGACCTCCTGGAGCCCTGGCTAGGATCGAGGAGGCAAACGAGCCCTCATCGGGACTTCCAGTGCAGCCCGGGCATCTGGTCGCCCCATTGGAAAGCATTGCACACGACCAGATGGCTGAGGGGAAAGGCGCGACCAGATGGCCGGGCCCGAAGGATGCCAATCTGCCCGCCCCTAGCCTTCATGGGAGGGCTCCCGCATGCCCTTTGGAGTGCTCGGGGGCTCTGCTTCCCGGGTGCTCATAGACCCCAGCTGGGCCTCAGGCACGGGGAGCCCACAGGAGCTCTCAGGTCCGGACGCCCAAGGGAGGACCGGCCGGGGCCCGATGGAGCCCGTCCCGGGCACTTTGCCACGCGGCGGGCCGGAGGAGGGAGCCCCAGACGGTGGGGACGTGTTGTCCGGGCCTAGCCCATCTGGTCCCCGGCTGAGAACTGCCAACCTCAGAGGAGTATTCCTTCATACACTGCCCCTAGTAATCCAGGGGAAATCTACCCCTCTTTCTGGTAGCCCGTGTGCACCGAGTGACGGAGGGGACCCAGGGCGCAGAGGCGCCCAACCTCCTGGAGCCCTGGCTGGGATCAGGGAGGCGGACGAGCCCTCATCGAGACTTCCAGGCCGGCTCGGCCATCTGGTCAGCCCATTGGAAAGCATTGTGCGTGACCAGATGGCCGAGGGGAAAGGCACGACCAGATGGCCGGGACCGAAGGACGCCTATCTGCCCACCCCGAGGCTCTGGAGGGCTCGGGGGCTCTGCTTCCCGGGGGCTCGGAGACCCCAGCTGGCCCTCAGGCGTGCGGAGCCCGCAGGAGCTCTCGGGCCCAGATGCCACGTGGCGGGCCGGAGGAGGGAGCCCCGGACGGTGAGGTGGTGCTGTCCAGGCCTAGCCCATCTGGTCCCCAGCTGAGAACCGCCAGCCCGAGAGAGGTATTCCGGCATACCCTGCCCCTAGTAATCCGGAGGAAAGCTACCCCTCTGTCTGGAAACCTGTGCGCACCGAGTGATGGAGGGGACCCAGGGCGCGGAGGCACCCGACCTCCTGGAGCCCTGGCTGGGTTCGGGGAGGTGGACGAGCCCCCAACGGAACTTCAAGGTCGGCCTGGCCATCTGGTCGCCCCGTTGGAAAGCATTGCGCGTGACTAGAAGGTCGAGGGGAAAGGTGCGACCAGATGGCTGGGAATGAAGGACGCCCATCTGCCCACCCCAAGCCTTAACAGGAGAGCCTCCCCAGGCCCCGATGGACACCCTTCCCCTGCGCCTGGACCCTCGGCTGGCTTGCCCGACGGGGTGCTCCCGCAACCCAGGGCCTGCCGGACGGAGCTCAAGCCCCGGGCCCGGCCCCAGTCCTAGCTTCCAAACCCTAGGACCGGCCGGGGAGAGCCTCCCAGGGCCCCCGGTGGAACCCCCTGTCCCCAGCGCCCGGACCCTGGGCTGGCTTGCAGGACGGGGGCTCCCGCACCCCGGGGCCTGCTGGACAGAGCTTAAGCCCCAGGCCCAGTCCCTGCTTCCGAACCCAGCCTGGCCAGGGAGATCCTCCCAGGGCCCCGGTGGACCCAGGTCCCCAGCACCCAGACCCTCGGATGGCTTGCAGGACAAGGGGCTCCCCCACCCCGGGGCCCACCGGACGGAGCTCAAGCCCCTGGACCGGCCCCAGTCCCAGCTTCTGAACCCTAGGCCAGGCCAGGGAGAGCCTCCCCAGGCCCCCAGTGGAACCCCCTGTCCCCAGCGCCCGGACACTGGGCTGGCTTGCAGAACCAGGGGGCTCCCGCATCCCGTGGCCCACCGGATAGAGCTCAACCTCCGGGCCTGGCCCCCGCTTCCGAACCCTAGGCCAGGCTGGGGAGAGCCTCCCTGGGCCCCGATGGGACCCCCAGTCCCCAGCACCCAGACCCTTGGCTGGCTAGCTGGACCGGGGGGCCCCCGCACCCCGGGGCCTGCCGGACGGAGCTCAAGCACTGGGCCCAGTCCCAGCTTTCGAACCCTAGCCAGGCCAGGGAGAGCCTCCCTGGGCCCCAGTGAACCCCCCTGTCCCCAGCACCCGGGCCCTCGGCCTGCTTGCGGGATGGGGGGCTCCCGCTCCCGGGGACCTGCCGGAGCCTAGGGCCTGGTTCCTGCTGCTGACCCCAGCCAAGCAGGGGGAACCTGCCCGGGCCAGGTGGGCTCACCCCAGTGCCCACCGGAGCCCAGGTCCGGGCTGGCCAGCCACGCTGGGGCAGCATCCCCTACCCCGGTGGCCTGGCAGACCCGGGCCTGCTGGCTCCATGACCCTGCCCAGCCCCGTCCTCTCTCCTCCAGGGCTCGGAAACCCTCACCGGGGTCCACGCTCATTGTGTTTCCAGCCAAGCAGCCCAATCTCGCCACCATCGACCAGAGTCCGGTCTGGACCATGCCCCGGGGCCGCCATGCCTGTGGAGCCCAATTCCCCCCTGCCCGCGCTGGAGACCGGGCCCCGTCGGAGCTCTGACCCAAGGGCCTCCCTCCCAGCTGGAGAAGAGGGCTGATTTATGGGCCTGCCGCTTTCCCTCTGCCAGGCCCCGCTCGCCCACAGGAGATGGGGAAGCCCTGTGCACAGCCTGCCGACCGCACCTCCTTGGCTGCACGGGACGTCCACAAGTCACTGCCATCCCAGACCGGGCCCAGCCGTCCTCTGCTCAGGGATTCTCAGAGCTCTCCAGGGGCTCCTCCTCTGGCTTGGCGCCCCTTTCACGCAGGGCTGTCCTCCTGCGGCCCCTTGCCCCGGGGAGCTGGGCAGTCCTCCCCACTCTGCAGCTGCCCTGCCCTGGCAACTGACTGTCCCCCCCACCCCCGGACCCTGGGCCCAAAGGGGCTGACTCGGGCAGGTGCCCCTTCCATCCTTCCCGGAGCCCCGGGGGCAGGAACCAAGGAGGGTTAAGCCCAGGCCATGTCCCCTCCCCGCCGGCCTGCCCCAGGGGAGCCCATTTTCCATGACTATTAAGCCCCCACATAGTGGGGGCTTACAGAACCCTGGGGAAGGACAAAAGTTGGAGCCAGCGTGGCCGGCCGGCCAGGAGGCCGGCCATCTGGTCACCCAGCCCGCAGGGCTATCTGGTCACCCGGCCCGCAGGGCCATCTGGTTGCCCGCCGGCCCGCAGGGCCATCTGGTCACCCAGCCCGCAGGGCCATCTGGTCGCCCAGCCCGCAGGGCCATCTGGTCACGCAGCCAGGGGACCAGATGGCCCGGGACGACCCAGCACCCAGATGGCCTGGAAGGGTGCCGTACCCAGTCGCCCTTGTAATCTGACGACGGCGAGGGTGGCCAGGCGCTCCGAGGCCACTGCTCGGGAGGCTCTTACCCCCCCAGGCTGCTCGCCTCCCTGCTCGACTTGCGCAGGAGCAGTGGGAAGGGCGGCCATCTGGTCACCCTGCTGACCCGCAAGGGATGGTGGCCCCCGTCCCCGCACCCCGGTGGGGCAGGGACGGGAGGGGGAAGCCCCCATGCCAGAGGGCACGTGGTGGAGGCGACCTCCCGCGGGCCTGCATTACCCCCTCCGCGTCCCTCCCGCTGGCCCGACGGCAGAGGGACCCACCCCTGGGTGTGGTGGAGGAGGGCGTCCGCGGGCGCCCTTGCACGGAGAGACAAAAGCTTTGCTCAGAGGATGACTTTCAATAGATCGCAGCGAGGTAGCTGCTCTGCTACTTACGAAACCCTGACCCAGAATCAGGTCGTCTACGAATGATTTAGCACCGGGTGCCCCACGAACATGCGGTGCACTAAGGACAATGGAGGCGGCCCCCTTCCGTCCGCACTCCGGGCCTGATTCACAGAACTAACTTACGTCAAAAACGTAAAGTTAGTACTTTTTGGTATTCACAGAATACACTTACTCATTTTGGTATTCACAGAATGAACTTACTCATTTCGGTATTCACAGAAGTTAGTAGTCCTAACTTTAGGACTCCTAAATGCCTTCTGTGAATACCGAAAGTCTTAAAGTTAGGATTTTTCTCAGTTTAGGAGTAGTAAAGTTAGTTACTACTCCTAAACTGAGAAAAATCCTAACTTTAAGACTTTCGGTGTGCTCCCACCCCTTCCTGTTAATTAGATTCTTGGCTGGCCACCGGACAATTTAGGGGAGAGGATGTAGCCTTACGGCTAGAGCGGTCGGACTTGAAGCTGGGGAACCGGGTTCGAGTCTCGGCAACGACGTTCAACATCCTGTGATTCTGGGTAAATCACTTAATCTCCCCGTGCCTAACAAAAATGAATGTGTCCTTCTGTAACGAAACTGGTGCTCATGTAAAGCACTCTGATACCCGATGTCTCGGGTCTAGTTTGCGCTATATAAAACTCTAAAAATATATATATATATATATATATTACCCGGTTTACAGGACGAATATCCATTAGCTTTCTGCCACCTGGGGCACTCACACACTTTCAAACCTCTGGCAAGCATGTCTTTGTGCTCTCTAGTGCACCGGTTCTCTTACCGCCTCCTTCACAACTTTCTTACCTCCCTTTCACTGTGCAGGAGTCCCCCTTGCTGGTGCAACTATCATGCACCCTGCCAGACTCCACACACCTTGGTGCAGCCATCGCACACCCTGTCACCCCCCTCCCAGAGGTTCTCAGGCTTGATTTGTGCTCCTAAGAGAGACTTTGCGACTTCCAAGACGCCTCCTTTGATGTTCAAGTAGATTTGTTACTTAAACTTTTCCCATCGCCCTCTAGGAACTCCATGGTTTCTGGAGCTCCTCCCTAACTCCTGTTTTGTTTCTCTCCCTCCTTACAGGCCTCCAGACTATGTTTCAGGTAGCTATTCATTTGACCCTTGTCCCCCTCCCCTCTTTTCATACCCCCTTAATGTCCACTTCTCTTGTTTCCCCTTTTTTCCATACAACTATTGTTAAATTATTACATGTAATCTCATCCTGATGATGACCTGAAACAATACAAAACTCAATGCATTCATGGCTTCCTTGACTCCTAATATACTTCTAACAAAATGTTATCTCAACGTTCATGTTATGTACCAATTTTAATTGTGCCGTTTTGCTGTTTTCTTCACTGCATTATGTGTCTCACTTGCGCCGTTCACAGTGCCACAAGCAATTTGTGTGCACTTATATTTTGGATTACACTTGCATATGATGAAATGTAATACTGCTGTCTGGAATTAATGGCTTTTGCTAAAAAAAAAGTAAATACAGACCACGATATCCAACCTTGGTGTTGCTGACCTTTCTTGCCTACCTTCTTGTAATTTATTTTACACCTTGTTAATTGCCTTTTTAGTATTACCTGTTGAGACATTGTTGTCTGTTACAAAATTTACCCGGCTCTCAACTGGGTTCACTTGACCTCTCCTGTTGTATTTCCTGTTACTTTTAGAAAGATGGCATTTCTCTGTCTGGTGTTGTCATTAATACACTGTATATGTAGTTTCTTGTCGCAGCTGTGACATAGTGAGGTTCCACTATGACATGCATACAATCTAAGTGAAAACATCCAGTGAGACACCAAGCAGAGCGGTTGGGATTTGGAGATATCTTCTGGGCTCTGTGTATGTTTTACTTATGTGTTGTTAATACTACCAATAAATCCTTTATTGGTTCAACCTTTCTAGCCTGCTTGTCACCGTCACTTCACTCTGCTCTAAAGCTCTGGGTGCTGCAGCCTGTCTCCAATACATATCTGGGGTGGGCGACAGCTCTACTTTGTGCATTCCCCCTAGACAGCCACAGACAAAGAAATGGTAGGTGTGACTGAGTGCCCATCTGCATCCTTATGGCTCATCCTGGGCAGGATGAGAGGTAGGAGCTGACACACCTGAATGGGTAGTGTCCTGTCCCCACACAAAGGGTTTATTACTCCCCTGTAGTGAGTCTGGTGCCAGGGCTGAGAAGGGAGGGCCTCTGTGCACTTCAAAGCCCGTCTTTGAAGTCACCTCCACTTCAAAGGCACAACTGGGTATAAGTACTGGGTCTCTGACCCCACCAAATCAGACACTTCTGGACCTGTAAAGAGTCTCTGCCTGGAAGAAGAACCGCTGTGCTGCTACAAGGACTGCCACTCCACTGGACTACTGCTCTGGAAGAACTGCTTTTCTGCTGTGCTGTCCTGCTGCCTGCTACCCTCTCCCCCTGCTGAGGAAGAACTGGATTCTTACTTGAACCCAGAGTGATCTCTAAGGGCATGCTGGCTTGCCTCCTGTTTTGAGACTCAGAGATATCAAAGTCTCACCTCCTGCTTCTGTGTGTGGTCCACTGTAGTGGATCCAGGTGCTTGCTCGAGTGGAACTGACGCATCCTCTAACGCATGGCCGCCAATGTGGGAACAGACCCGGCACATCGCACTTGGAACTACAGCATCGCCTTAACAACCAACTCATCGGAACTGCCACATCGCCACCCCTGCAGTGTGAGAAGATTGACGCATCCCCTCAACTGCATGGAGAAACCTGGCATATCGGCTTCGGAACTAGCGCATCTTGGCTTCGGCGCTTCATCTTCAAAACTGGCACGTTGCCATTGTTGCGTGGAGAAAATCACAGCATCACCTCAACTGCAGGAATCGACACTGACGCATCGCTTGGCTGTGCCCTGCATCTCGGTGTTGCAACCAGGATCAAGATACTCTGCTCAGCTGGCCCTGCATGGCTCTTGTATCCAGCCCACACTTCATCGTGGTTGGTCTGAACTCTTGACTTTAGCCCAGTCCAGTGCGACCAGATAACTCCCCCATAGGTGCTTACTGCTTCTAAGCACTATTTTTACTTTTAATCTTTAAAATACTCATCTCGACTTCTATGTATTGGATTTTTGTCGTTTTGGTTTTGTATTATTTATAAAATTATAATCTATTTTTCTAAACTAATGTGGAGTTTTTTGTGGTGTTTTCAATGTGTTACTGTCTGCAGTGTTGCACAAATACTTTACACATTGCCTCTTAAGTTCAGCCTCCTGCTCAGTGCCAAGTTACCAGAGAGTGAGCACAGGTTAATTTATGGTGTGTATCTGACTTACCCTTACTAGGATTGCGGTTCCTGGTTGGACAGGGTGCATAACTCTGTCAACCAGAAACTCAATTTCTAACACACGCCTAGCATGTCAGGTCCAACATGTGATTACTTTCCTTTTTTGAGCCCGGACAGACTACCTGCACACAGAAATCATGGCGAAATGTATGTCTGGAGTGTGGTTTGGGTCGGCCACGGCAAACTGGCCTCTGTACAGTTTGTGGTGTTGTTTTTCCAATTGACTCCTCATCTAAAGGATCTTCCTGACCCTTTTCTCCATATTTCCGGCACAGGAAATGACTGCAGCAGTGCTTCATTCACTTTTGACCGGTGTTGAAGAGCACTAGACTGCCGGTGTGGTGGCGGTCTAACCCAGCGTTGGGTGTAATCGGAAGAGGAGGAGATCGGAAATAGCCGCTGCGTCTCTCATCACTTCTTCACCGTCTACATATTAAGAACGGTGAAGAGGGTATCTCCTACCCGTATGGTAATACTTTTCAGTTTTTCTTATATCCACAGTTCTGCTAATACCACTTTGACACACACACCTTTGTGGGGTGGCTCCAAGTTTACTACCTTCACACCATGATGCACACATCTTCATAAATTGTGTATTTCCATATTTGGTCTCACGGTGACACACACAACTTCTTTAAAAGTTTACTACCTTCTCACAGTGATGCACACACCTTTCTAATTGCGTGTTTCCGTATTTGATTTCATGGTGAGACACACACTCCTTCTTTAAAAGTTCAGCAATAATTACTCTTCCATATTGCATGCATTTATGTCTACTAGCTTTATAGTTGTGTTTTCCTGCAAGTAATATTAGGTACTATTGCAAAAGTGATTTCTATGTTCATGTACTATTTTGTTTTACATCTTTCTCTTCTGGGTATTTTATTAGTGAGCTAATTTGACGTAAACCTTTACTTCTTTTCTAACATTGTACATGTTATACAATTTTGAAATCGCCCTTAAAATAATTTTTTTGCTGTTATCCTCTCCATAGGGAACATATTTCTATATCTCTTTTTCCATATTGTATACAGTTATAATGGCTGCTGCAAATATGAATCAACCTACTTCCTTTTTTATTGGAATTGGGGAACCGGAGATTCATTGGAAAGATTGGATAAAAATAGTTTGAGTCATATCTGATAGCGATTGGAGGTGAAAGATTTACTGCTGTAAGCAAACAGCACATACTTCTGCATAACTTAGTAGTACAAGGTCCTAAAATATATGAAACACTGCCTGAGCCAGAAAGAGAGGGAGAAGAGGAACAAGATGTTTATAGTGTAACGCTTTCAAAACTTGAAATTCACTTTGGAGATAAGGTAAATGTAGTTCTAGAACGGCACAAGTTTTTCAGTCGAATGCAAGGTAAACAAGAATCCATTACTAATTATGTTGCAGCATTGAGAGGGTTAACTAAGTTATGTGATTTTGGGAATCTTACTGATTCTCTTATAAGGGACCACTTGGTGAGATGTACTAACAATAGCCGCATACAAGAAAAGTTATTAGCCAAAAACCCTGTGTTAAGAGAGGCTATTGATTTAGCACAATCAGTAGAACATACAGCCAATTGTATTAAGGAAATGAAAACATTGGGTGTTATAGTGGCCAATGTACAAGTGAACAAGGCAGACAATGATATTTATAAAGTTCAAAATAAAGATGTTAGTACAAACAAAGCAGTGAAAGAGGAAAGTAGGTTGAAATGTTTTAGATGTGGTAGCAGTAACCATCTGGCAAATAATTTACAGTGCCCAGCCCATAGTGTTCTGTGCAAGAAGTGTAATAGAAGGGGACATTTTGCCAGAGTGTGCAGGAATGTAAAGAATGCTCAAATTAAAGTTATTACAAGTGATGAATAACAAATGCAAAAGTATGCTTTCCAAGTTAGCCTAAATACCCCAAATGTATAGTATTTCTCAACCACAAACCAGTAATGATGTTTGCAGATTCATGTTCCTCTTTCACATTGTTAAACCAGGCATATTTTGAGAAAGTATCTGGAGGTCTGAATCTTATTATGGAGGAGCCTGATATCTCCCCAGAGGGGTATACAAAGAATGCCGTACCTCTGGTGGGTATGATAAGAATGCATGTGGGTTTTAAAGGCAGATCCACGGTGGGTAAGATATATATTGTGGAAAAAAGGTGCAAAACTATTAGGACGGCAACATCAAAAAGAATTAGGGATAATTCTAGTTCCTAATAATAAATATCGGGTGCTTCTGGTAGACAGAAGTATTGGTGCATTGGATATTTGTAAAGAATACCCTGACTTATTTTCTGATAAACTTGGACAATTATTTGATTTCCAACACAAAATAAGATTGAGACTAGGAGCTAAACCCACAGTGCACACACCACGCCTTGTACCTCTCATGATGAGAGATCCTCTGAAAAAGGAATTAAATAGATTGTGTGAAGTGGGAGTCATTCAACCTATAGAATCTTCCGAAAGGTTGGCTCCAATAATCATTGCAGCTAAAGCAAGTGGGGAAGGTATTCGTATATGTCTGGACTTACACAGCTTAAATGAAAACATATGGGTGGAAAGACATCCTCTTCCACACATAAACGAAATAATCATTGCAGCTAAAGCAAGTGGGGAAGGTATTCGTATATGTCTGGTCTTACACAGCTTAAATGAAAACATATGGGTGGAAAGACATCCTCTTCCACACATAAACGAATTTTTAAGCATTGATTTATCCATGGCCTACCCACAAGTGGATCTCCATCCGGAGTCCAGAACTTTGACAGCATTTACTACATCATTGGGGGCGTATATGTTTTTATGGATGCCATTTGGACTCGCATCAGCAGCCACAGTTTTTCAGAAAATAAAGCATACAATTTTAAAAGGGGTAACTAATACTTAATGCTTCCAGGATGACACATTAGTCTATGGTTCCTCTATGGAAGACCATGACAAAACATTGGGGATGGTATTCAAGAGGTTAATGGATTCAGGATTAACTGTGAAACAGAACAAATGCCAAAGTCAAGTCAACTCGGTACACTATTTGGGTCACACGATATCTCAAGAAGGGTTCAGGCCAAACAAACCTTTGATTCAGGCAATAAGGGATGTCCTGTACCCTAATAGCAAGGATGAATTTAAATCCTTTATGGGTTTCACCGAATAAATGGCTAAATATGTCAAGATTTTTTCTGACAAGTGTGAGTTTCTATGGGATCTACTTAAAAAAAAAAAGGAGTTTGTGTGGGAAGTAAAGCATAATGAAATAATTGATTTAAAAAATGTGAAATAATTAATTCACCTGCATTAGGAACATTTGATCCTAAGAAAGAAACTATACTTACAACAGATGCATCCAATAAAGGTCTATGTGCAACTTTATCTCAGAAAGGTGAGGGAGGAGAAAAGATAATAACATTAGCATCTCGTTGTCTAACCAAAGCGGAATGCAACTATTCTGTCATTGAAAGAGAGGCCCCGGCCTGTTTTTGAGCTGTAAAACACTAAAAAGTTTATTTGTGGGGAATAAAACTTACCATACGTACAGATCACAAACCTCTTACTTTCATGTTCTCCATAAAAGGACGTGGTACTCCTCGCATATCCAAATGGATACTTGACTTGAAAAATTACTGCTTTAAACTAGAGTACCTACCGTGAGGTAAAAATAAAATTGCTGACTACCTCTCAAGAGCACCTCTTGAACAAGAAGTACATGACGAAATATTAGAAAGTCCCATTTTGTCCATACAAATACCAGTGTTAAGGTGAATGGGAAGAGTGCATGAAGAAAGACAAACACTTAACCTTGCTTAAAGACATGATCATAAAAGACTGGCCCAACAAGTGCAGTGAGGTCAAAGACGAATTGAAGGGTTACTGGGAAGTAAGACATGAACTAAACATCCTAGATGGGAACATTTGCCACAATGAGAAAATAATACCTCCAGAAGGACTAAGAGAGAAAATAATTGATCTGACCCATGGGAGCACCTCGGTAGGAGCATCACGAAAAATAAAGTAAGAAATAGTTTCTGGTTCCCTAAAAAAACTCCCTAGTGGAACAGAAGGTAAAAGATTGCATTAGTTGTGCAAAAAACAACAAAACCAAAATCTTATGTAAAGCTCCCCTGTCCCCTGTAGAAATGCCTATGGAGCCCTGGAATAAGATAGCCATGGATATAATTGGGCCAATGGAAGGTGTGGAGGCTTTCAAGAGATTCATGATATGGTTTATAGATTATATCTCCCATTGGATAATGTTTACATTTGTCCATCGCACGACAACTACCATACTAATCAAATTCTTAAGAGATGCTTTTAGCAAAGAAGGTATACCCTCCACCATAGTTATGGACAATGGGGTCCAATTTACATCCCAAGAAATGAAGGAATTCCTACCAACCCTTAATATAAAACATGAGAAAACTGCTTTATACTGCCCCATAGCCAATGGGTTAGTGGAGAGAACTAATCGTATGATTAAAGAACACATTCAATCGGCCATAGTTAATGGGCAGGATGTAGAAAGATCTCTACGTGACTGAATCTGGTCATATCACACTTCACCCAACCTCATCCCAGGTGTTTCGCCTTTTGCATCTATCAAAAGGAGGGAACCTGGCACCAAAATGAACCTGTCATGGCTGAGTGGAGGTAAACAAGTGGAAACAGATATTTCCAAAGCCCATGAGAAAGTACATCAACATCAAGTCCAGTATAAAAACTGGTATGACAACAAACATGGGGTAAAATAACACAATTGGAAAGAAGGTGATTGGATGCTAATAAGAAGGAAAACCAAAGAGCATCAAAATCAAAGTAAATATTACCCCCTCGTCGAATAATTAGAGTGAACCGAAATGTGGTATAGTTAGACAATGTATTCAATTATCAAGGAGAGAGAGAGGACTAGGTAGCTAGTCCGTATCCCGAGGTTTATTATATGTAATCAAAAAGAGGACTAGCCTATTTGTGAGTGATACAGGACTCAGGACTGTATGAGGAAGGGGGAAACTATTAAGTTTCTTTATGAAGCCCTCACCCACCAACCTAGTTGGTGGCATGCTTCATCATCGGGCCCACCCAGTGACACCAAATGTGTCCCGGGTGTGCTTCTACGCCTGTGTTACAGCGGAGCTGGTGTTTTGCTAAGTGTGCAGTGTTGGTGACGTGAAAGTGAAAATTTAAAAGCTATACAGTGGTCCCACTTCCCGAGGGGGTTAATTTTAATGTCTGGGCCTCTGTTAGCGTTAAAAACAAGGCAATGGATGTTAGTGGAGTGAATATTAGGAACTCCAGCATCCGATGTGTGGTCTACATGTTTCAGCCAGGCCTTTCTTTAAAACTGGCTTTCCTCAGGACCGAAAGTTATGTGAAGGTGCGATCTATACTTTAAGTGAGTATGTGATCAGAAATGTGTCGCACTCGCTAAGGTGCTATACGTGTGGGAGGGGATTCCCTCTCCAAGCATTACTGGACATACAACATGTATGACAAACAAACATACATACAGGGGAGAGTCTTAGCATGGTTGCATAAATCACAAAAGTACGAGTTTGCCGGTTGTAATGTGCATAATTAGCTGGAATAATGCGGCAAAAGGTGGAACCGTACTGGTGGTGCGGTTGGGTGAATTTACCGAAATATGTGCTGGTACGTGTGGTGGGCTAAATATCGTAAGCACACACACATGTTAAAAGTGGATACGCTCAAGGGGTATCCTTACGCTAGCGTTTTGCTGCAAATGCCCCTATAGAGATATCCGGCAGAGGTGTTGACCCTGTAATGAGAAGGAGAGTGGCCCGTGGGCCGTTAGGAACCTGTAAAGGAAGGAAAAGGCTTACCCGGTCAAGGTTGAGTATGGTGCTCTACTCACGACTTTGTTGGTCAGGACCCTTTAGAAACCTGTTGTGCTGTTGCGGATCTCCGAGGGAAATGATCCCGGAGGCGCCGGGGCTTAAGTATCCTGTCCGGCGTGCTCAGGTGTGGCTGGTTTCCTCACAGTGAGAGTAGCATCCCTAGAAAGGGGGAACATAGAAGAGAGACTACGCGCGCGTGGTAGGCGTCATGCACGTTGTCAAGGGAACAGAGCAATGCACTGTGTGACGCGGGTAGGGGGACTGTGCGCGTGCAAAGGGCGTTGTGCGCGTAGTCAAGGAAACAGAGCTTAGTGAGACACGGGTAAATAAACGTGTAGCACGCGCACTATGGGCGTCGTGCACGGAACCAGAGCGCCGATGGTGCACTGTGGGACTTAGGAAACTGAGCGTGTTTGAATAATGAATTTAAAAGTAAATAATAGGGGGCTAGAGCGCAGTGTTCTGATGGCGCTAACAGACTAAATGTTGATGGGATCCTGACATCAATCGTAGATGTCTGACAGAAAGCGCAAGTCAAAGAAATGGGGTTATATCATCATAGAGTGTGTGGGGCCCATGGGCAGACCCCTTTCTCTGAAGGTCAGAGAGATGTGTTAGGCTTTCAGCGAGCACCATGGAATGGAGTCGTTCAATCCCTGATGTTGAGTGGATAAACGATAGATCCAACGTTGTTCTTTAGTGAGAAGGGTTTTTTCATTGTCGCGTTGGTTGTGATCGTATTGTTCAATCACTGTCCATGTCATGTCATTGGGAGTATGACAGTGTTGTAAATAGTGGTCACTGAGTCTGTTGATGTTCTTTTTGCATCTTATGGTGCTGCGATGCTCAACCACTCTGGTTTTGACCTTACGTGTCGTCATCCCCACGTAGCGGAGGCCACATGGGCATGTGATGAGGTAGACTACGTTAGTTGAATTACAATTGGTATGGTGTGACTGTGTCCAGACTTTGCCTGGTTCCAGATCGAGTGTCTTAGAGTGTTCAGTTAAGTGGCACACACTACAGTTATTGCAGGGGTAGTGTCCTGTGATTTTGGGGAGACCCCATGTGTTGAGAATGGTATTGGTTGCTGGTTTGGGCGCTGTCTTGGAACGTGTGGACACTAGTTGGTCTTTAAGGTTGCTCGCACGTTTATATGCAAAACGGGGTTCCTCCCATTGTCTTGGTCCGGAGTTTATGATGCGCCAATGTTTACGGATGATGTTGGAGACCTGGTTGGATGCCACGTTGTATGTGGTGACGCATGTCATTGGTGGTGGGTCAGTTTCTTTGACCACCGTTTCAAGGAGGGCCTCTCTATTCTGGTTGCGTGCCCTCTTTTTGGTTTTTTCAATGATTTTTCTAGGGTAGCCTCGTTCCTGTAATCTGGAAGCAAGGGCAGCCGATTGTATTTTGTAGTCTGTAAGTTGGCTGCAGTTCCTCCGTATGCGTAGGAATTGTCCAAAGGGGAGGTTTTCCCTTAGGGATCTGGGGTGAAAACTGTTGAAGTGTAGTAATGAGTTTCTGGCAGTGGGTTTGTAGTAGGTATTGGTTGTAAGGGTACCTTGCTCGGCTGTGATGTTAAGGTCAAGGAATGCCAGGGTAGTGGTACTGGATGTACTGGTGAACCGTAGGTATGGGTCACGGTCGTTGAGCCTTGTTAGGAATAGTGTTAATGTGTCTGGTGTGCCTTCCCAGATCATAAAGATGTCATCGATGTAGCGACGCCACACTTTGATGTTGGCTGAGTGTGGGTTGGTAGTGGACGATATATGTCTCTGCTCAAAATGATGGACTTAAAGTCCCGCTACACTGGGGGTGAAAATGCTCCCCATTGACGTGCCGTTGATTTGTAAGTAGAAGTCACCCTCATATTCAAAGTAATTTTCTTTAAGTGCAAGTGTGGCACATTTGAGGATGAATTCTCTGGGGGTATGATATGTCCAGGGTGTGTGCATCAATATGTCCTGCAGGACCTGGAGCGTGGCGTCCTGTGGTAAGCTTGTGTAGAGACTTTCTATGTCAAGTCCCACCATTAGTTGAGTTGTAGGATCAAAGTTCAAGTCTTTGATAATGTTTAAGAGATGTTTGGTATCTTTTATGTAGGTCGGTGTTTGTTGGACCAGAGGGTTAAGGAAGTGGTCACAGTATCTAGACAGTGGTTCCAGGAGGGAGTTAATCCCAGATACAATGGGACGTCCCGGGGGTGGAATTATGCCTTTGTGGACTTTGGGGACGGTATAAAAGTATGGTACTTTAGCATTTTTGGTGCACAAAAAATCAGCTTCTTGTTTTGATATATGATGTGCTTCACTGGCGTCATTCACCACGGTGTTGATGGTTGCTTGTAGGGTTGTGGTGGGATCATTCCTCAATTGTTTATAATTACGTCTGTCGCTGAGTAGTCTGCGGCATTCTTTGTCGTATTCTATTTTGTCTTGTAGTACAATACCTCCGCCTTTGTCGGCTGGCTTGATGACAAGGGAGGGGTTGTCCTGTAGACTTCTGATGGTCTCCCGGTCTTCTCTGGAGAGGTTGTTGAATGTCCTGATAGAGTTGAGTTGCTCTATATCATGGTAGACGGCTTGTTCGAACGTGGCTATTTCCGCTGGGACACTGGTTGGAGGGGGTGTGAAGGTAGATTTTAGTTTCAAGCCCGTCTCATTGATGTTGTCAGAAGGGTTGTCATCGTTTGTTCTTGGTTTTTCGAAGAAGGCCTTCAATTTGAGCTTTCTGAAGAATTCAGCAAGTTCTACGTGTAGTTTGAATTTGTCCAGTTTAGTGGTTGGGACGAAGGATAGGCCTTTGTTGAGAACTGTGGCTTCTAAAGGTGTTAATGGAGTGCTGGATAGGTTGAATACCAGGTTGGTTGGCAAGTCGTTGGTCATTGTTTGCTCGTGCCTGGTTGCTGTTCCTGTGTCTTGTTGCGGGTGTTTGCACTCACTGGGTTCTCGTCTTCTGCCCACTGCTCCTGTTGGTTGTTTCTTCTTCTACCGCGTGACCTCCGGCCCTGTCCTAAAAAAGGTGGCCTGGGGTTGCCTTGGAAGAAAGGTGGTGGGCCAAGCTGGTACATGTGTGGCCAGCCAAAGTATGGATTTTGTGGAGGTCCATAAGGTGGTGGCCCATAGGCAGGTCCTTGTTGTGGTCCGTGCCAGGGCTGTTGCCATCGTTGTTGTTGGCGTCCTCTTCCTCGTTGTTTGGATGAGCCAGTGCTGGAGTCACTGGATATGGAGCTGTTGTCTCCTGATGTATCGCTAGATTTGTCAGATTTGCTGGGGGGTACAAAGTTGTCGTCTGTGTAGGGATATGTTTTGACATAGGAAAATTTCTTAAGATCCTTCTGGGATTTCGTTATTTTTGCTTGTGTTAAGTACTCCTTGTAGTCTGCCATTTCTTTGTTCTGGTCGTCCAGCTTTTTCTTGTATGAAGTGATGGTGGTTTTAAAGTGGCTCTCTGTGGCTTGGATGTCAATTATCATTGCCTCTGATAGACGCTTGGCCGTTTTAATGATCAGCACCAGCCAATCCCTGGTGCAGTGCCACGCAATCTGTGCCCAGTCTCTCCTGAAGGTGGCATCTTCCAGGAAAATTCTTGGGGCGTTTGTAACGAGGAGCCCTCTAGGGGCTGTGTTGGTCCGGAGGTATTGTGTCAATATAAGGCCATGTAGAATGGTTCTGATTCGATTGCGCTTTTTCTCTGTTAGGGTATCCCAGTCTGTAGTTTGGGCTATGGTGTTGGAAATATTAAAATCTGCCAGAAAGGAGGGGTCTACGAGGATTTCGCTAATGTCGTTTTCATTGTAGCTTAAGCCATGGTTTTCTGCCATGGTGGATGTGGAGGTATGAGAGAAGCTCTCGCAGCTGTGCGCTGCCTATAGTATTCAATTATCAAGGAGAGAGAGAGGACTAGGTAGCTAGTCCGTATCCCCAGGTTTATTATATGTAATCAAAAAGAGGACTAGCCTATTTGTGAGTGATACAGGACTCAGGACTGTATGAGGAAGGGGGAAACTATTAAGTTTCTTTATGAAGCCCTCACCCACCAACCTAGTTGGTGGCATGCTTCATCATCGGGCCCACCAGTGACACCAAATGTGTCCCGGGTGTGCTTCTATGCCTGTGTTACAGCGGAGCTGGTGTTTTGCTGAGTGTGCAGTGTTGGTGACGTGAAAGTGAAAATTTACAAGCTATACAGTGGTCCCAGTTCCCGAGGGGGTTAATTTTAATGTCTGGGCCTCTGTTAGCGTTAACTCATTACTACACTTCAACAGTTTTCACCCCAGATCCCTAAGGGAAAACCTCCCTTTCGGAAAATTCCTACGCATACGGAGGAACTGCAGCCAACTTACAGACTACAAAATACAATCGGCTGCCCTTGCTTCCAGATTACAGGAACGAGGCTACCCTAGAAAAATCATTGAAAAAAACAAAAAGAGGGCACGCAACCAGAATAGAGAGGCCCTCCTTGAAACGGTGGTTAAAGAAACTGACCCACCACCAATGACATGCGTCACCACATACAACGTGGCATCCAACCAGGTCTCCAGCATCATCCGTAAACATTGGCGCATCATAAACTCTGGACCAAGACAATGGGAGTAACCCCGTTTTGCATATAAACGTGCGAGCAACCTTAAAGACCAACTAGTGTCCACACGTCCCAAGACAGCGCCCAAACCAGCAACCAATACCATTCTCAACACATGGGGTCTCCCCAAAATCACAGGTCACTACCCCTGCAATAACTGTAGTGTGTGCCACTTAACTGAACACTCTAAGACTCTCGATCTGGAACCAGGCAAAGTCTGGACACAGTCACATCATACCAATTGTAATTCAACTAACGTAGTCTACCTCATCACATGCCCATGTGGCCTCCGCTACGTGGGGATGACGACACGTAAGGTCAAAACCAGAGTGGTTGAGCATCGCAGCACCATAAGATGCAAAAAGAACATCAGCAGACTCACTGACCACTATTTACAACACTGTCATACTCCCAATGACATGACATGGACAGTGATTGAACAATACGATCACAACTAACGCGACAATGAAAAAACCCTTCTCACTAAAGAACAACGTTGGATCTATCGTTTATCCACTCAACATCAGGGATTGAACGACTCCATTCCATGGTGCTCGCTGAAAGCCTAACACATCTCTCTGACCTTCAGAGAAAGGGGTCTGCCCATGGGCCCCTCACACTTTATGATGAAATAACCCCATTTCTTTGACTTGCGCTTTCTGTCAGACATCTACGATTGATGTCAGGATCCCATCAACATTTAGTCTGTTAGCGCCATCAGAACACTGCGCTCTAGCCCCCTATTATTTACTTTTAAATTCATTATTCAAACACGCTCAGTTTCCTAGGTCCCACAGTGCACCATCGGCGCTCTGGTTCCGTGCACGACGCCCATAGTGCGCGTGCTACACGTTTATTTACCCGTGTCTCACTAAGCTCCGTTTCCTTGACTAAGCGCACGACGCCCTTTGCGTGCGCACAGTCCCCCTACCCGCGTCACACAGTGCATTGCTCTGTTCCCTTGACAACGTGCATGACGCCCACCGCGCGCGCGTAGTCTCTCTTCTATGTTCCCCCTTTCTAGGGACGCTACTCTCACTGTGAGGAAACCAGCCACACCTGAGCACGCCGGACAGGATACTTAAGCCCCGGCGCCTCCGGGATCATTTCCCTCGGAGATCCACGACAGCACAACAGGTTTCTAAAGGGTCCTGACCAACAAAGTCGTGAGTAGAGCACCATACTCAACCTTGACCGGGTAAGCCTTTTCCTTCCTTTACAGGTTCCTAACGGCCCACGGGCCACTCTCCTTCTCATTACAGGGTCAACACCTCTGCCAAATATCTCTATAGGGGCATTTGCAGCAAAACGCTAGCGTAAGGATACCCCTTGAGCGTATCCACTTTTAACATGTGTGTGTGCTTACGATATTTAGCCCACCACACGTACCAGCGCATATTTCGGTAAATTCACCCAACCGCACCACCAGTACGGTTCCACCTTTTGCCGCATTATTCCCGCTAATTATGCACATTACAACCGGCAAACTCGTACTTTTGTGATTTATGCAACCATGCTAAGACTCTCCCCTGTATGTATGTTTGTTTGTCATACATGTTGTATGTCCAGTAATGCTTGGAGAGGGAATCCCCCTCCCACACGTATAGCACCTTAGCGAGTGCGACACATTTCTGATCACATACTCACTTAAAGTATAGATCGCACCTTCACATAACTTTCGGTCCTGAGGAAAGCCAGTTTTAAAGAAAGGCCTGGCTGAAACATGTAGACCACACATCGGATGCTGGAGTTCCTAATATTCACTCCACTAACATCCATTGCCTTGTTTTTAACGCTAACAGAGGCCCAGATTTTAAAATTAACCCCCTCAGGAACTGGGACCACCGTATAGCTTTTAAATTTTCACTTTCACGTCACCAACACTGCACACTCAGCAAAACACCAGCTCCGCTGTAACACAGGCGTAGAAGCACACCCGGACACATTTGGTGTCACTGGGTGGGCCCGATGATGAAGCATGCCACCAACTAGGTTGGTGGGTGAGGGCTTCATAAAGAAACTTAATAGTTTCCCCCTTCCTCATACAGTCCTGAGTCCTGTATCACTCACAAATAGGCTAGTCCTCTTTTTGATTACATATAGTTAGACAATGGTCAAGTATGGAGTTCAGACAAACGTGTGACACCAGGGGGAAATTAAATGAAAGTGTATCTTGTTCCGCTGATCTATTCCCTCATAAGAAATGGAGACTTGTTGTAATTTTATAAACATAATTTATAACCTGTTAATCTTCACATAACAAACTGTGTGATCCTTATGAAAATGGTTGTTCCCTTCTCCCCTTTCCCCTGTTACATGTGGAATGTTCGAAAGGAGCCTGCCTTAGAATGTTCTGGCAGTTGTGACAGTTATGGAGAGCGGATGACTGAAATAAAAAAGATGTTTCCTTCCTCTTCAGCGTGTATATGATTATTCCTAATTTACAATAGTGAGGCCACACGCGGAACTTCGTCCCCTCCCTTGGTTGCAAATACACTCTGGCGTATATCTTATGGCACGCCTGTGCTTTTTGGGCATCGAGATGGATAAAGTCTATTGTTGTCTGCACATTCTGGATTACTTCATACTGTGCAATGTTATGCTGCTGTTGATGGTATTGAGTATTCCAAAAAACGTAAATAAATAAATTAAAAGAATATCCCAAGATAACAACATCTCTCTCTAACTGTAACTTTAGGAGTAATTATATTTCTGTGACTAATAAATCTAGTTGCTCTTAAAGGTACGGGCACAGGGAGATGTTACTATCTTAACTCGGGGCCTGATTTAGATCATAGCAGAAAGGTTTCTCCGTCACAACAGAGAGAAGGATTTACGTTTTGCAACTCTTTGCACTGTGAGCTAATTGACAACTATGAAACATAGTTGTTCTTTATGGGATGGCCCAGATTTAGTAGAAAAATATTTCAATTAATGCCTATGAAGGCAGATGCTGCTGACATAGAATAGGGAGCTTCAGGAGGATGGCTTACACTTTACTGAACTAAGCCAAATTATATTTGTACTCAGTACTCGAATTTTTACAACATGGCTACTGCCACAACTCTTTAAATATGCTGTTTTTGCTCAAGATGACCATCATGACTTAGGGCCTGATTTAGATCCTGGCAGACGGGTTACTCCGTCACAACAGTGACGGATATCCCATCCCCGAAATATAATTCCCATTATATCCAGTGGGATTTATATTTTGGCAGACGGGATATTCGTCACTGTTGTGACGGAGTAACCCGTCTACAAGATCTCAAGCAGGCCCTGTGTTAAAGCAAAAGTTTTTCCTAAACAAACAGGCCTGCTGCCCCTGAGCAGATGTTCTCACCACCCAGCCTTATTTCGAAAGGATAAGGCTACAGTACTGAGTACATGTTTCTCTTCCTTCACTTTTTGTCCCACCTTCTCATTTCGTTGCTGTTGTGCTCCCCTCTAGCTGTTTTTCCCATTGCGCTGTCCAAGGAGCTTGGAGGCCAGCTGTAATACAGTTAATATCATCCATTACCACTTACCACTATGCTTTTAATAAATCATGGAATGATGAAAGGCACAACAGGCCATCACATGTGCAACCTTCCTTATGGTTAGACGGTGACACTGTCTTCAGCTGCGGGTGCGTTAGTGCACTGGACTGTCTTAGCATCTATAATAAAACGATGAGACAGATAGATTTTTTCCCCACCTTCCCAACTTTCCAGTTTCAGACATTAAGTTGACTTACTATAAAGAAAGGATGGGCTTGTGATTTGTACAGGCCAACGTGCGAGAAACATTGGGGTTTTTCATAGAGAATACCATGACATCATGCTTGAGATATTTTAAGGGGTTTAAAGCCCTTGACAAGGAAATTACTTCAATGGCAAACAGTCATTGGCCATTTTAACCGAACTTTTCTACTGTTGCCCTCCCCACCCTCTGTACTGCATGATGTGAGGGTCAAAGCTGATGTGCCCCTCTTCATCAGTAATTATTGATAACTCCGTTTAAAGTGCACATGGGCAGTAAAGAAGGGGAGTACACAGCAGCCAGAGACACAAGGAGATAATAAGGTGGATGGACTGGGCTGTGTGAGATGAGCCTTTCCGTACTAAACGCTTGGAGATATACTGTGCATACTGCGAGGTTTTAGTGTCTCAGTGCAAGCGGTCTGTGGTATGGATCCTCGTTTGAATTAAGACAGATCACTCAGGATAGGTGAATACCTTAGGTTTATTGTTTAGTCCATCTGTAAAGTATTCCGGACACGGTAAATAGAAGAAAGTACTTTATTTGCAAGAAATAACACCACCCACGAACAAAGCAGCTATCCAGCAGTGGGTCAGGCCAGCAACTGTCAAAGAGCAGACACGCATTCTAATAAGGAATGCCGAATGCACACTTGACAGCTGCACGAGCCAAAGAACATAAAAAACCCCAACACTACACAGCTTCCCCCCAGAATACAACAGAAAAAAAACCTAAAAATTCAAGAAATATAATCAGACATCCATGTAGGTTTCTTTTTGACTCTTTTCCCCAAGGTAGACGGAACATCACGTATTACCTCAGTAGAAGCAACGCTGGAAGATGAGGCTTCCACAAGAGGAGAACTGGAAAAAGAATTCTCATCAGAAATGACCAAATCTCCACAAGAAGAATCCACATCATCCAAACAATTGCCCTTTACACAAGAGGTAGAATCAAAATAAAGATCTTTGTTACCTTTGAGAACAGCAATGCATTTGAGATTCCAAACTTTACCATCATTTAACATAACAGCATTTTTCAAAACCTTAGTGACCTCAAAGGGACCAAAAAATTGACTGGTACCTTTCTTCACCTTACAAGGCTTCTTAACCTTGACAAGCGTACCAATTCCAATGTCGGTGTTGACCTTAGAACCTCTTTTGTAGTCAAAGGAACTCTTGTACCTGTCATGAGTATTTTTGATGTTTTGTTTAACAACTTCCAAATCTAATTTAGAAGCTGTACTGGGAACGGACCACACAGGGCTGATTTTAGTTCTGGCAATCCTACCTCTCATAATTTCAAAAGGGGTACAACCAGTCATTCATTAATAGTAGTACGATAAGTCCAAACAGTTTTAAGAACACACAACTCCCACTTACCATCCTCAGTACCAACAGATTGGATAGCACCCTTAAGCACCCTATTAAAACGCTCAATCATGCCATTGCCACTGGGGTTGTAAAGAGAAGTGGTGCGATAATTGAGGCCTAGTCTTTCAAAAAAAAAACTGAGCTTTGTGAGAAATAAACTGTACACCATTGTCTGTAATAATCTGAGTGGGAAGACCCTCCTCAGTGAAAATGGTGTCCAAAAAGAATAAAACAGCATCAGTGTCGATCTTCTCAACAACCTTGATAGTGGGCCACCTAGAAAATATGTCAATAGCAGAAATAATGTACTTAGACTCATTGCCAATGGGACCCATGATATCAACAGTAATGGTTTCCCAAGGACCACTGGGAATACAAGGGGTAGACATGTTGGGTTGCAGAGTTTTAAGGGATTTGTCAGCATTGGCACAAATCACACAATTTCTGACAATGCGTTCCACAAAAATATCTAAACCAGGCCACCAGAAACTATTCTTGACAGTCTGCTTAGTTTTCACAATGCCACAATGTCCCTAATGACACAACTTAACAATAGAGTCTCTAAGCTTGAGAGGAGGAACAGCTTTATCCCCTCTCCACAGAATGCCATCAGCAGAGGAAAGTTCATTGCGTACTTCCCAAAAACATCTTAAATCAGGACTTAAGAGACTCTTGCAAGGCCAACCATTGTTAATGAAAGACAAAATACTTTGCACAACAGAATCTTCAGAATACGATTCCAACCAAACTTGCTCACGGATAAAAGGAATGCCTTCCTCATGAACTAATGCAATATGGAAATCATCCCAAGAATTGGAAACAATTTCTTTAATTTTCAATGTCATCCTAGACAAAAACTCAGCAGAGACATTGTCTTTGCCAGGAACATAAAAATCTTGTAAACAAAATCCTGAAGACGCATAGACATTCTGGCAATGCGTGCAGATGCTTTGATCATGCCATCAGTGGTAAGAAGATTGACCAAAGGTTTGTGTAACTTCTAACATGACACTGTTTACCCCAGATAAAGGCTCTAAAATGTTTCAAAGCCCAAACGACAGCTAAAGTTTCCCTTTCAATGACAGAAAACTTTTCCTCGGCAGAGGTAAGAGACCTTGAAGCATACGCAATGATGGCCTTACTACCATCATCTTGTTTCTGAGATAACACAGCACCCAACCCCTTAGAGCTGGCATCAGTGGTAAGCACACTCAGGAGAGTGGGATCAAAACCTGATAGGGTAGTGGCCTCAGCAATGGCAGATTTAACATCCTTGAACTCTCTCTCACAATCAGAACACCACAAGAATGTGGACTTATTTTTCAGGAGTTGCCTGATTTGAAACACCCTGCATGAAAAATTGTTAATATACTTTGCGTAAAATTCAGTGAGTCCTAGAAAAGGACGAACATCGTCCTTGCTCTTAGGAGCCGTTGCAGAAAGTATGGCTTCAACCAACTCAGGTTTAGGTTTAACTCCATCAGAGCATAAAACATGACCTAAATAAGAAACAGAGGTTTCAGCAAACTTACACTTAGAAAATTTAACAGTAAGACCTCTGGAGTCTAAAATTTCCAAAACTTTGTAAAGAATGGAGTCATGTTCCGTTTTATCCTTTCCATACAAAAGAATATCATCTTGGAAACATTGTACATTTTCCAGTTGGCCAAATAAAGAATGCATAATTCGCTGGAAAACAGCAGCAGCAGGCGCAAAGCCAAATGGCATCCTTTTGTACTGATAGCAGCCAACTGGGGTGATAAAAGCAGCAAACATTTTGCAGTCATCATGTAAAACAATTTGGTGGTACGCTGCTGAAAGGTCAATGGACGAGAAAGATTTAGCACCTTTAACAGACGAAAGCATCTCAGAAATACGAGGTAATGGAAGCTGATCAACAATAATATTGTTGTTAAGATATCTTAAATCAATACATAAACGAATATTGCCATTAGCACGCCTGGCAATAACAACAGGCAAAAACCCTCTCTGAGGACTCGATTTTCTCAATGATATCCTCAGACACTAGATGGTTCAATTATTTTTCCACCTCCCTCCTGACAGTAGTGGGAATATTCCTAGCCTTGAAGATTTTAGGACACGCATCCTTTTTAAGGAAAATTTTATGCACAAAGTCAGTTAACTTACCAATCTTCTCATTAAAAACATTAGGGAACTTCTTTAGCATGTCTTTACAAGTAACTTCACTATCTGCTAGAACCATAGCGGGTTCAGGACTATTGGGATCCAATAAAATGTCGAGGTCACCCTGGTCGAACCAGCCTAAAACGGAACGTCCTTTTTTTGAGACATACAACTTACCAAGACTTTCACGGTTCTTGAACCTGAAAACGAAACTTCTGAAACCCAATAAATCAATTCTTTCCCCAGAATACCCTTCTGGAGAAATATCTGGTTCTTCAAGATCAGCACCTAATTTGGAAGAAAATAAGGAATTCCATACACTCTCATGAACAATGGAGTAGGGTGATCCGGAATCTGCATAAATTTGAATATCCACCCCTCCAATTGTCATATCACACAAAGATTTTTTTTTGTTGGAAACATTACAAATATTCTCAGCAACTTTGTCCTTAATATTAAGGACAAATCTTTTATCTGCAAAAGAAGAATTAACATCATCACTGTAATCACCATCTTCAACATATTTAACTTTTTGTTTGGGTTTCTTATTGCAGACGTTTGCAAAATGGCCAATTAAACCACATAACGAACACTTTTGTTTAAGAGCAGGGCAAAACTTATTGTTGGCAAGGTGAGAAGGACCATCACACCTGAAACACTTAAAAATCTCTTTAGTACGAATGTTAGGCTTTTCTCTGTTTTTGTCTATCTGGTTGAGATCGATTTTACCAGAATTCTTAAAAGAGCGAGAACTGGGATTAACCTTACTAACGATTTCAACTTGTTTGGGCACAGATTTAGCTTGAATAATCTTGGCACTTCTGCTAGACATTTCAGCTTTTCTTACCAATGCTAAAATGTGTTGTAAATTGGAATCCCCGTTAACCCATAACCTATCTTGGATAGAAGAATCATTGACATGCATAACAACCTGGTCTCTTATGAAATCCTCTTGAAGAGAACCAAATTTCCAATCAAGAGATAATGTTCTTAGGGCAACCACATAGTCATCAGCACTCTCATTGGACTCTTGTTTCCTATGAAAAAAACTTGTACCTGACAGTGCCGATACACACTTTGAGAGAGAAATGCCTATCAAAATCTGCAATGGCACAATCAAAAACATTAGAGTCCCCATCACCACCAATAGCCTTAGACATTTGAGTGAAAGTTTTTACACCCTCTGGGCCGATATAATGTAAGAAAATGCATTTTTTTTGCTCAGGAGACATTTTCCTTGGTCATCTAAAGTCTCGATATAGTTTAAGAAAAAAGGGTTTCCATTCAACCCACTTCATGCAGGGAACTCCACCTGCGGGCCAGAACGATTGAGGAGGATTGAGTGCATAATTTTGTGCACACATGGTGAAAAGATGGAAGAAATGCAAAGAGAGGGACTAGTTCGCTGGAACAAGTTATCCAGATAAAGGAGAAATAGCGAAAAGGAATACAGTTGGAAGCTTGAAGCGTCCTTTCTTCACCCTCAGATGGTAGAATAAACTTTAACACAGTTAAAAAATAGTGGCTTCAATGGCGTCCTTTGATAAATATCATTAGTTTGAAGGGACTTAAAACGAATGAGGAGCAAGTATAGTCAATGTTTCCTCCGATCAACAGAGAAATAAATTAACACTGTACTTGTAAACTCCCACTAGAAGTTTTCTCGTCGTGTGAAAAGTAAAACGGCATTTGTGTGGAGAAAATCAAGAATAAAAAAAATGCGTACTGATCGTATGAAGCGGGAGGATCAGTAATTGCAAGAAAGCAAAGTAAAATAAAAGCTTACTGTTCTTGAGACAGGTGAAAATCACTGCTCGCATGAAGACAGTCCGGATAAATTAATGATGAGGTAATAAAACAAAACGGCGTCACGTAGCGTGAAACGTGATGCGTAACAGGAATGCTGGAGAGCTGACCTGGCTGCATTGTAGTCGATAAAAGTAACGTCGGTCGTAGACACGGCTACGACGTGCGGAATCCAAAGGAAGCGTTGGTCGTAACTAAGGTTACGACGACTGACAGTTGTGAAGAGAAGAATGCGCGCGGTGGTGACATCAAAGTACAATGGAGGAAGAAACAGTTCTTCGGCACAGTAAAACAGCAATAAAATGCCCAACTCACGGTAGAAAGGTGCCAAAATGATGCGTAAATCACCGTTGGAAATATCAAGGTAAGATCTTGATCCAGGAATCGAAAAGGAGGCAAAGAAATGATGATCCTAAAGATGCAACAGCATCCAAGAATGCGGAGTCCGTCGGCTGGTGTGGCAGCTCGTCACCAAATTTGTAAAGTATTCCGGACACGGTAAATAGAAGAAAGTACTTTATTTGCAAGAAATAACACCACCCACGAACAAAGCAGCTATCCAGCAGTGGATCAGGCCAGCAACTGTCAAAGAGCAGACATGCATTCTAATAAGGAATGCAGAATGCACACTTGACAGCTGCACGAGCCAAAGAACATAAAACCCCCCAACAATACACCATGACAGAGACCTCATCCATCAAGTTACACTCCTGAACTGCCACTCTTCAATCTTCTAAATTCCACCCTGGCAACCACCCACATTCTGAATGCTTGCATCATCAATGCTTGCATGAAGCCCTAGCAACACATACAAGCCCACAAAGATGAATACAGAACACCACAGGGTTACACGGTAATAATATGGGATAGGAGCAGCCAAGGCCCATTTGTACCTCCGTGCATGGGCTCCTTATATGAGCTAAGTGGCCAAATCTTATATGAGACACCGGCAACCATTCCTGGCTTTTTAGACAAAAGCACTTTGATCTTTGAGTGCTTTTGAGCCCAAATTTGCAGTGTTAATAGCTAAACTGCCAGTTCCAGAAGGCACATCATTCTTAACTAAAACCCAGGCCTGGCTAAAGGTGTCAGATAATACATGGAATCATTGGTAGCAATGGACTCAGACCTCAGCCTAAAGGAGGTGAGGCTTTGAGGAAAGGGGAGGGAAAGTGTGATTCCCCCCCTTAGGAAAGAGGCTTAGTCTAGCGGAAGGAAACAAAACAGGTATGCTTCATTCTGAACGCATGCAATGACAGTAGCAACACGGCCAATGTGAAATTTTAGCTGGATGACACAAGGGTGGGTGTGTGCATGGCTTGGGATTGTAAGACATTTTGCAAACAGACCAACTATGTATTATGATAGGGTATTTCTTGTTTAAAATCAGTATACTTGACATTTGTGCTGTAAAATACACCATTTAAATCCATTTTTCAAATTTTAATTTTGCAGTATGTTTGCTTAAAGTGCATGCTGTCAAATCCTTTGGAAGAGTGGATGCTGGGGATGATTCCATGGATATAAAACAACAATGGGATTTGAGACAATCAGAGAAACATTGAGTAGGAACTGTAACTAATGATCTATTCTAAACCTAAACCACCCATTAGGCAGAGTGTAATTGGGATTTCGAGGGGACCCCAGAAAACATAACATCCAAGTTTGTAATGTCATCGCTCATCATATACAGTAAGCCAACCAGAGGGCTGTTTATAACAAACTGAAAAATAAGACCTAAGTAAATCAAAGAATCCTCTTTGGGTGTTCCTACCTCACCTTGGTATCCCTGAAGGATCCCAAAAGAAAAGGAAAAGGTTGCCTTACCCATACTTCATTGTGGCATGCTTCATCATCGGTGACTTGTCCACACTGCTGTAGGTGGATACAACCCTGGCGAACGGAACCAATGAAGGGGTTCTGGATAAATTATTCAAGATTAAAGCAGATGCTGACAAACTATTTCGCAGGGTATACCCTCAATATATCATTTATTAATTGTGTACATTGGATATGATTGAAAGCTATCTGTTGGTGGATATGTTGATGAGCTTCAATGGTTCATCTATCCACTCATTCCTGCCAACAAGTTTCGACCGATGTTTAAGCCTATGTAGGTCAACAGTCTTCATCACGGTTTTCTGACTCCCTGCCTACATGCAACATTAATTCCATGCACACTGATGAGGCAGAAATCTCCCATATCTGTTTTATAGTTTTGCTGACAATATTCTACTTACGATTGTTTGATGGCAGATTGGGAACTATAGGTTATGAATCTGCACTTACCCCTTGATGAATGTGTGACTACAGTGGAGGTGCCCTCCCTCTTGACCAGGTAGCCAAAAAACCCACTTAAATAGGGTATTTGCAGACACTGATGACCACCCTCTTGATATTAGAACGATAGATCTAGGAAAAGCACCTAATCAACTCAGTTCAGCACACCACTCCTGAAATACCAAATCTTAATTCAGGACTACATAGGAACCAAGGAGCCTTATTCAATGATACAAGCCTAGCAATGATCAAAAGTGATCATACCTAGTTGCTCCATTTACATCATAGTCCAAGATAATTAGAAAAATTGATTTTGTTGAATAAATTTAAGATTAAGGTCCAGTTAAGAACTTTAAATGGTCTTACAATTTGACGGCCAGGTTTTTTTCTAAGCCCTGAAGTTCTTTTCAAGAAAAGCTTGCTCCATAGTTGACCTGACTTCTTGTTGTAAAATGAGTGGTATTATGGTGGCAGATGCAGACCAGTTATTCTTAATACAGTGGCAGGAAGACGCTTCAGGAAATAGAACAGTAAAGAGAATTGGTATACACTGCATTAGGATCGGTCACTAAGAAGCATTTTGCTGAACATGAAATCTAAGCTGGGGCTGGATGGGGACAGGGGCCTGCTGTGCGCACATGTGTTTTTGCAGGGAGGCTTCTGCCCCCCCATACCCTACCCTTTCCTCCCCATCTTCTTCCCCTCCTCTTCTAACATCACTTGGAGAAGCCGCATTTGTAGAGTCAATGTAAGATGCACCAACCACAAGGGTGATTGCAGCTGGGCAACTTTCTATGGTAATTGGCAAGGTCGGAATCAACACTGTGCTCCTGAAACTTGAACAGTATGTCCATAAACTATTGTTGTGTGTATTAGTGCACAGTCACGCTGTAAGGAGGGAAGATCCATATCGCTGCAGTTGGATGAACATATGATTTGAAGACTGTATACCATACCTGTATCCTTCTGCAGTTGTACTCGCTATACACTCTGCATCAGTCAAATACTGTACCACTGGCAATTCAATAGACAATAAAGAAAGTTGTTTTTTTTTTAAAAGAAGCATATCGCGGATATTGTGTTTTTAAAGAAAAATTGTTTTGGTGCCATGCATCAATTCAATTCAGCATTGAATTTCTGTCCTCCTTGCACCAGAAGTAAAATGTTTTGTTAGAAAAGCTTAACAGTATTTAAGTAAGGAAGCAAAACCAAATGCATTTATTTTCCTTCTGTTTAAAATTATCCTTGGTACCCTAGTTTTTTCCATTTACACCCAACCCCACATATCAAACTTCTCATCTAATGTTATATAGAAAGAGCGTTGCTTGTGTTCTAGGAGGACTCGGCCTCCCAGTTGGGGGACTGTTCCCATAGGAGCAGGGTCAAGGCTGATTTGCATATGGCTGGGTCCAAATTGAGGTGGCATGGTGCGCAAAATGACGATGGGCTGTGATGTGGACGAGTAATCATCAGCGGCTGAGATTAATTCAAGCAATAACATCCATCACTTTTTTGTAAAGAAAAAGGCAAATTCAGCAAAAAGGTCAGATTTGTGAAAATACACATTTTCCATGCATTGAATACGACTCACAAACTTAACTGTATTCTGCTTCACCTAGCACATTCCAGTTCTACGGTTGAAAATACCATTTCTAGGATAAAGAATATTTTGCGTATTTCTTTGCAGGATAAAACAAGTACAATACAAAGATAGAAAACCCCTTTCCTGAGTCACTTAATTTTCTAATCTTTATAGTGAGACAGGTAAAAACAAAAATTATAGCATAAATCCACTGACTTGTTCTAATTTATTTTTGACCTGCAAACCTCCATAATAATTCATTGACTATATGTGACCAGCAACATTTTCCAGATAACAGGTCAATAAAGAAGTATTTTAAACCCTTTCTTCCCATACTTGAAGAAAATAATTCGGTTGTATAGAAATGGCTTCGCATTAAGGTGAAAAAGAACAGGTAACCGGAGAAATTATTGTCTAGTGCCCATTTGCAAACAAAGACTCTCTTGAAACAGTTTTTTGTATATACTCAGTTCTAGCAATTGTGAAACAGGGTTTTAAAAATAAGTTAGAAAATGTGAAGCAAACACAAGGCATATTCTAAATACCACCAATTCAGCCTATCAAAAGCTTTTAGGAGTCAAGGGAGATGATGGCTGTTGAGATTATGATATTATTCTTTAATACAATGATGTTTAGCAAGACACTAATGTTAGTGCTGCTATTTTTCTCTTTCATAAACCCAACTTGATCAAGATTAATAATATGCTAGACAATGTTGGTCAGATGGTAAGTCATAATTAAGGCCAACTGCTTAATGTCAACATTCAACAAGGAAGTAGGATGGAACTTTTCACACTTCGTCCACAATTACAAATGTGCTGTGATAGCGGGTGGCCAGCATAAATGTTTACTTCCTGCTCTGAGCGGTGGTAGTTAGGGGCAGGAGGCCCTATATGAAGTCTGGGCAGGAAACAGGGGTTGTGGAGGACATCAAGAGGCCAGGGTGACTGGTACAAGGTGAGGAAATGTTCCATGCTCTCCTCCATACCAGAGGATGAGGGTCAGGTGGTTGCAGTCTAATCTGCATATAGTGTTACTGGTCGCATCTAGTAAAATAGTGCCCTGTGTTTTTCTCTCCTGGAAAATCTAGGTGCATGAACACTGTGAGATTTGAGGTGTCATCAATGATGTCATAAATGATGTCATAGAACATGTCATGAGTGATATAATATGTGAGCTCTGCTAACTATAACTGGTGAATTTGGCTTCTGGCCTGGATGGCGCTGAGAGCAGTCGCCTTACTGTGAGGCTCCGCTCCGCTTGGACCCATCCACAGCTATCCTGCCTCAGGTTGATTAATGAGACCCCCAAATAAAGACTAGGGACCTTCCCTCCAGATGCTGGCTGTTGGGGGTGTCTGAGTTGCCCCAGTGGGACAAGCAACGCTGTAGTGTGGTGCTGCGGGCCCTGCCTGCGAGGCACAGCCTACACTCATGCTTGTTTTGGGCTCCATGGAGGGGCGGAGTGCTTTAAGCCAGTGCGGCTCCCCTCAGGAGAGAGTGTGGCACTACTGGCCGCTCTGGAGGCTGATTGGGGGCCGGAGTCGCAAGCCCCCTATGACGCTGCAACCTGGAGAGCAGTGAAGGGCGGTGACGGCCGGCCGGCCGTGGTCGGGTGCTGCCGTGGTGAGAGCGGCTCCCTAGAAGATGATGGCAGCCCCCAGTGAGGGTTTCATTTATCGCACCAAGGAGGGAGAACTGTATAGAGCGGGAGGCCTACGCTCTGGGCCGTGCTCCCGATCCTGAAGTCAGGGTCACTCTGGTGAGTGCAGGGCAAGGCCTGAGAGCTGTGGGCAATGTGGCATCCTTCTCTCCTAACCCTATATGCTCACTGAGTCCCCAAGTGGCGCTAATGGCAGGGTCTACACCCTGAGAGAGATTTGTGGGGCCCCCAGGCAACCGTTTGTAGGACGACAGAAGGAAGCACATGGGAACTGAACCTGGGGGCCCGGAAAAGTTTCTTAGCTGCAATATGGCGCTGTGGGGAGCCACAAAGATTCTAGATCACACGCAACAGCCTTACTTGAGTGTTTACCCTGGAGGGTACTACCCCACGAACAGTGTGTACTCCTACTGCTATCAAATGGTGGGGGATAGTGGCCCTGTGGAACTGAGTGACTGTACCTTTTGGCTCCCTTGCTGTGGTGCTCTTTTCCCACTGGATGCTTGGGGGCCCGGGCCCTATCTGGCCACTAATAGCGAACAGGAATTGGTCCTCTTAATTACGATACTGAGATGCCAAGGAGTGGCAGCTGTCGGGGCATGGTCTGGCCGAAAGCCTCCAAGCCCCTGCCCCAGAAATCCATCATGACCATGCTGACGGCCTCATCTGCGCTGGTGGACTCAATTCACCAGTTGGAATGCACCCTAGAAACACACACCAGAATGTCCTACAAGCTATTCATGATTCCAAAACTGCTATGGAGGCCCAACTTGGGTTGATACAAGTAGAGTCTTGGCTGCAGTGGGCCGACCATACCAAACTCACGGAGAAGGTGGATGAGGCAGAATCCCCCCTGACCACAATGCAACTCTCTCTCTGGAAGCCATGCAGGACCAACTGAAAACAAATTACAAACAGTGGTACAGGACCTCAGGGCAAAGGAGAAGGATGCAGAGGTGAGCTCACGGCGCTACAATATCTGCTTTCTGTGCTTTACTGAAGGGTAAGAGAGCTCCAATGTAGAGCTCTTCCTGAAGGACTGGCTGCAGACTACGGTCCTGGCTGCCCAGCTCCCAAAATCTTTCTCTATCGGGAGGGTGCATAGGATCCCAAGCTGGCCCCCTCCCCCAAGGGCTCAGCTGCATTCGGTGATAGCGTGCCTGCTCAATTACAGGGACAAGGATCTCTTGATCCAAATGTTGTGGTCAAAGGGCCCCTCGACCTATAACGGAAGCAATATCATGGCATGTCCCAATTACATGGTAGAGGTTCAAAGACAGCGCAACACCTTCAGAGCTGTCAAGGCACAGCTACGAACTATGAGATAATAGTATGTATTGCTTTTTCCTGCCAAGTTCAGCATGGAGAATGCTGGTGGGACTCACTGCTTCTCCTCCCCAGACGAGATTTGGACATGGCAGCGGTCCAAGGTGGTACAAGACCAGCCAGAAACGACTGTGGGTGATCTGCTAGGCTGGACTAAAGGGAGGCCACGGTGCCACCGCTGCTGCCCATGCCGACCACGGTCCCACTCCACTGAGGAACAGGCTGCCAAGGAATGAATACATTCAAGTTCTGATACTTGGGCCGGACCATATCAGATCACAGCATTGTGTGGTTGCATTCAGATGGGGAGGAGTTCAGGACATGGAGGCTGCAGACGGAAGTCCTTCTTGATGCGGTATATAGAGACACCATCAACACACACTTGCTTCACTACTTTGAAGAGAATGAGGAGTCTGTGGGGTCCAGGAGAATAGAATGGGGCACGATGAAGGTAGTCATGCAGGGACACTGCATTAAGACCACCTGGCGGGGAGATCCTCCATGCTCTGTAGCGTGTCAGATTTAGAAAAGCAACTGAGGGTGGCCAAAAAGGATGCAGTAACAGTGTTTGAGGTCCGGATGCCACTGACAGAGCTCTGTAGTCAATATAGAGAAGAGATGCAAAGACTCAGTTATAAGGCCTCCCTATCTTGCCAACATACAGAAAGCAACAAACCAGGGCATACCCTGGTGTGGCTGCTGTGGTCCGCAGTCCCTAGATCTCTCAGAGGGGTGGTCCGGGACATCTCTGGAAATACTGTAAACATGCAGGCAAACATAGACGAGGTCTTTGGCCAGTACTATGAGGCGCTGTATCCCCCCCAAGGGGGTCCTTCCCAAGAATGCATTTGGGAATATGAACATGAGATTTCCCTCCCTCGCCTGATGTCCCTACAATTACAGGAGTTTGAGCAACCTCTACAAATAGAGGATGTACAGGTGGTAATCTGTCATATGGCCCAAAATAAAGTCCCGGGACAGATGGGGTGCCTGTGAATACAATGCTACACATAGAATGACCCTCACCCCCAAATCTCTTGAGGTCTACCAGGAGGATCATCGGCAGGGAATATTGGCCGATTCCCTGCGACAGGCCCTCCTAGTGTTGCCCAAACCCAGCAGAGACCCCCTTGATGTGGGCTCTTACCGCCTACTATCAATGCTTAACATTGATCATAAAATGTTAAGCAAGGTGCTTGCCAATAGGTTGCTTCCCTTGTTTTGGTCAATGGTCTGTCCCGACCAATGTGGGTTTATCTCCCAAAGGGCTACCTACTGCATAGCATAATGCACGTAGGCTGTGTCACATTATGGAAGCACTGGAGGGAACCCTGGAACTCACAATGGCGGTCTCCTTAGATTTTGAGAAGGCATTCGACAGCCTGGAGAGGTCCTACTTGCTACTGGAGCTGGAGGTCCTTGGGATGGGGCCTGAGTTTCTCAGGTGGATTAAATTGCTCTACACTGTGCCACAAGCAAGGGTGCAGATAGGACACTAGATATCAGGCCAGTTTGAGTTCGGGATAGGTACCCCTCAGGGCTGCTCACTGTTGCCCATTATTTACACCCTAGCTATGGAACCTCTTGCTGGGCTGCTACAGACAAGTGGTCCAGACTGGGGCGGTGACAGTTTGGCACACCGTCTCCTTAGACGCGGATGAGATACTAGTCTACATACGGAATCATTAACACTGCTGGCCCTATATGACCTGCTGGAACTCTTTGGAGATATGTCAGGCCTCAGAAGTCTTGCATCTTTCCCTTACATAGTGTGGAGTGGGATGAGTTGGTGGGGCTAGAGCCTGAAAGGCTGCCCTGGTGTCTTGAGATCTTCTGCTACCTTGGAGTTAATGTGTTTCACGCCAACAGGGACCTGCTGGATAGCAATCATGGTAGGGCTCTGACATCGATGCATCTATCCCTGGGTTTCTGGGTCGCTTATGGGCCGGGCTTTTATGGTCAAGATGAAAGTTCTTCTGTGGTTCTACCATTAGTGACGACACAATCTTTCTTTGGAGAATTAAGTGGGATGATATCTGACCTGATATGGGGTGGTGCTCGGAAAACAGTGCCCATTCAAACACTTCGGCCGCCGGTTGTAGAAGGGGGTTTGGCGGCACCTGACATCGAGCTCGATTTTGCGTCAGCACAGTTGCAGTTGCCCATGAGGTGGCTGGCTGGTGACATGATGGTGGAAAGTAAAGTAATTTGGGAGGAGTTGGGCGAAGTTGGTGTATTGGACTGGCTTCTGAAGCCTAGTGGCCTGGCCAGGGGACTGGGAAGGCTGGTGCGAGTGGCTAAACTTTGCTGGAATAGATATATCCAGCCCCAGCATAGGCGGATGCCCTACACCCCGCAGTTCCCGCTGTGGAGCATACCAAGGATGAAAGACCCCGTGTTGACAAGCGGGGGTAAATCAAGTAGTTGACTTATATGGCTGTAAGACACATATGAGCCAGGAGACGGTCTCTTTCCAGCTTACAATGCACTTGTATTAGTGGTAAGAAACACCTGGACAGTGGGACAAGAGGAACCACAACTCCATAATGGGCTACAGTGCATCCCAACACACGGGTTGGGCAGATGGGAGGTCACAATGCTAAACACAGCTGTGCAGGCTTCTGATGCGGATCACACACTGCACAGTAAGCCCCGGTGGGAGGAGTGTTTGGGGTGGCATTGACAGACAAACAGTGGGTGATGGCACTGGAACAAGTTTCTCGAAAAGCCCGTCTGAAGTTCACGCAGTTAAATTATTTGCAACAAACCTACCCTATAGCACACCGACTTGACAAGATGTTCCCAGGCATGGCCCCACTGTGCCCGCGTTTTGGACACCCAGATGCAACTTTTCTACACATGGTGTGGGATTGCCAAACACTAGCACAGGTTTGGGTACCGGTGATGGAGCACATTTCGGCAGTACTTGATGTGTGCTTGCCTCCTGATTCTCTACTATGCCTGCTAGAGATTGCAAAATGGACAAAACACACCAAACACTATATAAAACTGGTAGACCTGGCCATGTGGCTCTACTTAATCTCCTGATAGCGATGTCTTGGAAGGCAGCACAGCCCCCCTCAGTGGATTGTTGGCTCCGAGTGATACATAAATGGGCAATGGCGGAGGCAGATGTCATGTCCCATGACATGCAGCTTAGAGTTGGAGCTGGAGCTGCCACACTATGGGATACTTATATACTCAAACGTCTTGACAAATTAGAAACCCCCACGTAATAGTTGTATTGATTTGGAGACCCTGGATAGCTGCCAGCCATGACGGAGGTGACAGATGGGAGGACTGCTGGGGCTGGCTTGTCTCCCTCGCTCTACTCTTACTGAGTTCACTTTGCTGCCATTAAGTTGCCGTTCCCAAGAAACTAGTCTGGTGTTAGTGTTTTTTTTACCATAACAGTAATTATATGTTTTTGGCAGCACCCTAATGGAGTGGAACCATACTGATCATTCAACCTACTGTATTGATGGAGCAATGATTCACTGAGAGTACCAATCTATCTTGTATATAGCCCGCTGATTCATTGCCATGTTGATGTAAACAATGTGAACTGATGTGCTGATATATTTATTTAACTGTATGTGGTCAGATGTTGTAATATATAAAATGCCAATAAAGACATATTTAAAAAAAATAACTGATGAATTTCTTTGTGTTTTTTGAGATCATAACATTAATTTACTTTAATTTTTGTTTTTTTAGTGAATTTCTAAAAAAAAATTAAAGAACACAAACAGACTTTATATCACACCTAACTTTAATGTTACTTTAATCTTTGGTTTTGTCTAGTGCATACTCTACACTACAGCTGCGTAAAGGACCATGAGGTAATGTCGCCAGTGATCTTGTGTATGTGTAATTTTGGCAATGTGATTGTTCTTTGAGCAAAATCAGAAAAATAAGGGGAGAAAGAGGGATATGCTAGGTCCACCCTCCAAAAATGATCAAGAATTACAAAACACCGAAATCTCGGTTATGGAAACCTAGCCAGTATTTTCAGAAAATTAAATTTACTAATATAAGATTCAGAAAAAATAGTTAGTAAAGGAAAAATGTCCTTTCTTGAGTCCCCTCACTCACCAGGGTTTCCCATGGTGACATGCTTCATCATAGGGGCCATCCCAACCCGCTACGGGCTGAGGCGTGCTACGACTTGCGACACTACGTAGGAGCACTACTTGTGAGTGACTATGTGTGGTGCAGTGATGGGGGTGGAGTGGGTGAGAATAAAAATACCTAGCTAGTGGGCAAAAAGAATTTATTCAGGCTCCTAGCCGATATATTAAAAACGGGGTTGGTCGCTAGGGTGTCTGTTTTTAATTAGTCAGGGGTCCCTAGTGAACGTCAACTAGTTTCGAGCTACCCCAGTGCTCTTCTTCAGGACAAACAGGGTCCAGCCCTGTTTAGTACCACTCCAAAGTGACCTAAGAATAGGAAAAATTGCTGCAAAATACTAGCAGGCAAGAGTTAATACATACAGTACCTTGATCACGTAGTATCTGTAATAGAGAAAGGATAAAAAACATTATCAAGTACAGTCTATGTCCTGTATAGGTAGTTATTGAAACCATGTTGATGCTGATCAATTGAATCTAAAACAGAAAAAAGCATACGAGACCTACTTCATGCTATGTAGGTAAGTGAAAACGCCATGCTGCACATTAACTATATACAATCAAACACTCACTGCTGGTGTGTGTTGTTCTCCCATAAGATCCTTGTGTGGTTATGTGAGCTGTGGGCATCTCAATAGTCATGTTATACTATAGGGCCAGCTTAGTTTAAACAAAAAAGACTAAAAACCAAATAAGGAATACCACATGACATTACAGTGTTTTATTATGTCACTGTAGTTTCATTGTCGTATTGTTTTGTCTGTACATATTAGTATGTTTTTTTCTAGGTTTATGCTCTTTCATTTCATTCTATTTCCTGGCAAATAAGTATTCACCTAATTGCCTGGCATGTCTCAGATTACTGACAATCTATTCACTGAGGGTAATGTCATGTGGTATTCCTTATTTGGTTTTTAGTCTTTTTTGTTTAAACTAAGCTGGCCCTATAGTATAACATGACTATTGAGATGCCCACATCTCACATAACCACACAAGGATCTTATGGGAGAACAACACACACCAGCAGTGAGTGTTTGATTGTATATAGTTAATGTGCAGCATGGCGTTTTCACTTACCTACATAGCATGAAGTAGGTCTCGTATGCTTTTTTCTGTTTTAGATTCAATTGATCAGCATCAACATGGTTTCAATAACTACCTATACAGGACATAGACTGTACTTGATAATGTTTTTTATCCTTTCTCTATTACAGATACTACGTGATCAAAGTACTGTATGTACTAACTCTTGCCTGCTAGTATTTTGCAGCAATTTTTCCTATTCTTAGGTCACTTTGGAGTGGTACTAAACAGGGCTGGACCCTGTTTGTCCTGAAGAAGAGCACTGGGGTAGCTCGAAACTAGTTGACGTTCACTAGGGACCCCTGACTAATTAAAAACAGACACCCTAGCGACCAACCCCGTTTTTAATATATCGGCTAGGAGCCTGAATAAATTCTTTTGCCCACTAGCCAGGTATTTTTATTCTCACCCACTCCACCCCCATCACTGCACCACACATAGTCACTCACAAGTAGTGCTCCTACGTAGTGTCGCAAGTCGTAGCACGCCTCAGCCCGTAGCGGGTTGGGATGGCCCCTATGATGAAGCATGTCACCATGGGAAACCCTGGTGAGTGAGGGGACTCAAGAAAGGACATTTTTCCTTTACTAACTATTTTTTCTGAATCTTATATTAGTAAATTTAATTTTCTGAAAATACTGGCTAGGTTTCCATAACCGAGATTTCGGTGTTTTGTAATTATTGTTCTTTGAGCATCTTCAAACAGAAATCATTGACAAAATGCATCCTCATATAGAGAAGATGACGAGACTAAAGACAAAGAGTTGAATCTCCACCAAACAAGGGACCTCCTCTTAATTATATGAAGTAAGTGCTTCTTTTTTGGTGGCTATGTCCTCATATTTTTCTGTATCAAGAAATCGGTGGGAAAGATGCTCGGGTCACTTTGGTAAGTTGAGCTGTCCATCAGCCTGGAAAATGGCGGGAACACCATTGTATACTACTAACGTGGGTGGGGCGGGGCCTAACAAGAGGAGCTTGTAGGTGATTTTGCACATTTGCATTCTCAGCAGTAAATAAAGGAGACAACAAGAAAGAACCCAATCGTCTTGGATAGTCACTACAATTCATTCACTTCCATCAAGGATTTCAGATTGTTTTTCAATGTGGAATTGTAGCGAAAACACACATGCTTTGACTTGGCCATGCGTAAGAAGTTATGATAATTTGTCATTTACACAAGTGGAGCTTGACCTAGGGCACCTGATATATTTATATTTGTAACTGCTTCCTTTTGAGGTTTAATTTCTGTGAAATGAGCATCAGGGCCAGAATGGAACTTCGCCTGTGTATTTATCCAAGAAGAGTACACAGTTTTGCACTAAATGTCAACTCAACTGTACTAATTTCTACTGGTTAATTAGTAAGTGCTCCCTCATTAGGTGACTGTCTAGTGCACATTCTACAATATACCTGCCTAAAGGACCACAAGTTAATGTCTCCAGCGACTTTGTGTATGTGCAATTTTGGCAATGTGGTTGTTCCCTGAGCATCTTCATACAGAAATAAGTGACAAAATGAATCCTTGTATAGAGAAGACGACGACACTACAGACAAAGAGTTGAATCTCCACCAAACAAGGGTATGTTCTCCTAATTATATGAAGTAGATGTTTCTTTGTTTGGTGGACTGGAGATGTCTTCCTATTCCTCTGCATCAAGAACGCGCCATCAAAAAATCAGCGGGAAACACACTTGGGTCCCTTTGGTAGGTTGAGCTGTCCACAGACTGGAAAATGGTGGGAACACTATTGCATACTCTATCAAGGATTTCTGATCATTTTTCATCATGCAATTGTAGAGAAAACACACTTGCTTTGCCTTGACCAAGCACAAGAATTTAGGATAATTTGTCATTTATATAAGTAAAGCTTCAATTGAGGCCCCTGGGGGAACTTAATTATTTTAAAGGGAAGGACAGTCCCCCCCTTTCAGAGACTATTTTGGCCACGGGGACCCTATCCCCGGGGACTCCACTATTTAAAGGTGGGCCTCCCCGGTGCCCACTCGAGGTACCCACCAAGCACAAAGTTAGGGACTGCAGGGGGAGCCCGAGGGTCCCCGTGGACCCAGCCGTCTCCCCACATGGTGCAGGAGCCTGGATTTCTCCTGCCTTGAGGGAGTAGCTATTTATGCTGCTCCCTCTGGGCAGGTGCAATATCTTGTTCTGTTTCCTTGCCCAAATCAGTGTGTGCATTAAAATAGAACACAAGCCGACAGGAGCATTTTTAAATCTCCCGCCCACTGGAAGCAGGCTTTGTGCTTGCTCCTTTTTGGTGGGAAAGTCAAAATGGCACCCACCAGACGGCAGCAAAGACAAGTTTCCCTGCCCATGCCAGTGCAGGCAGGGAAACTACTGTGTCCCGAGGGTGGGTTCCTCGGAACACAGTATATGAGCCGGCCTAGGGGGAAGGGGTCCCCAGGAGCAATAAAGACTCAGGGAGGGGAAAACACCCCAACACAAGAAGTATGCAGTTCCTAATATTAAAAAGCAAGAGGAAGTGTTTATTTCGATATAGGAACTCCACATAAAAATGTGCGGTAGTGAAAAGTGGGGAGAAGAATCCTCTCCTCTTGGAAAAGACCCTCACACACCCAGCCTGCTAGGTGTCATGCTTCATCATCGGGTCTGCTCCTTATCGGGTCGGCGCTGCAATCCCGATCGGCACCCGTGATGGGGCCTCCTTGGCGGAGATCTTTATTCCATATGCCGGTGGGTGAAGTGCGTGTGAGGGCCCTAAAACAGTGTAGGTGATATAAATGTGTAGGGAAGTAAAAAGGGGAGGAGGTCCACTCAAAATAATTTTATTAAATGTGGCCCCTACCCTGGTTAAAAAAGGAAACAAAACGCGTATCTATACTCTGAGGATGTCGAGATTTATGCGTTTGTAAAAAAGGTCAACATGTTTCTTGCCTGAAAATATATTAAATGGCAATTCTTCAGGACCAACGATGATCTACCTACACTTAATGGTAGTGGTCAACAAAGAAGTGGAATGAAAGTAGTGACCACCATTACAGCACCCTAAAAAGTGGTACCTGTAGATCAAAAAACACAACCCTAATCGGGTCATGGATGCGCGGCATCAGTACCGGCTGGAGTAGACACTAAAATATAGTGTCGGTAAATAGAGAACAAGGCGGCGGATGTCCTACCCTCACGCAGCCGATCCGGGCAATTGCCCGGATCTACTCCAGCCGGTACTGATGCCGCGCATCCATGACCCGATTAGGGTTGTGTTTTTTTGATCTACAGGTACCACTTTTTAGGGTGCTGTAATGGTGGTCACTACTTTCATTCCACTTCTTTGTTGACCACTACCATCATCGTTGGTCCTGAAGAATTGCCATTTAATATATTTTGAGTGGACCTCCTCCCCTTTTTTACTTCCCTACACATTTATATCACCTACACTGTTTTAGGGCCCTCACACGCACTTCACCCACCGGCATATGGAATAAAGATCTCCGCCAAGGAGGCCCCATCACGGGTGCCGATCGGGGATTGCAGCGCCGACCCGATAAGGAGCAGACCCGTTGATGAAGCATGACACCTAGCAGGCTGGGTGTGTGAGGGTCTTTTTCCAAGAGGAGAGGATTCTTCTCCCCACTTTTCACTACCACACATTTTTATGTGGAGTTCCTATATCGAAATAAACACTTCCTCTTGCTTTTTAATATTAGGAACTGCATACTTCTTGTGTTGAGGTTCATTCACGGACATGTATGCTGGACCTGGTTAAAGATTAGTCCGTTTTGTTTTTTCCCCCCCTTTGATTGATGGAGGGGAAAACACCCCCCATCTCCCATTTTTTAAAAGTGAGGGCCCTGGGGGACGGGGTCCCAAGGACCTTTTAAAGGCTCAGGGAGGGGGGCCAAGCACCCACCCTCCCCTTAATCAATACTTTGGGCTCCAGGGGATGGGTCCCTCAGCCAAATACAGCTCATGGAGGGGACCACATGACACCCTCTTCCATTTTAATTAACTTGGGCATCAGGGGATGGGGTCCCCAGGCCAAATACGGCTCTGGAAGGGGGGCTGCGAGCCCCACTCCCCAAATTGATTAAATTGGACCTCGGAGTTGGGGTCCCCGGGCACAAAAAATGCTCAGGGAGGGGGGACGCATGCCCCCTCCCCTTAATTAAACAATGCAGCATGGGCAGCCATTTTGTTTTTTCTTGCCACTATCCCACACGAGTCCTGTGGGATAACAGCAAAAATTGTTGATTAATTTTCAATATGGCCCTAGGCAGGAGGCCCTCTGGGTCATCCCCATGGGGCTTAGGGGGGCAAGGTATCTCTACCTTGCCCGCTTATATGATTATTTTTTAAATTTGAGGATAGGGGACTAAGTCCCTGAGACCTGTAAAGGCTGCAAGCAACATTTTTCTCATGTTGCTGGCAGCCAATCAGAGTGCTTACTCCACAGGGACTCTGACTCCTGTGGAAGCAAGATGTCCCAGGGAAAAATCAGAGCACTCTATTTTTAAAATTGGGTTTGAAGGACTCTAACGAGAGTCCCTCAAACGAAACCGTCCAGATATGGAAATGCATTTGAAACTTAAATTCTCAAAAACTACTAAACAGATTTATACCAATTCATGAAAAGCACAATCTGCAGACCAAGATCTAGCTTCCTGGCAAATTTGGTGTAATTCCATTCAGCAATTATTACTGTAGCCCTCCCTAAATAAGCTTATAGAAAATGCATGGGGATTTTGCATTTTGGGACCCCCCTTTTTCTCAGCCCCCACTTGAAAGATCACTCCAAAACATTCCATGCACAAACTAGGGGGTTTTCAAATTTGTGAAAATCACTGGTATCAACACCAAGATTTTTCAGAAGCATAGTGATTTTAGTGAACAGATGTCACAGGCCAGCAACACACTCTGAAAAGTGTTCCAGCTCCACTGCAATTCACCATCTTCCACTTTTATGGGCAGATCAATATTTTGGCCATGGTCCAATATAGACATATCGCAAGGCATGGTCAAGGTTGTGACATTCACAAACACTTTACATTAGAGAGCAGCTAACAAAATTGTAAAAGATTATATTATTTTGGTAATTCACATCATTTTGAAAGCATGTCTACTATTACAATAAAATATTGCCCTGGCCTCATGTCAGTTAAAAGTAGGTGGATCACGAATGTTTGTCATTCTAAAAATTAGGTTCTGGTTATAAATCCATGGATACGCCCACATTAAAGTTCACGTCTGAAGATGCTTTTGCTCTCAATCCATAAAATGACTGCCCTCTACAGTCGTTCCAAATTAGAAATGTCTGATTTTTATCACAGTAAATTCTTTATTAAACCTTCTCTCTGATGACTGCGAGTCTCAAAGGGGAATATGATTATACAAAGAAAACAAATTATTCAGTGGATTCTCCCACACATACATTTGTTCTCAGCTACAGGCGCAGCTACTAATATCTTCAAATGGATTTGTGCAGGAGGGGTAATCATGGAGAGCTATCTGCAGCTTTTGTTCAGCTGCTGCTATCACTACAAAAGAGGAATCATTATCTTGAAAAACTGCTGAAGAAATGTCAGGAGCCACACAACTCTCCCTTCTGAGACAAAGTCCTTCCATCGGCCCACAAATTTGCTGTAATGCTTTGGCTGTTTTTTCACCAGCCCAATTTTCACCTGCTTTATTTTTCTGCTAGCTGCCCTTAGGCTCATGTCTCAGATACCATTATCTCTCTTTTCCTTTCTATCCATCATCTTTGTTCCCCAGGCTGAAGGTTTTTGTGGATTGTTTTTTTTGCAAAAAATATGTGAACTGTTCCCTAGAATTAAAGGAGCCTTCTGCGCAAACAAAGGTGTGCACACTGTAAAATCTTTAAATTTCGATTGCTCTATCTCAGGCATTTTGGAAAGGCAAAAATAAACAGAGGTATTTTGTGGAGATTCCTGCAAATGTATTAGCAGGAACATGTTTAGAGCATAGAACAGCTGCTGAAATCTATCAGAGTCTAGTATTGTTTAAAAAGGGCAAACATGCTGATTTTGTCATGCTGTTAAAACACTTAGGGGGATATTCTCAAGAACGTGTGTTAATTATCGCAAAATTATCTTAACGCAACTTTGCACATCGCAGTCCATCGCGGGAAAATAACACTGTGTTAACGTTGAATTTTCAACCCGGCGGCACCATGCGATAGTCTCACGATAATGCGTCAAATGACCGCGTTAAAATTAACGCGATGCCGAAAAAATGCGAAACACGAACGCGAAAAAAGTTGCGATGTGGCCAACCGCGATAAAAAAATCAGCGATAACCAGCGACAGGCCTGCAATTCCCACGTGTCATGCGGGAAAATGCACTACAAAAGCACAGAAAAACACAAACAAAATAATTTAAACTGCGTAGCACCATGGAGGAAGCCGGAGCAAGTACAGAGGACGACCAGAACCCCACAAGCCCCCAGGAGGACCAGCCTGGGACCTCGGGGTCACGGAAGGGCAAGGAGAAGAAGACGAGGAAGACAAGGTTCAGTCCGCAGGAAAACAGGATCATCATCATGGAGGTGATAGAACACCACCAACAACTGTATGTCACCTCCAACGTGTCATTGGCAAATAAAAATGCAATATGGCAGTCCATCCTGGACAAGGTGAATGCAATCGGAGTGAGGAGGAGGACAATTGGAGAGGTCAAGAGGCGCTGGAGTGATGCGAAGCGCAAAACCAAGAAGAAACTCGCTGACAACCATCAGGCAGCAATGCAGACTGGAGGTGGCAGTCCAGCGGAACAGCAGGAGCTGGATGAGATGGAGGAAATGGTGCCCACAGTCATCAGTGGGGAGACGGTGGCAGGAGTTGGGGGTCCGGACACTGCTCGACATGACCTGACACAACAGCACCAGGGTGAGTACCGAACAGGGACTGGGGGGACAGGGGGAGCTGGGCACAATGGCACACATGCACAATTAAGTAGAGCACACTCCACACCCACAATGACTCTGGATCATGTCCCTGATCCCCTTGGCACACTGCAGCACACATACAAACAGCAAGTAGGCCCCCGTCCACTATGGGCACAAAGGGGCCCCTCCCCACACAGCACCAATCTCACAATCAACCCATGCACACGTGTTAAAGCCAGCAAAGCTGCGTGTCTGTGAGCCACACTGACAATGCAAGTGACACTGCATGACGAGCAGCATGGCTGCAGTCCAATTATCATGACATGGTGCATGCCACGACACTGAGGTGGAACACATCCATAAAGGAGCAGGTCACACTCTGACACATCCATGTGCACAAACAACCCCTGACGTCAACAACACATCTGCGGATAAACCATGCCCAAGAGTCCAAAATCCGAACTAGAGCCAAAATGAGCCAAGTCTGCAAAATCTCAGCACTGTAGAAGCACAGAAGTCAAAGGCACACCGCCTCAAAGGGATAAGGGGCAGCAAAATCACAGCTGCAGGGGTGACTCTCCCACAATGCAGCACACACACATAGCAATAACAGCACATCATCATTGACGACAATGTGGTACGAAGTGCAACACTCTCACTACAGAACAGAGGACACAACTGGTTCCGCTTGTGCGTAGAAACTGGCCAATCACATCTGGCATAGCAGGAAACTGTGAGATGATAATGTACCTGTACAACCTCACATCCATGATGTAGTACAAATGTCCACTGTCCCGCATCAAATAGTCAGCTCCTCCCAAACAGTCACAATGTACATTGTCATGCAGTCTGTATGTAAACTTGAACAATGCGTCAACATACATGTCAACACAATGTTAATAAGCATCTCCCCTTCACATTGCAGAGGGACAATCAACACCTCCTGCAGAGCAGACCAGACAACTCATCAGTGATGATGAAGAGGACCTCCACACCTTCGACACCGATGCCCTACAACAGCTCATGGACAGCTACGGCAACCCACCTCCAGGAGCTGGGCAGCCAAGCTGCTTCGAGGAGACCCCACCCCCTGCACAGACCACACAGCAGGAAGCACCCACCACCACGGCTGGCTCCCAGGACCTCACCGAAGAACACATCGCATTCCAAGGCCATGTGTTAGACTGCCAGAAGGAGGTGGCTGAACAGGTGCGGGTGGGGTTCGACCTCATGGCAGCCAAACTAGATGACATACGTGGGTGTCTAAGTCCCATGAGGGACCACTTACACTCCCTAACGGACACCCACAGTTCGCTCCATGATGTCCAACAATCCATGCCCGACATCGCTGGAGTCATGACTCCGAGAGGAGAACAACTGTCTAGTCAGAGTGGCCTCAGCGATGTCAGCCGAGAGTTGGCACAGATGCTGAGGATAATGGAGAACATGGAGCGGATGCATGCGGAAAGAATGGCTGCCACGGATGCGCACCAGCGAAAAGTTGTTGGGATCTTCCATGACCTGCAGATCCTCATCATCGCATTGCTGCCACTAAGGCAGTCGCTGATGAATGCTGCTGGTACTTCTACACACACATCTCCGGCCCCTGATGTGTCAGTGGCACACAGTGCTGCAGACCAAACATCAGCACCCACATGTCAGACAGATGACATAGAGGACGAAGATGCGGGTGATTCCACCTTTGTAGTAAGAAGGAGCCAGTAGCATTCGTCTCCGCCATATGCCCTGTTTCAGCTTGGTTCTGCCCTCTGCATCATGCCCTGTAGCAACACTTCCCGCTGTCCCCCGAAACACTCTGCGACACTGACCTTGGACCTCGACATGGACTGCCATATTTTGTTTGCTTACCAATGACACAGCAATCAGACTGCGGACTGTACTCTTCCTCTTCCGATGTACTTGTCAATCCCTAAATGACTCTGGCTAGCCCTCCACTGGGCTACAATGTAATGTGGGGTTTGCATGTCCATGTACTGCTCCAGCTCCGACACCCCACCGAATGTGAATAAATCATTCAAATTCACACAGATGTGTCATGTCCATAATCGATCAAGTATGAAAGTATGGATGAATGTAAGGACATTGATTGACCAAAAAGGTACACCTGGGAAATGAAACCAATGAGCATGTTTGACCGTGACACACATAGGAAGCGAGATGACTGGGAATGTGTGCACTAGCTGTGGCCTCATTGCTCTGAAACAACAATCGCGCAATTTCTCAACTTTGCCCCACGCAATGTTAGAAATAGGGCTGGGTATGAAATGTCAAAGTCGTTGGCAGGCCTAAAGTAGTGTCCACCATCACATTTGACAACAGAACATCTCTTCGCATACCTACTCACACTCAACTGGGTGGACACAGCCTGTAGTGATAGATCACATTGATCCACATGGCAAGAATATGGACACCACACTCACATTGCTGAAGACACGTAAGAGCACAGGTCTATCAGCAACTATCCCAACCACTATGTCTGGCTCACAGAGGTGGAGCTGGCAATAGGGACTCACCCCTAAGTGAAATGCGTCAGTCAGTCCCTCCCTGTGTACGGACAATGCTCATTGAGGCACACGGTTTGTCATTCTAATCAACACTCATCACAGTTGAACACTAGTGAAGTTGCGTAGACTTTATTAGCATGTGCGTGTCAGTACGGGCAAGACAAGGGCCACAACATGCAGACCAATGCATCAGACACTAACAGGCAGCATTCGGTCATGGTACAGTTCCACGTGACAGGTGTTGTGCATGCGCCCGGGATGTTCTGCCATTGCGTTGGTGACTCTCGTAGAACAGGCACTCTTCTGACCTGCGGCAGTTATGTGGATGATATGCCACAGCTCGGAGCAATGAGTCGCATGTGTGTGCAACGTTTGGACGTATGGGTTGTTGTGTACGTAAGTGTCAAGGGCATTCCATGCAAGAGTACCTCGAGCAAGAACTTCTGTCTGTGGGGTGTGGATACATTGGTCTTTCATTAGCGCTGTGCGTAGTGAGGGAGTTGTCATCATCTGCTATGGTATCTCTCTCAAGGGGTGCCTGCCGCATGCAAGACCAAGGTCGGAGGTGCAGATGTCCTTCTGCCTTATGTATTGAGACAAAGGAGCTTTCATCCCTAATGTTAGTCTGACTACTGCTTGCATTCTGGAAATGTGATGTGGCTTTCGCGCTGCAATTGAGGCTAGGCCTTAGGCTTATGGTGCACCAATAGCGATACACACACAACAGTTGGCATGCATGAGCCAAGAGCCCGAGCGGCCTTGCGCTCCTTGTACAATCCCTTCGTGCGCAGCCGCCCTCCGGGTGCATGCAACATTGCAACATTGTGGATTGCGGGCCGTGTGGCGCAGACACTGAAACAGAGATACATGCATCAGTTGGTTTCCTGTCCAGCCCAGAAATGAACCACGCCCAGAGCCCAGGGATAATTATTCACACCCCTACGCTGGCCTGGCGTACGCCGACCCAGCCCACTCGGCTTACGTATTAAGGGGGGGACGACGACGCTACGTGTCCCAGTTCTTCCCCACTGCCGGAGGTGACATGGCTGCGTCCGCCTGGCATATCACGAGACTCAATCAGTAAGGGTCCATGACTTGCGTTGCACAGAGTTGGTGGCACCGGATACACTGCGGCCGGCACAGGCCTACTGCCACGGGACGGTGACTTTCGGTGCACTGAGGTAGGGGCACCTTAAGTGCTGAGCGGATGTGCAGCCTGCGATGATGCGCTGTCCTGGCGGTCCGGACTGGTAAGGATTTGTGTGAGCCTTTCTGGACTGCAGTGTAGGCCTGAGCCAGCGGGCAGCGCGGGCCTACCACCACGTGGCGTTGCCTCGTGGTTCACAGAGTTAGTGGCACCTATAGAGCTGAGCGGGTGTGCAGCCTGCGATGATGCCGTGTGCACTGATATGATCTCTGCCATTGCGAAATCAAGACCCAGAATCACGTGTGTGACCTGATGGCCCGCGGGGCGGGGCTGCATGATGTAGAGGCTGCCAAGGTCGCGGGCCCTGGGCTTGGAGCTTGCACACGGCACGTGGTGGGCCCTCTTGGAGACACGCTGGTGGCGGAAGGCGAGCAGTGAGGCCTGGGTGCGCAAGGGCGGGCAAACACCGCTGGGCGGCGGGAGGGGCTGGGGTGCAGCAGCCTGTGTGCGCAGGGGCAGCCAAGCGATGATGGCGTATGCAATGATATGAACTCTGCCATTCATAAATCTGGACTCTGTTTCAGATAAGGGACCTGGTGGACTGCAGTGTCTACAGGCACGTGGTTGGAGACACACCTGTGGCAGCAGGTGAGCAGTGATGCCTGGGTCCGCAGTATCGGCACTCTCTCTCCCTCTCTTCCTTTCACTGTCTCTCTCTCTCTTTCTCTGTTTCTCTCTCTCTCTCCTTCTCCCTCTCTCCCCCTTTCTCTCTCTCCCTCCCTCTCTTTCACTCTCTCTCTCTCTCTCTCTCTCCCTTTCTTTCTCTCTCTCTTTCTCTCTCTCTGTCCTTTGATGAGCGCATGACACACCTTCTTATCTTGAATTTTGTCTTGCAGGCTGTGTCTTACAGCTTGTCCAGAGAAGACCCGCCATGACTCTTCCGAATAGTTGTTTTGAGTTAAATTTGAATAAAATCATTTTTGGGGAAATTCAAAGATGAATGATTCTCCTTTTTCTGACCACACATGAATGTTAATTGTTGTACTTGTGCGACATCAGGCGAATTGTTTTGTTCATGTATTCGTAAAGTTGATGTAAAATATCTTTGTCTGGGGTAGGGCCCCGGGGGTCCTGGGGGTGGCTGTGGGTGTTGTGCCCCTCTTGGGTGTCCGGCTGCATGATCAGTAGCTCCATGGCATCTGCTGTTCTTCTGGTGTGGCTGTGGGCTGGGCTCCCATTTCTGGTGCAGGTTATCGTCCGATTTAATACCAGGAAAGAGCAGGTGTTAATTCCCTGCTGCTAACGCGCCTTATCGCATGTTTTGTGATCTTATCGCCGATCTGGCTGGTCGTTGAGAATGTTGCGAAGTGGTGTTGTCGCGGGTTTTTGCATGGGAACGTCTACTCTGCATCTCATTAGCGTTAGTTGCCGGTGTCATCCGTGGCGATGTTTTTTGCGGCTGCTATCGCAGGAAAACTGGCGATATCGGCTGTTAGCACCAGCTTGTGAATAGGGCGATAAATTTATCGCCACTTTGGCTGCGATAAAGTGCCGCTAACTCGGCGATAAGTCCTTGAGAATATGCCCCTTACTATCTTGTATTTGCTATCAGTACCACTGCCCTGACAAAATTGAGCAGAACAGGAAATGGTGAAAAGATTTTATACCTGATATAAACCTCTACTACTAAAGACAAAAAAAGTAATTTTTTGTGTCAGACAAAGTTAAATAAGAATACGTTGAAAATAAAAAGTTTAAACAAAATACAGGTGATTTAAATTAGGAATAAAGTTTTAGGTCTAGACGTACAAAACTTCGAAATATCGCTTTGTACTGTGATTACTTCCGTATTGCAAATTGGGAATCGCTATTCCATATTTACGAGTTAGGGAAACATTTACAGATTCAGTATGATTCGCATTCACTATTTATAGAATTGCATTTAGCAAATGGGTAAAATACAAATTTAGTCGCATTTACCGAAAGACGCCCTTAGGCAGTGAATGAGGGCCTCACAGACAGGACGTACAACACCACATGCTCTGCAGATGCCTGGAGACCACCCAGCTTAGATAGGCACTTCAAGATTCAATCTGAATATCTATTTTGATGAGCTACCCACTCTTAAATTTAAAGGCAATGTCTTGTCAAGACTCAGATAAGGATGCAGGAAGCAGAAAAAGCAAACTAAAGATTAATGAGAAAGAATTGGAAATTCTCAGGGAGGAGTGTGTAGCCCACCATGATGATTTGTTTGGAAAATCATAATTTTCTGTGCCTGACTCACAAAAGAGAAAGATTTGAGTCAGCATACAGTAGAAGATAATATTGGTTGGGGTCGCACAAAGAACAATAGATGAGATTCGCAAAAGATGGTATCATCTCTGATCAAGAACCAAAGAGAAGGTGGCAACCAGCTTAAGTGAAGCATATGCAACAGGAGTAGGACCCCCAATACAACCTCACCTATCCCTCTTGAGGAGTTAGTAGAATCTACACCTGAGCCGGAGGATGTATTTGGATTCAGCAATATAAATACACCCACAGCATCCTCAACTACTCAAGGTAAGTGTCATACTTCAAAACAATAAAGTACCCATCTGTCCATGCACAAGTAAACCCACAGAGCTCAAGTAACATAGTGGGGTGTCTTGAAATACAGGGGAGGAAAAGGCTTTCCTTTTTAAATACAACCCTCACTCACTCTAGTAGTGACATGCTTGATCATCGGTTTCATCCTGGGCTCAACCATATTCCAGGGAGAACGTATCCGAATCTTCCCTAACTGATTAGACGGTCTCCCTCCCTTCCCGGTGGTTTCTCTCCTTCAAAAGAAAATCCACCTTTTTGTGTCAGTGAAGTGTCATACATCACCTTTATAAATTATTAAGGCATAAATACAAATGAACATAGCTAGACATTTAAACATATGTTTAGAATAAGGAGTGTGCAAGCTACGATCCAACAACTCCAGTCTCCATCTTGGAGTTGTCTTTGATGAGCATTATGGGAGATATAGTTCAACGTAAGAAAAATAATGATAGAAAAAAACATAACTTTTAACAAAAACATAAAAAGCCTGATATACGTTCTCTCTCTCTCTCTCTCTCTATATATATATATATATATATATATATATATATATATTCACTGAAAAACCATAGGTTTCAGGCACGTTATAGTTAGAAATTAGCATTTAAAAAACCTTTGAAATTCACTGAAAAAACCATAGGTTTCAGACACGTTATACTTAGAAATTAGCATTTAAAAAACCTTTGAAATTCACTGAAAAAACCATAGGTTTTAGGGACAGTTATAGTTAGTTGGACATTTCACTCATACAAAACCCGTGAAATTCCCCCGTTATAGTTAGTTCAGCTAACTATAACTCGCGCCCCGCAATGCACTGCTGATGACGTCACATATTACATCACTCATGACATGGTCAGTGACATCACTGATGACATCACTGATGACATCTCAAATGACATCACTGATGACATCACTGATGACATCATCCAGTGACTGTGTGTTTCTGTAAAGTTTAAATATGTTTAATATATATAGGGAAGGCGTATTGAAGAATGAGTGGGTGTATAAGTGTCTGAATGGATGATTTAGTACGTGAGTGACTGACTCTACAAGTGAGTGATTAAACGTATCTTACTGAATGCATGGGTTAGTGACTAAACTGTGTGAATGTCTGTATCCGTCTGTTTGTTGGTGTGTAAGTGGATGCATGGATTTGCGAATAGCTACATGAGTGTCTATATGGGTTATTGATTGGTTCTCTGAGTATCTGTATGGCTGCCTGAGTGTTTGTGTGGGTGGGATGTGTGTGACTCTATACATAGATGTGTGAGTGGGTGATTCACTGGGTGCATGATTTCAAGAGTGCATCTGTGATGGACTGCTTGGGTGGGTGAGTGTGTGTATGGGTGTGTTAGTGATTGAATGTATATCTCAGTGGTACATGTGTGAGTAACTACATATGTGAAAGGCAGTATATATGTGTGTTGGAGTATATAAATAGCTATAAGCTGAGAGTGAGTGATTGTGATAGTGGCTGTATGGATGAGTGTGTGCTTGTATCAGTGATTGTATAAGAGCGTAAGAATGTGCTAGTATTTGTATGAGTAAGTGAGCTGGTGTGTGTATAACTGTATAGGTGAGTAAATGGCAGTGTGTTTAATTATTTGCATGACTGACTAGGTGTGTGAGTACCTCTATGGATGAGTGGCGGTGTTTGAGTGTGTATATAGGAGTATGAGTGCATATGATAGTCCTGTACTGAGTGACCGTAAGTATGAGTGACTGTACGGGTGAGTGAGTGGATGTGTGCGTAGACCTAAGAATCAGTGAGTGGGTATGTAGTTATTGGTGTTGGAGTGTGTATGGTTTTGCGAATGGCAGTGTGTAATTTAGAGTGGGTGTATCAAAGGTTATATTAGGGTGTGAGGAGGTGCATCAGATTATCACGTGGATGATGTCATCAGTGATGTCATCAGTGATGTCATCAGTGATGTCACTGACCATGTCATGAGTGATGTAATATGTGACATCATCAGCAGTGCATTATGGGGCGCGAGTTATAGTTAGCTGAACTAACTATAACGGGGGAATTTCACGGGTTTTGTACGAGTGAAATGTCCAACTAACTATAACTGTCCCTAAAACCTATGGTTTTTTCAGTGAATTTCAAAGGTTTTTTAAATGCTAATTTCTAACTATAACGTGTCTGAAACCTATGGTTTTTTCAGTGAATTTCAAAGGTTTTTTAAATGCTAATTTCTAACTATAACGTGCCTGAAACCTATGGTTTTTTCAGTGAATTTCAAAGGTTTTTTAAATGCTAATTCCTAACTATAACATGTCTGAAACCTACGTTTTTTTCAGTGAATTTCAAAGGTTTTGTAAATGACAATTTTTAAATGTATTAATTGTTATATTAATTTTTGTCATACTGATTTACTACATTTTTAGAAACAATTTTTTTTACATATTTTATTTTTTAAATTACATTGTAATTACATTATACATTACATTACAAAAAATACTTTATGAGAATGAATTACTTTAGTTTAAATACTTTGCACATAGGCAATAGACTTTTAAGTACAGTAGTTACAGTTGTTGCAATGGGCAACACATTTTCAAACACAATGCAACATTCAGCTCAATGTGAATTTCTAGTTAAATGCAATTAGTTACTTTATGGATTACTTTTCTAACCACAGAACTGGATCCTAGATTCAGTCCTGGGACATCTCCTGTAAACAGTTGAGTAAAAGCGTTTTGGTTACAGTAGTGATTTTTAAGGAATATTATTGTATTTTAAAAGTTGACACTTAGAAACTTTTTCACATAGAATCACCAATGTTATCCTATGGAAGGAAATTCACTTAGCAGGTAAAAACTGTTATCGTTACTTTTTCTTACTCAGTGTTGGATCCTGGATCCAGCACTGGTGCATCTCCTGTAAACAGTTGAAAGAATGCGTTTAAGTCATACAGGCGATTTTTAAGGAATATTTGTAGTTTGTGAAAATCGACACTGAAACTTTTCTGCTGAAAACCAGACAATGGATTCCTATGGAAGAAAATATAAGTTACTGGTAAGTACGGTTAAAATTACTTTTCAGGGTCAGTGCTGGGCTAAAAGATGCAGCACTGGGTTCTCTCCTGATAACAGGCGAGTAAATTGGAATTCGTACTTTGGTTGATTTTAGAGGAATATTATAAAGTTCCAAAACTCCACACTAAAGAATTTCCAAGTGAAACCAGTCAATGTTAGCCTATGAAGGAAATTCAAGTTACCGGTAAGTACGGTTAAAATTACTTTTCTGGACCAGTACTGGGCTGAAAGATGCAGCACTGAGGTCTCTCCTGATAACAGGTGAGTAAATCAGAATTCGGATTTCGGCTGATTTTAGAGGAATATTTGTATGTTTCAAAAATCAACACTTAGAAACTTTTTCAGCAAAAAGCAGACAATGATATCCTATGGACGGAAATTCAAGTTACTGGTAAGTACGGTTAAAATTACTTTTGAGGATCAGTACTGGGCTGAAAGATGCAGCACTGAGGTCTCTCCTGATAACAGGTGAGTAAATCGGAATTGGTATTTCGGCTGATTTTAGAGGAATATTTTAAAGTTCCAAAACTCCACACTTAGAAGAATTTCCAAGTGAAACCAGTCAATGTTAGCCTATGGAAGGAAATTCAAGTTACTGGTAAGGACGGTTAAAATTACTTTTCCGGACCAGTACTGGGCTGAAAGATACAGCACTGAGGTCTCTCCTGATAACAGGTGAGTAAATCGGAATTCGTATTTCGGCTGATTTTAGAGGAATATTTGTATGTTTCAAAAATCAACACTTAGAAACTTTTTCAGCAAAAAGCAGGCAATGATATCCTATGCAAGGAAATTCAAGTTACTGGTAAGTACGGTTAAAATTACTTTTCAGGATTAGTACTGGGCTGAAAGATGCAGCACTGAGGTCTCTCCTGATAACAGGTGAGTAAATCGGAATTCGTAGTTCGGCAGATTTTAGAGGAATATTTGCACAATGGTGAAGGGAGGGGCGGGGCCTGAGGTGACATCTGTGCAAACGCGCCCCGTGGCGCGTTTTAAGTTGGGGGATTAAGTCCTCTTGAATCATGAGGGTCCCTAGGGGCCAACTAGCCCACCAGGAACCTCCAGTATGCGCCAGGGGCTGCGTTGCAGAGAGGTGTACAGAGGCCACACCCCTTTTACACCTCTCTGCAATGCAGCTCTGTGGCGCTTTCTGGATGTACCTGTTGGGCTAGTTGGCCCCAGGGACCCTCAGGATTGAAGGGGATTTAATTCCCCATCTTAAAACGCGCCACGGGGCCTGTTTGCACACATGTCACCTGAAGCCCCGCCCCTCCCTTCACCACTGTGCAAACGCGCCCCGTGGCGCGTTTTAAGTTGGGGGATTAAGTCCCCTTGAATCCTGAGGGTCCCTGGAGTCCAACTAGGCCACCATATACTTCAAAAGCGCCACAGAGCTGCGTTGCAGAGAGGTGTAAAAGGGGCGTGGCCTCTGTACACCTCTCTGCAACGCAGCCCCTGGCGCATACTGGAGGTTCCTGGTGGGCTAGTTGGCCCCCAGGGACCCCCAGTATTCAAGGGGAATTACTTCCCTTCTTAAAACGCGCCAGGGGGCGCGTTTGCAGAGTACTGCAGGGAGGGGGGCGGGCCTCCGGCACGATGCCGGTCGTTTTTTTTAATTTTTTTTATTTTTTTTAAAGGGAGGGGGGCTGCGTGGCCCCCCTTCCCTTGCCCACTTTTGGCCCCGGGGACCCCATCCCCCGGGGCATGCCCTCAATTTTTTTATTTGGAGGGGGGCTGCGTGGCCCCACTCAGGCCATTTAAGGCCCCGGGGACCCCATCCCCCGGGGCCGGCCTTGCACTTTTTTTTTTTTTTTTTTTTTTTTACTAATTTGGGGAGGGGGCCGCAGCCCCTCCCTGGCCACTTATGGCCCCGGGACCCCATCCCCCGGGGCCTGGCCTCTGGTTGGGGACTGTGGGGGTCCCCAATCCCCCACAATCCCAGCCGGCTCCCCGCCTCCTGCGCGAGCCGGCATTGCTTTCCACATGGGGAGCAGCTAACATGCTGCTCCCCATGTGGAAAGCAATTGTCTTTGGATATTGAAGCGAGAGCAGGTTTCCCTGCTCTCGCTTCCAATATCCAAAGCAGTTTGCTATGGCAGGACGGGAGCCGCGAGGCTCCCGCCCTGCCATAGCAAACTACAGTGTCCCGGGGTAGGCACCCCGGGACACTGCAGGAGCCGGCCCTGGGGGTGGCGGTCCCCAGGGCCATCAAGGGCTCCAGGAGGGGGGCCGCGCAGCCCCTCCCTTAAATTGCACAGCCACGGGGAGGTGGTGGTCCCCGGGCTCTGGGGTCCGTAATGGACCCCCACATTTATTTTGTAAGTGCCCCGGGAGGTGGTGGTCCCCGGGCGTGTGGGGGCTGGAGCCCCCCCCCACACCTTATTTATTTAAAAAAAGCCCCGGGGGGTGGCGGTCCCCGGGGCTGCGGGAGGGCAGGAGAGCCCTCCTGCACCATTTTTTTTATAAAGCCCCAGGGGGTGGTGGTCCCCGGGGCTTGGGGGGCCCTTTGAGGCCCCCCATACAAACAATATACCCACCCCCACCATGCCCCTGGGACTTGGGCCACCTGGGGGCAAAATGCAATCGAAGCGCGGGAGACCGCGCTTCGATTTCTTTTTTTTCGGCAAGATTCGCATCCTGCCGATTTTTTTGCCCAGGGGGTCCTTGTGGGACCCCCTGAGCAAACCTAGGGGGTCAGGGTGTTTCTACCCTGCCCCCTTTGTGCGCTTTGCGCACTTGTTTCTGTCCCTCGGTTCTACCGAGGGACAAAATGGCTGTCAACATTTCCTGAATCGGAATGTTGACAGCCAGCTGACAGCCAATTAACATGCAGCTCGTGATCGGGACGGTGCGCGCAGGGTGTGCTGAGGGTACGCGGACCCTACTCGGCCATAGATATATCTATACTTTTACTTTTGATTTTCTCAGCAACTACTGAACGGATTTACACCATTTAACAAAAGGGTTCTTTCTGAACCAAGAACTACCTCTTTGCCAAATTTGGTGTAATTCCGTTCAGCAGTTCGGGCTGTAGCCGTGTCTAAAGTTTCCTATGGAAAATTGCATGGGGAAAACGCGTTTTGGGACCCCCTTTTTCTCGGCCCCCGCTTGACGAATCCCCGAGACTTTCAGGGTAGGAGCGGACCGGAGCGCCCCACAAAGTTTGAAAATTTTGCGAAGATACGTCAACCGGCAAGAGAGTTATTTCAAATAGAATGTCGCGGATTTCCTATGGATAATAGGTTGTAACTATAACTATCTACTGGCGACCGCCAGTAGATAATATATATATATATATATATATATATATATATATATATATATATATATATATATATATATATATATGTTCTGCTCAGTGGGGTGCCCATTTCACAAACCGCACTCGAATGCGGGTCAGCTTTCCCCTAAGCTTTATTTAGGTATGGACAACAACATCTTTCAGTCCATAAAGCATCCGACTGCAAACGCCGACGCGTTTCGAGATATTCCCTTCTTCAAAGCACAAGCAGTCAACGAGTGCGAAACGAGCTCCACCTTCCTTTATTAAGCGCTATCACACGCCGATTGGGCAGCTCATTATGAGACTGTGCGTTGCTTTGTGGCAGATGGAGTTCTTTATTAATCCTGAATGGGCACTCGTGAAAATCAAATGCAAATTAAAAGCTCAGGTGAGCCCCAAAGGATGCGTTTTCCTCAATCCTGGACCAGCGCTCCACTTCGAGTCTCAATTCTCCAAGACTCATAATGAGCTGCCCAATCGGCGTGTGATAGCGCTTAATAAAGGAAGGTGGAGCTCGTTTCGCACTCGTTGACTGCTTGTGCTTTGAAGAAGGGAATATCTCGAAACGCGTCGGCGTTTGCAGTCAGATGCTTTATGGACTGAAAGATGTTGTTTTCCATACCTAAATAAAGCTTTGGGGAAAGCTGACCCGCGTTCGAGTGCAGTTTGTGAAATGGGCACCCCACTGAGCAGAACATATATGTTTTTTATTTGGCTTTTATGGATTTATCGGCGGCTTTTGACCGCGTGAACCGGAACAAGTTGTGGCTAGTAATGGCTAACCAGGGGGTGGATTTAGAACTAATAAATATACTTCAATCACTGCATAATCACACCACGGCTGCAGTAAGGTATACCCAGGAGGGAAAAGTAACGGATCGGTTTGGATGTTCAAGCGGTGTCAGACAGGGATGCATTCTGGCTCCCTTCTTATTTACTTTATACATTAATGGCCTGGATGCGGCACTGCGGGATATTAGGGCAGATGTACCACGAATAGGAGAAAGAACTGTGCCGGTTTTATTATATGCAGACGACGCGGTGTTATTGGAACGCACCCCTCATGGTCTACAACTTTTAATTAATGGTTTTGTAGAGTTTATGGAAAAACTCGAGATGGCCCCCAATCTCACCAAATCATATGTAATGGAGATGGGGAAAAAGCCAGCCAAATCATTTAAATACACCATTGGCTCGCATGTCTTAGGCAAAGTCCCAGTTTTTGCTTATTTAGGCATATTATTTGATGGGAAGCTTAACTTTAAACAGTTATTAGAAGAGAAATCTCTGTCTTTAATTAGATCCACAGGTTCAATTGCGAACTTTGCAAGCAGGCTTGGGCTGTGGACCCCGGATGTGATTTTGAAACTGTACAACTCAATCTGCTGTGCCAAGGTGCTGTATGGTAGTGAGGTCTGGGGCTTTGTGAAAATCAATAGCCTACAAACGGAAGAAAACAAATATATGAGGCGTCTGTTAAGGGTTCCCCATAGCACCCCAGCATTTATTGCACATGAAGAACTGGGAGCTAGTTATATCTCAGATTTAGTGGCTGTTAGACCTATAATTCACTGGTTAAAGGTCTGGTTAAATGAAGAGATAGGCCTGACAAGGCTTGTTGTTCAGGATTGCTTGTCCCTGGCTAACGTAATGAAGATCCCATGGTTAAAATATGTGCGGGATTGCCTACAAAAAATGGGACGGCAGGCACTGTTCGATGAGCCAGATATAATAAGACAGAAGGACAAGGCAGTTGTCAAAGAGTTGTTTTTCCAGTTTAGTATGGCGCAACGTGAGAGTAACGAGTTGGTTAAACCCACAGTAAGAGAACATGTTTTAATTAAAACCTCCTTGAAAATAGAACCTTATTTAACTATTATGACAAATGCCCATGATAGATTTTTAATCACACGTTTTAGATTTAATTTTATCCACCATATTTTAGCGGTTCCAGCAGGCTTTGGAGTAAAGCCTGGAGAAAGAGGGCCCTGCGGCTGCGATAATGTGTCTCCGCAGGATACCCTCCACTTCCTTTTTAATTGTTCATTTTATGACCTCCCTAGAAAAAGGTTCTTGAAGTCTTTATTACAGACTACTGGTATTAGACAGGCACGCGTGGCATTGCTCTTTTTAAAACTTTTCCGCAGATGTTTTAACCTTGTCTTGTGTGGTAAACTTTTTAAGAATGGCCCTTAAATCAAGATCTACAAGAGTGGCTAATGATACTGAGACATGATTTGTTAGTATGTTTTTAGATATCATGAAATATTGGGTTGTTAATTTTTTGGTTGTATTTATATGTAAATGCTTATAGGATTTGTGTTTCAAATCGAATAAAGTAAATATTGATTGATTGATTGATATATTCCCCCCCCACCCCCTGTGAAGTAAACTGAGCCTACACTCTTATTCCCTAGCTCTTTTAGTTATTTACTCTTTGGAAACACCCTATATTTGTTTTACATTAGCAAACGTTTTATATTCCGTTCTTCGGACTAGGAGAAGATCCTCAAATAGGGGTGTTGTTTTACGTGATTATTCTTACCAACCGTCATCAATTGTTAATACTGTTTTTAATTAAATTGCTGCTAGTTAGCTAACACGTTAAATTGAATCTGTAAAAGAAAAATGAATTGTCTACGTGATGGTGATATAATCACAATTTGATTAGTGTAAATATTCCTCTTATGATATATAGCTGCTAGTTTTAGAAATGCGGATGCACTTAAACTATGGTATTTTTAATAGGTAAATATACAAAATGAAAGTTTTTAACTGTTTTAAAATATCTCTCGATCAATTCGTATTATGATAATTATTTGTACTTTTATGCATTCACCAAATGCGAATAAAGTTATTTGATTGATTGATATATATATATATATGTATATATATATATATATATATTATCTACTGGCGGTCGCCAGTAGATAGTTATAGTTACAACCTATTATCCATAGGAAATCCGCGACATTCTATTTGAAATAACTCTCTTGCCAATTGACGTATCTTCGCAAAATTTTCAAACTTTGTGGGGCGCTCCGGTCCGCTCCTACCCTGAAAGTCTCGGGGATTCGTCAAGCTGGGGCCGAGAAAAAGGGGGGTCCCAAAACGCGTTTTCCCCATGCAATTTTCCATAGGAAACTTTAGACACGGCTACAGCCCGAACTGCTGAACGGAATTACACCAAATTTGGCAAAGAGGTAGTTCTTGGTTCAGAAAGAACCCTTTTGTTAAATGGTGTAAATCCGTTCAGTAGTTGCTGAGAAAATCAAAAGTAAAAAGATAGATATATCTAGGGCCGCGGATCCTCCCGAGCACGAGCTTTATGTTAATTGGCTGTCAACACTCCAAATCAGGAAGTGTTGGCAGTTATTTTGTCCCTCGGTAGAACCGAGGGACAGAAACAAGTGCGCAAAGCGCACAAAGGGGGCAGGGTAGAAACACCCTGACCCCTAGGTCTGCTCAGGGGTCCCACAAGGACCCCTGGGCAAAAATATTTTTTTTTTAAATCGGCAGGATGCGCTCAGGGTGCGCGAATCCTGCCGGAAAATCGAAGCGCGGTCTCCGCGCTTCGATGTTAGTTGGCCCCCGGGTGGGCCAAGTCCCGGGGGCATGCTGGGGGGGGTTAATTTTATGTGTGGGGGCCTCTAGAGCCCCCAAAGCCCCGGAGACCACCACCCCCGGGGCTTTATGTATAATGGTGCGGGAGGGCTCTGAGCCTCCCGCAGCCCCGGGGACTACCACCTCCCCGGGGCTTCTTTTTAAATTAAAAACCTGTGTGGGGGCTCCAGCCCTCCCACACGCCCCGGGGCCACCACCTCCCGGGGCACTAAGAAAAATTAAAATGGGGGTCCGTTTTGGACCCCCAAGCCCGGGGACCACCACCTCACCGGGGCTTTCAAAGTCGTAGGGAGGGGGCCGCGCGGCCCCCTCCTGGAGCCTGTGGTGGCCCTGGGGACCGCCACCCCCCAGGGCCGGCTCCTGCAGTGTCCCGGGGTGCCTACCCCGGGACACTGCTGTTTGCAATGACAGGACGGGAGCCTCGCGGCTCCCGTCCTGTCATTGCAAACTGCTTTGGATATTGGAAGAGAGAGCAGGAAACCTGCTCTCTCTTCCAATATCCAAAGCTGATTGCTTTTCCACATGGGGAGCAGCATGTTAGCTGCTCCCCATGTGTAAAGCAATGCCGGCTCCCGTAGGACACGGGGAGCCGGCGGGACTGTGGGGGGCTTGGGGACCCCCACAGTCCCCAACGAGAGGCCAGGCCCCGGGGATGGGGTCCCCGGGGCCATAGTAGCCACGGAGGGGGCCAAGCAGCCCCTCCCCAAAGTAAAAAAATAAAAAAAAAGTGCAAGGCCGGCCCGGGGATGGGGTCCCCGGGCCTTAAATGGCCTGAGGAGGGGGGCCAGGCAGCCCCTCCAAATAAAAAAAAGAGGCCATGCCCCGGGGATGGGGTCCCCGGGGCCAATACAGGCCCAGGGAAGGGGGGCCACGCGGCCCACTTCCCGTTTTTATTTTTTTATTTTAATTAAATAAAAAGGGGTAAGGCCCTGGGGGATGGGGTCCCCAGGGCCTAAAAATAGGAAAAAGGAAGGGGGCTACACAGCCCCCCTTCAGGGGGAAAAACAAAAACGATCGGGCCCGTAGGCCCCGCCCTTCCTTCACCACTCTGCAAACGCGCCCTGGCGCGTTTGCAGAGGGGAACGAATTTCCCTTGAATACTGGGGTCCCTGGGGCCAACTAGCCCACCAGGAACCTCCAGTATGTGCTAGGGGCTGCCTTGCAGAGAGGTGTACAGAGGCCACGCCCCTTTACACCTCTCTGCAACGCAGCTCTATGGGGCTTTTTGGAGGTATATGGTGGGCTAGTTGCACCCCAGGGACCCTCAGGATTCAAGGGAGTTAATCCCCCGACTTAAAACGCGCCACGGGGCGCGTTTGCACAGTGGTGAAGGGAGGGGCGGGCTTCAGGTGACATGTGTGCAAACAGGCCCCGTGGCGCGCTTTAAGATGGGGAATTAAATCCTCTTCAATCCTGAGGGTCTCTGGGCCAACTAGCCCAACAGGTACGTCCAGAAAGCGCCACAGAGCTGCGTTGCAGAGATGTGTAAAAGGGGTGTGGCCTCTGTACATGTCTCTGCAACGCAGCCCCCTGGCGCACACTGGAGGTTCCTGGTGGGCTAGTTGGCCCGTAGGGACCCTCATGATTCAAGGGGACTTAATCCCCCAACTTAAAACGCGCCACGGGGCGCGTTTGCACAGATGTCACCTCAGGCCCCGCCCCTCCCTTCACCATTGTGCAAATATTCCTCTAAAATCAGCCGAAATACGAATTCTGATTTACTCACCTGTTATCAGGAGAGACCTCAGTGCTGCATCTTTCAGCCCAGTACTAATCCTGAAAAGTAATTTTAACCGTACTTACCAGTAACTTGAATTTCCTTCCATAGGCTAACATTGACTGGTTTCACTTGGAAATTCTTCTGTGTGTGAAGTTTTGGAACTTTAAAATATTCCTCTAAAATCAGCCGAAATACGAATTCCGATTTACTCACCTGTTATCAGGAGAGACCTCAGTGCTGCATCTTTCAGCCCAGTACTGATCCTCAAAAGTAATTTTAACCGTACTTACCAGTAACTTGAATTTCCTTCCATAGGATATCATTGCCTGCTTTTTGCTGAAAAAGTTTCTAAGTGTTGATTTTTGAAACATACAAATATTCCTCTAAAATCAGCCGAAATCCGAATTCTGATTTACTCACCTGTTATCAGGAGAGACCTCAGTGCTGCATCTTTCAGCCCAGTACTGGTCCTGAAAAGTAATTTTAACCGTACTTACCGGTAACTTGAATTTCCTTCATAGGCTAACATTGACTGGTTTCACTTGGAAATTCTTCTAAGTGTGGAGTTTTGGAACTTTAAAATATTCCTCTAAAATCAGCCGAAATACGAATTCCGATTTACTCACCTGTTATCAGGAGAGACCTCAGTGCTGCATCTTTCAGCCCAGTACTGATCCTCAAAAGTAATTTTAACCGTACTTACCGGTAACTTGAATTTCCTTCATAGGCTAACATTGACTGGTTTCACTTGGAAATTCTTCTAAGTGTGGAGTTTTGGAACTTTAAAATATTCCTCTAAAATCAGCCGAAATACGAATTCCGATTTACTCACCTGTTATCAGGAGAGACCTCAGTGCTGTATCTTTCAGCCCAGTACTGGTCCTGAAAAGTAATTTTAACCGTACTTACCGGTACCTTGAATTTCCTTCCATAGGCTAACATTGACTGGTTTCACTTGGAAATTCTTCTAAGTGTGGAGTTTTGGAACTTTAAAATATTCATCTAAAATCAGCGGAAATACGAATTCTGATTTACTCACCTGTTATCAGGAGAGACCTCAGTGCTGTATCTTTCAGCCCAGTACTGGTCCTGAAAAGTAATTTTAACCGTACTTATCGGTAACTTGAATTTCCTTCCATAGGCTAACATTGACTGGTTTCACTTGGAAATTCTTCTAAGTGTGGAGTTTTGGAACTTTAAAATATTCATCTAAAATCAGCCGAAATACGAATTCCGATTTACTCATCTGTTATCAGGAGAGACCTCAGTGCTGCAGCTTTCAGCCCAGTACTGATCCTCAAAAGTAATTTTAACCGTACTTACCAGTAACTTGAATTTCCTTCCATAGGATATCATTGCCTGCTTTTTGCTGAAAAAGTTTCTGTGTTGATTTTTGAAACATACAAATATTCCTCTAAAATCAGCCGAAATACGAATTCCGATTTACTCACCTGTTATAAGGAGAGACCTCAGTGCTGTATCTTTCAGCCCAGTACTGGTCCTGAAAAGTAATTTTAACCGTACTTACCAGTAACTTATATTTTCTTCCATAGGAATCCATTGTCTGGTTTTCAGCAGAAAAGTTTCAAAGTGTCGATTTTCCCAAATTACAAATATTCCTTAAAAATCGCCTGTATGACTTAAACGCATTCTTTCAACTGTTTACAGGAGATGCACCAGTGCTGGATCCAGGATCCAACACTGAGTAAGAAAAAGTAACGATAACAGTTTTTACCTGCTAAGTGAATTTCCTTCCATAGGATAACATTGGTGATTCTATGAGAAAAAGTTTCTGTCAACTTTTAAAATACAATAATATTCCTTAAAAATCACGACTGTAACCAAAACGCTTTTACTCAACTGTTTACAGGAGATGTACCAGGACTGAATCTAGGATCCAGTCCTGTGGTTAGAAAAGTAATCCATAAAGTAACTAATTGCATTTAACTAGAAATTCACATTGAGCTGAATGTTGCATTGTGTTTGAAAATGTGTTGCCCATTGCAACAACTGTAACTACTGTACTTAAAAGTCTATTGCCTATGTGCAAAGTATTTAAACTAAAGTAATTCATTCTGAGAAAGTATTTTTGTAATGTAATGTATAATGTAATTACAATGTAATTTAAAAAATAAAATATGTAAAAGAAATTGTATCTAAAAATGTAGTAAATCAGTATGAAAAAAATTAATATAAAAATTAATACATTTAAAAATTGTCATTTAAAAAACCTTTGAAATTCACTGAAAAAACCGTAGGTTTCAGGCACGTTATAGTTACAAATTAGCATTTTAAAAACCTTTGAAATTCACTGAAAAAACCATAGGTTTCAGACACGTTATAGTTAGAAATTAGCATTTAAAAACCTTTGAAATTCACTGAAAAAACCATAGGTTTTAGGGACAGTTATAGTTAGTTGGACATTGCACTCGTACAAAACCCGTGAAATTCCCCGTTATAGTTAGTTCAGCTAACTATAACTCGCGCCCGCAATGCACTGCTGATGACGTCACATATTACATCACTCATGACATGGTCAGTGACATCACTGATGACATCACTGATGACATCTCAAATGACATCACTGATGACATCATCCACGTGATAATCTGATGCAGCTCCTCACACCCTAATATAACCTTTGATACACCCAATCTAAATTACAGAGTGCCATTCGCAAAACCATAGACACTCCAACACCAATAACTACATACCCACTCACTGATTCTTAGGTCTACACACACACATCCACTCACTCACCCGTACAGTCACTCATACTTATGGTCACTCAGTACAGGACTATCATATGCACTCTTACTCCTATTTAGACACTCAAACACCGCCACTCATCCATAGAGGTACTCACACACCTAGTCAGTCATGCAAATAATTAAACACACTGCCATTTACTCACCTATACAGTTATACACACACCAGCTCACTTAATCATACAAATACTAGCACATTGTTACGCTCTTATACAATCACTGATACAAGCACACACTCATCCATACAGCCACTATCACAATCACTCACTCTCGCTTATAGCTATTTATATACTCCAATACACATATATACTGCCTTTCACATATGTAGTTACTCACACATGTACCACTGGGACATACATTCACTCACTAACACACTCTTACACACACTTACCCACCCATACAGTCTATCACAGATGCACTCTTGAAACCATCCACCCAGTGAATCACCCACTCACACATCTATGCACAGTCGCACACACCCCATCCACACAAACACTCAGGCACCCATACAGATACTCATAGAACCAATCAATAACCCATATAGACACTCATGTAGCTATTCGCAAATCCATGCATCCACTTACACACCAACAGACGGATACAGACATTCACACAGTTTAGTCACTAACCCATGCATTCAGTAAGATACGTTTAATCACTCACTTGTAGAGTCAGTCACGCACGTACTAAATCATCCATTCAGACACTTATACACCCACTCATTCTTCAATACGCCTTTCCCTATATATATTAAACATATTTAAACTTTACAGAAACACACAGTCACTGGATGATGTCATTAGTGATGTCATTTGAGATGTCATCAGTGATGTCATCAGTGATGTCACTGACCATGTCATGAGTGATGTAATATGTGACGTCATCAGCAGTGCATTGCGGGGCGCGAGTTATAGTTAGCTGAACTAACTATAACGGGGAATTTCACGGGTTTTGTACGAGTGCAATGTCCAACTAACTATAACTGTCCCTAAAACCTATGGTTTTTTCAGTGAATTTCAAAGGTTTTTTAAATGCTAATTTCTAACTATAACGTGTCTGAAACCTATGGTTTTTTCAGTGAATTTCAAAGGTTTTTAAAATGCTAATTTGTAACTATAACGTGCCTGAAACCTACGTTTTTTTCAGTGAATATATATATATATATATATATATATATATATATAATACAAAAAGAGTTGCCTCTAGGTGGGATGCACTCCCAGGTGGAAATTACGCCAAAGCAAGGGCACATGCCATGAACAAAGTCCTTTTCTGGTTTTCCTGCCAGACGCGTTTCGGGCCAACGCCCTCTTCAGTGGCAGACCATGTGACGTGCCAGCGTGCGGCAACCACCAGTAAATCCCCGTAATAATTATGCTTAGGTGAACCACCCGAAGCAATGCTTCCTGGGACTGGTGGTTCAGTAAAACCCAAGTGGGTCGCCGCCGGCACTCACATTCAAAAATGTCTTTTAAGGATTGCCGATGTTCGCGCCGGCACCCCTGCATATAACAGGCACCTCCTGTTCCACAGTTAGCTGCCCCAATAAAGCAGCCGCAGACCCGCAAGTGTTTCGCGGTGGTGCAATCCCGCGACCAGGCAGGCCGCTGTACAAAATTCAAAAAGAGTTGCCTCTAGGTGGGATGCACTCCCAGGTGGAAATTACCCCAAAGCAAGGGCACACGCCATGAACAAAGTCCTTTTCTGGTTTTCCTGCCAGACGCGTTTCGGGCCAACGCCCTCTTCAGTGGCAGACCATGTGACGTGCCGGCGTGCGGCAACCACCAGTAAATCCCCGTAATAATTATGCTCATGTGAACCACCCGAATCAATGCTTCCTGGGACTGGTGGTTCAGTAAAACCCAAGTGGGTCGCCGCCGGCACTCACATTAAAAAATGTCTTTAAAAGGATTGCCGATGTTCGCGCCGGCACCCCTGCATATAACAGGCACCTCCTGTTCCACAGTTAGCTGCCCCAATAAAGCAGCCACGGACCCGCAAGTGTTTCGCGGTGGTGCAATCCCGCGACCAGGCAGGCCGCTGTACAAAATACAAAAAGAGTTGCCTCTAGGTGGGATGCACTCCCAGGTGGAAATTACCCCAAAGCAAGGGCACACGCCATGAACAAAGTCCTTTTCTGGTTTTCCTGCCAGACGCGTTTCGGGCCAACGCCCTCTTCAGTGGCAGACCATGTGACGTGCCGGCGTGCGGCAACCACCAGTAAATCCCCGTAATAATTATACTCAGGTGAACCACCCGAATCAATGCTTCCTGGGACTGGTGGTTCAGTAAAACCCAAGTGGGTCGCCGCCGGCACTCACATTAAAAATTTCTTTAAAAGGATTGCCGATGTTCGCGCCGGCACCCCTGCATATAACAGGCACCTCCTGTTCCACAGTTAGCTGCCCCAATAAAGCAGCCGCGGACCCGCAAGTGGACGTCACATGGTCTGCCACTGAAGAGGGCGTTGGCCCGAAACGCGTCTGGCAGGAAAACCAGAAAAGGACTTTGTTCATGGCGTGTGCCCTTGCTTTGGCGTAATTTCCACCTGGGAGTGCATCCCACCTAGAGGCAACTCTTTTTGTATATATATATATATATATATATATATATATATATATATATATATATATATATATATGCACACTAATTGTAATCCTATTTTAAACAGATATTCCATCTCAGAGAGGGCAGGATGTAGAAGACATGGGGCAGGAAGAAACATAAATGTGCATGGAGGAAGGCAATGAAACAGAGCCCAGAAGTTCAACAGCACAGCCTCAGCATTCCGAAACTCAGAGCTCAGAGTTTCCACGTATACAGTCTGTTAAGAAGAGAAGAGCAACCTACACACAGTGACACCGAGGAACCAGCAGTAAGGGCCAGACACCTGCACAGAAAGAGTGTTTCCAGACATCGCAGTTTGTTGCGGGCACAATCTTCAAGACTTGTTTCCTCTTTAAATAGCAGTAACACTTCACAATTTTTGTAGGTTTAAAGGCCTTAATGTTGAACATCCAGTGCCTACAAGCAAAAAAGTATTAAAGCTATACAACTAAATTAGTTGGCATAAAAGATGAATGAAAAATCGCTTTCAACAATTTGCACACACAATAGAAGCGGGGCAAAAACCCATGGGTTGCAAAGTGGAAATGATGGCAGAGGCTCTAGATAATTTATGTGGTCATTTACACAGGAAAGTTTGTCACAAAGCCATAGACAACATAATTATTTTGCACAATTCGACGAATTGAGGCATTCTGTCAATTGCCTTGCCCATGTGACTTTAACTTTATCTAAGCGCACAGTTAATTTGCAAATAGAAATGGGCCACTATTGTGAGTATGTTGCCCATGGTCTTTTACAAGTGACCAATGCAGTAGAAAGCTTGCAAACAAGGCAAATAGCAAGTGGGGGTCAAGTAGAGGCTGGAGAAAGTGAAGAGTGTTCCTGTGTTAGCAGTACTTCTGTAAGTGAAGCTATGAACGCGTGTCGCAACATCTGAAAGGGCTATTGTTGGGTGTGGTAAACGCAAACATTGATATTGTTTCTATTTGAGCAATTATTGAAATATTGTGAGTTAACAGACTTTTTGCAACACATACAAAGATTTATGTTTAAAAAAGTGTCAAAACGTTAAATGACTGTTACAGCATATAAATGCATACTTGCAAATAAAGGAGAATAGTATAGTTTGAAAACAACACATTTGTTCATCTATTAAATGAAGACACATTTTTACATCACACTTACCTTAAAAATAATGATCTGTAATATCTACATGCTGTGCTCTCCTTTCTGCTGCCCTTGGTGCATCGTGTGCTTTATGTGGTACTTGATTTGATTCGTCATCTTCTAAATCTGAATCTGACATTACTGTTGGTAGTCCATTTCTAGTTGCTTCGTTATGAAACATGTTCTGCAGCAACACTGCAAGTTACCACCAACGGAATGCTGAATAAATCAAACTTTCACCCCCAGTCAAGAGATCTGGGTTAAATCAATTGTTCTTTTTCCCACTTCGCCACCGTAGTTTGCACCCAGCCATATGTAAATCAGTCTTGACCCTTTTTTATTTTTTTTATTTACTTGAGTTTTATATAGCGCTGGCTAGACCCGGATTTATCAGAGTGCTTTACATAAGGACACAGCGAGTTACAAGTTGCAAAAGGTTCACATAGTTACACAATGGATAAACAATACAGGAGTAAATTAGCGAACACGAAAATCGGGATAAGAAAGACCAGGGAAAGCAGGTAATCCACAGGAAGGAGACAGCACCGGGGGAAAAGAAAATGAGACAAATGTCCGAGATCCGGCTGGGTAGGTGACGGCCATAGCGGTGTGCCAGGGCCAATCTCCCCTATAACTGTCGGAGCAGCTCCACCGGGAAACGACCATGTATGCATTTAAGGCTCCGCCAGAGTAGAGTGAGGATCAGGAGGGGATTCAAAAGACAAGAATCCAAAGACGGGTGGTAGGCGCTGGCGAGGATGGCAAAGTAGGAGTGTGGTTTTGGCAGCCATCTTAGAGTCAGGCACGTCGAGTCTATTAGTCTCCAAGGCAAGTTCTAGTTGCCACCAGTTCTAAAGTTGGATAAAATTGCAGTGCCAATAATCCTGGAAGAACATCAGTACCCTGGCCTCAAAGAGACGGCTGGACGGGTGCCAATGTAGCATTCTCTGGCGGCAGCGATGATCTGGGATTACAAGACGCTTCTGTGAAGCGCTGGGTGTGTGCCGTTATTTGTTCTGCCGTTGAGAACCAGCAGCTCTGGAAACCCAGCTCTCAGTGTCACCCTGGAGTGGGGGGGATCGGCAGCTAGGCACCGGGCCGCCGGTGTTAGCACGGGGAGCGGCAGCGTGTCCAGCAGCATTCGAGGGGGTGTACGCCGTGCAGTGGAGCAGCGCGTAGCCAGCGTCCGTGTACTTCCCGGCCGCGGTCCACAGAAAGGGTCCGGTCGCTGGGGAAATTGCAGGGCATATTCGTGGGCCCCTCCCCCTCCAGCCGCACCCGCACCTCTCAAATGGCGCAGGCAGGTGAGTTCTGCAGTGCGGAGCCCTCTCCCCCGGGGAGTCAGCCGGCAAGTCAGTGCCTTGGGTAGGGGGGGAGGGGTGAGGCCGCCATTAGCTGGAATAGTGGAGGTCGGCAACCTCGCGGCTCGTCTCTCTAGGCGCAGTCCCGTAGCTCCTAGGGCGCCATCTTGGCTCACTGGCCCACAGGGACATCGCAGCTCACCTCTCGGCCATTCAGGATCGGGGAGAGGCGACTCCCAGCTCCAATCGATCCGCCTGCACTCCGATTGCGGAATTGCTGTTTTCGGTGGGATTTAGCGCGATGAAGCGCCGCTTTGGAAGCTGGTGTGCGGGTTCACCAGGAGCTCCAGCTCCGAGCGGCCATCACGGTTGCTGGCCCCGCCCACGGTTGCTGGTTGCTGGCCCCGCCCCCCCTCAAGGGACCAGTCCAGCCCGAACTGCCAGTTCGGGTCCTCCCTGGACCAGCAACAAGCATCCTGGGACCGGTTTCGGTGTATCACCGCTCATCAGCCAGCCTAGCTTGAATCCAGTGGCGCAGCGAGCATGGGACCCACACATGGACATACCCATCCCACTTAGGGCAAAAATTACTGTGCAAACAAATGATGAACTGAATGCTGAACAAAGCTGGAGTACTGAGGAAAATAATATGATTATTATTTTTTGTTAAATCACACAACAAAGTATCCCAAAAAAGGGGGGAGGGAGGGGTTCATTGTCACAAGTCCACAATCTTTTTTTGTTTGTTTGTTAGATCCTCACACACCCTATTGGTGTCATGCTTCATCATCGGATCTCATCCTGGTCCCTAAAAACCAGGATAGGCTCAACATATTCCAGGGAGCACTTTGGATAATATCCTGCCAGGGTCTCTTAAAAATACTTCGGAACACCTAGGTATACCTATATTATTGGTGTTCCTGGTATGATTAAAAAAAAGTGAAGGGATGTGTGCCTGTGGAGATAATGGTCTTACAACCTACATAAAAGTTGACATGTTTCTGCCCTAGGCAAATAGGCCAAAGGGTCCAGGGCTTTCTTCAGGACTAAATCAATTCATATCCCAGGATAATGTCAATCTTAATAATTCGTCAACCTGACCACTAATTCAGTCAGGAAACACATGACATACAAACATATATAACATGCACAGGGCTAGATAGCCCTTTCCCACGATGTATTTGTCTTGGGCCCTGTAAAAAGAAAAAATGAAGGACTTGTGTATAATCATATGCAAAAAGGTATTGTCTTCTTCTCTGTGTTCATTATTCTATGAGGGAGAAGCACAGTCAATGATGTATAGTTTAGAAATGTAATATTAACAGCAGCAAAGCACCGACCCTGAAATTTCAGGAAGCAATGCTACATGGGAGGAGTGGGGGACATGTCCCTGTAGTCACACACTATGTGGAGTGCATCAGCGTACATAAATGAGTTGTAGAAAAATAAAGGAAACAAAATCCGCCATTTTCCCCTAGTCACCTCATTGTCCTCTGATTAGCCCCACTACTCATGTCATCAAGAGTGTCACGTTACCTTTTCACCCATTTGGGCCTCTTATCCTCCCGCCCGATAGAGCGTAATGGTGCCGTTTGCTGTATTTATCTTTCCAGGGATGCAAGATGGCGTGGACAAAGTGCATCTTCACGCTGTATTGTTTTTGTGCTTAGACTCATGGGAAATGTAGTGCCGGGGCATGCATGATCGCGTTTTAAGTGCAGAAACAAATTAAATCCACTGTTATTATTGCATGTATACTGTTGGTCTTAAAAAATTAATTTATTTGATTGTAAAATAGTTTTTAATTAAAAAATAGGCATACTGTAGCTTATGCCCTATTAAGCTCATATGAAGGGCACAGTAGGTATGTTCCTTCTTGAGGTTGTTTTTAACAGGAGTTTTTGGGCTTGTGGTCTTGATTTGGCCAACACAGGAACTGTCCAGGAGCAATCAAAGGAACCATAACTGATTTAATGAGCCATTTGCAGTTTCACTGTACCAGCTGTGTGTACATACACATGCATGGCTTAATCTGTGAGACAAGCATATGCTACTGGCAGGATTAACCAGGTGGCACATCTAGATTTGTTCACATAGTCTTTCTTGAGCTCTGCAGAGACTCTATTATTTTTTGTGAACATAGCATCCAGAAAATGTCTACAGAATCTTGATAAAGCTCTAAGACACACTCCACCTGCTCCCACAATCAAATTTGGTAATTCCCAGAGGTTAAGAGGTGTAGTGAGGGGTAATGGCTTGGCCACGATAGAAGATGGCCACACCGTAACAGAGCTCCAGTCTTTGCAGAGCATAACCCCGTAATTCATCCTTCCATCCAGTGTTTGGAGAAGCCCCCGAGAAGAGAATGTGCTGCAGAGTGTTGCGGAGTCCGACCAACGCGGGCCCAGGCTTGTGAAACAATCAGAGACAATGAGGGAGAAACTCGAGGGCCGAGGGCAGCCATCGGCGGCAGCGAGTGGGTGCCAGGTGACGTTTCGGCTGGGACGAGGGACTGGGAAAGTGGTGCCTGTTCCAGCCCCCCTGAGCTTCTGAGACTGGCGAAGGGCAAACGAGTGAAGCAACCGACCAGCCTCAGGTGGATCGGGCTACTGTAGAAGTGACGTCGAAGGAGCCAAAGATGACGAGGGGAGACCGAGGCCCTCACAGGCTGCGTCGGCTAGGGCAGCGTCATTCGCAGTGGTGACAGGCCCACCCCACTTGGCTTCTGACATGGGACGGCGGCGAAGGCAGCCCAGCCACAGCGTTGGCTCTGGGCCGAGATGACCAAGGGATTTCCGGGCCTTGGCCTATGATGGAGGTGCACTGAGCACAGGTGGGCCAAGGGATCCCTTAAGTGAAACAAAGAGCGGGCCGGCGTAGCCATGCACCGACTGCCTTACATATCTGTGATGCAGGCCCCTCCACCCTGCCACCCTTCTTCAAAACAGGTAAGCACAGCCGGGCCACAGGCCTAACTGGAGGCAACATTGAAATTCACCAGGCCCGGTGGGCTCGAGTCGCAGACGCTTCCACCCACCGCTGGGAGGGAAGAGGAGCTGGCGTGAAACGAGACCCAGACTCCCTCTGGAGAGACCTGTTGGCACTGAGGGTCCCTAGAGGAGCCTATAGGAGCAGGTGGTAAGGCTGGTCCAGATGGGCGGGTGAGCCTGGGGCCGGTTGGGGGACCCGGTGAGTCCTGGAAAGATGTAAAGGCACAGGGGACCTCAGCGGAACCTCCGGGGAGGCGAAGGGAGTGAGCCTGGCCGCCGACTCCGGTCCCACCTCCCCCCAGCGGTGTAGGATGGTAGTACGGGACGCCCACGGTGGGACGGGCACGAAGTCACACACCTCCCCGACCCAATGAGGCAGGAAGATCAAAGCCTGCTCACAAAGCGACTTGCGAAGGGGTTAGGAGCCCCCCAGACAAAAACAAAATGGAAAATTATGCAACCTCAAGGTCCCCCAAAGTAGTGGAGGGGGAAGCACCAGCGGAACCCTCCCTAGGTGCTATCATGGCAGCAATATTAGACCTGACAGTCACACTGGAGCTTAAGTAAAAAAGACACTGTGACAGAGGTCAACTTGATCAGAGCAGACTTTAAAGATTAAGCGAGAAGGTCACAACGGCTGAGACCCCAATAGTCCAGCTCCAGTCTACGACGAAACACCTAGAAACGCAAGTGCAAACCCTAACTCAGCGGGCCATGGCCATGGTAGACAAACTTGAAGACCAGGAAGGCAGTGCAAGAAGGAATAATATCAGGGTCATGGGGGTTCCGGAGGGGGCAGAGGGCCCCAGCGTGGACCTCTTTAGGTTCTTTCATATTGATCACGCTGCGGCCCAAGAGAATGTGCAAATTCTTCTTGATTGAGAGGGATCATCGAGCCCCAGTGCCCCCGCCCAAGCCAGGGGCTGCCCCAGGAACAATATTCGCCATGATCTTCACCTATCATGATTGCGATGCAATCCTCCAAGCAGCCAGAGCAAAGGGAGACATACACTTTGAGAACACCCTGATACGTTTTTTCTCCGACTTTACACTGTAGTGCAACGACAGCAGAAGTGTTTCGAAGCAGTGAAGAGGGAACTCTGAGAGCGGGAAATCAAATACATGATGCTGTTTCCAGCGAAGCTCCGAATAATCGCAAAGGGCAAGACCTGGCACTTTACCTCCGTGGAGGAGGCGTGGGAGTGGCTGGAGGGGTGGCGTACAAACAGCTGAGGCGGAGGCAAGGGACCACAGCACGGCCGAGGAGGGTCAAATCGAGGCAGGAAGATCGGGAAGCAGTCGGAATAGCAAGAGGCAGAGGAGGCTCCTGAGACACAACAGGGTGCAGGTGGGAGTATCATGAACTGACTAACCAGGCAGTCTGGCAGGTAAGAGTGACCGGGGCCTGGGGCAGGAGCGGAGCAAATGCGGGAGCCTTAGTGGCATGGACCGGTAATTACAGTGACGCTGGAACTGTAAGCAGAAAATCCGGCTGCATGGCCAAGGACTTGATGAGGTGGACTTCAAAATATCATTGTTTCAGCAAGAGTTTGTTACAAGTAACTGTCTTAGTTGATTCCTTGACATGTCTGTGACACCCCATATAGTAATTGGTGTATGTTATTAGTTGGGCGACAGGCACTCTGCAGGTTGGGAAGTTGAGGAATGCACAGCCTATTTAGCAGGGTAGCAGGATGAGGGAAGGAGAGGCACTGTTGGGGAAAGTTAGGTTGTTACTATGATATTACTCGTATAAAGTTGAGTGCCCAGGGGGGAATATGGGGGACTAGAGAAAACAGTTATCCCACGGTGTAGGAAGCTGGCTCTGTATATACTATAACAAAGTAAGGTATAGTGTGCAGAGTCCAGGGAGTCCCCTGAGGTATAGCAGAGGCTAAATTAGGTAAGTACTAACCGCTTTCTTTTTGGTAGTGTGGGCGAGCAGTTAGGTTTATCCAGAGGGTGTGTTGAGCATTTATTGTATTCACTCACTCAAGACTGAATCCAGACAGATTGGGTAAGTATAAAAATGGTATACTTATGTTTTATTTTCTAGAACCAAGCAGATCTTGGTACAGGTAGGTAAAATATACTTTCAATCATAGAACCTTTCAAGAAGTGCAATTGGGAATTGAGTAGCAATCGTTACAGGTTTGTACTGGTTCAAAAAGCTGTTTAAATTACACAGAAATTACTTTTTGAATACTTTTGGACTACTATTGAATTACATCGACTACTCGGGGTGGTATGCCTAGATACCACTCCGGGGATCTCACAATACAAGGTAAGACTTTTCAAGATTTAAGGTACAGTTAATTTTCTTTTATAAAAAACAGCAGTTCAACACGTAGAACATTTTTGGAACAAAAAGTTGTTACATTAGTTCCTATGGGAGAAAAATGGTTGTCGGTTTTAAAGGTAAGTACTTGACTTAAGAGTGGTAGTTTTGGGGGTTAGGACCAAGGTTCCCCAAGGTCTAGGTAGGCACTCAAATTGGACCACCAACGGCACTGGGGCAGCCGGGTGCAGAGTGCAGGGGCCCAATTTTGGCCAATGGGGCTAAGGGGGCCTTTGGTCAGGGATTGCTTATGAGCAGGCCACTGGGGGGTGGGAGCAAAGCTCCTGGGGTTAAGGTCAGCACTGCAAGGGCCAACAATAAGCACAGGAGCTGCACCACCTGCAGCACAGGGGCAGCCGCATGCAGTGTGCCAAGGCAACGTTGGGGACCCAGTGGATTTCAATGGAGACCTCTGGTGCGGCAAAGTTGCTGCAGGCTCAGGCAGGGAGACTTCCTGAAGGTGACCACCAGCTGGAGAGGTAAGTTGGGTTCTTGGAGGATGTCTGGACACGGTCGGTTGGGCCACCCAAGGCCCTGGGGCGTCAGGTGCAGTGGTGTATTTTGGCGTTTGGTTTCTTTACCAGTTCTGGTCACGGTCAGGGGACCTTCAGGTTGAGGCTGGAGGCGTCAGCTTCAAGCTTGAGGGAGGTTGGGGATCACCAGATCCCAGGTCAGGATCCCTGTGGAGACCTCCTTGTGGTGTTAGGCCACACAAACCCGGGCTGTGAGCATCCGGTGCGGAGCGGTACGAAATCACAGTCACCTGGATCCGTATTCTGTGGGTGAGTCTTTGCTTGAGTAAATTGGGTGCTCACGGGAGACAGAGTCTTTAAGATGGTCACAGGGCAGGTTCTCCGGGCTCTGGGGGCTGCTGGCTGCTGGACTCACCGGAGTTCTCGCCGTAGGCAGGTTGAAGTTGGGACAGGCCGGTAGGGCTGGGGCCAAAGAGGTAGGTGTCCTCTTCTTCCTGGGTCAGCACAGCTCTTCTGTTCTTCTCCTTTCTTTCTTTCTTGAATCTGAGGAGGCAAGGCTCAGGGTCACCCCTAAATACTAAATTTAGGGGAGTTAAAAGGGGTGTTCAGGTTGGGACCTATTATGCCACCCTTCAGTTCAGACCCAGCCGTATGCAAATCAGTCTTGACCTTGTTCCTCATGGGAATGGTCCAGCCTGAACTGCCAAGCCAGGTCTTCATTGGACCGGAAACAAGCCTCATGTGACCGGTTTCGGGGTAACACCCCTCATCAGTCAGGCTAGCTTGAATCCAGTGGCAAAGTGAGTAAGGGGCCCATGCCTGAGCATACTCTGCCAACTTAGGGCGAACAAAGCAAACACAAGGAGATGATGGATGGAGCGCTGAAACTTTCCAGACACTCAACCCCAGTCACAGATCTGGGTTGAATCAATCATCGTTCTCTAGCTCACTTCACCACCCCAGTTCATACCCAGCCATATGCAAATCAGTCTTGAGCCTGTTTCTAATGGGAACAGTCCAGCCCAAGCTGCCAAGCCAGGTCTTCCCTGGACTGGAAACAAGCATCCTGGGACTGGTTTTGGGGTAACAAACCCTCATCAGCCAAGATAGCTTGAATGCAGTGGCAAAGTGAGCAAGGGACCCATGCCAGTCACAAGACCTCTTGCTCATATGAAGAGGCTATTTTAGCAGTCGGTAACTAATCTGTGACTGGTTACCAAATCACAAAAGCTTCATACATCTGCCCTTACAGTATTAAGGAAAGGAAAAGTTCAGTGGCAACACCCATTTTATCCAGCACAGGACTTTTGAGCTAGTCCAGACATCTGCTGGGAGGGAATTCACAGTTCTGCTGTCACATCTCAGAATACTTTTGAAGGATGGAGGTCTGGTTTGATGGGTCGGTGGTCTGATTCAAAAAAGTATAAGTGAAAGTGTAAGTTAATCAATGTGGAAGTTACACACACTTCTTTGAGTATCATATTATCACTCGCTAATTCAGTAACTTTCTACTTGGCACTGTCTCTAAGCATACATATGCCACTATTTCATTTACTACTGGGAAAAATCTAAAATACATCCAGAACTTACAAGTGTTTCACAAAGCCAAAAACATCTAAGTTTCACATGAGTAAAGTCAAAAATGTCTAAAGTACTTACGTGTAGTTTACAGATTTATAACATAAGTTACTCATTGGTAGGATGAAAGGGCAGATGTACAATCCTTTTTTCAGGTCGCAGATGGCCTGATTCACAGAATTTGTCCGCAAAAAGCTATTTGATATATACAAACATCAAATTGCGATTCGGTAGTACGTTACTGAATTGCAGCCGGTGTAAGCTGGTACTAGCACCACTTACGACAGATACAAGTTTCCTTATAACTGAGGTCACTGCACTTAAACCTATTAGTCATCCCTAAGGCAGGTCTTTCAATCCTGAAGGCAGGGTGCTCGGTTCTAAGTGTGAGGGTGCCCCTGCATGAGCAGGACACCCCTACAACCTTCGGAGTCCATTCTCCCGGGTTGTAAGTGCATCAGCCATTAAAATACATAAAGTGGCCATGCGTTATTACGGGATTACCATCTCTAAACTGGCTGTAACGAACCCTGTCGTGTTTGGTATCAAACATGTTGGAATCATATCCCCACACCATAAACGGTGTGGGAAGATTCCATGCACTGTAAAGCTTCTCCGGGAGGCCCTCAGTGCTCCCGGTACCAGTCTTCTAGACCCGGACAGCAAACGATGGCTGCTGCCGACCAGAGACACCATTCTGCCCTCCTGCTGCTGAGCCAAGCTTGATCAGAGGAAGGCAGGACAATATGTATCCTGTCACAGGGAGGTGTGACCACCTCCCAGACAGGACTTAGTGTATTTGGACAGGGTGGGGTGCTTGCCAGCGCCACTCAGACTGCTTGAAGGGCCCATTTGGTGCCCTCCTTGATTACTCCAGTCCAAACCAGTTCAGGGAGCCGTTATCTCCCCGCTCTGGTGCGAAACTGGACAAAGGATATGGGAGTATCCTCCCCTCTGTCCAGCCCCTCCTCTGGCAAGGACCGCTGAATTGTTCCACCACTTTCCTTTAGGTACTTAAGGGCTTACCTGTGGGTGGGTCCCTAGATTCATCGTGGGACAAGATTCAGATCACATACCACTTCAACTTCAACCGTCTGGGCACTCTGGACCTCGCTGGACTTCGCGTTGGGAACCAAGACTGCAACTGGGAAGACTCCTGCTGCTCCTGGTCTCGTCGTCCTGCAAGTCTGCTGCAACGTCTGTGCCTGTGCTCCATACAGGTTCTTCACAGGGCCTGTGGACAATCAAAGCACCTGAAGGAATCTCCCTTAGTGTGAAGGAGTCACTCCCCTCCATCTGCAGGCACCGCAATGCAGCTGACCGGTCTCCTGATCCTGGGCCCCCACGGACTCCGAAAGGTTCAGCTATACAGGTGGTGGTTCTGCAACTCCCTCGAGGCCTGCACTGTCTTCTCACCGAGTTTGAGGCCAGTATCCCTCATCGGAGCCGCTGGAACAGAACCCCTGTGCACCGCCTTGACCTGCCGTTGCCAAGGCTTGTTGACTCTCTCCACCAGAGATCTTCGGGCTCCAAGAAGCCCCAACCTCAAGCATCTCCTGCAGCCAAGATCTTCATGTGCATCGCATCCTTTGCACTGTGGGCCTTCATCCTTTGGTGAGCTGCTCGAGGTCCTCTTGCGACTCCTGTGCCTTCGCCCGTGGGTCCTCTCGAGGGTCTTCTTTGGCTCCAGTGGGCTCCCCTGCTTGCCCGGGGCCTGCCCTGACTTACCTGCTCATGGTGAATCACTTGGACCTTGCTGATCCCGACACTGCACTTTATCCTTCACTGACATTGGTTGCCGTTGACAAGGCTTGTTGGTGCCCATGCCGGACACTGACCACTTCGCTGCTGACACCCGACGTGGGACAGCTTGTGAATGGCTCCTTGTCCTCCTCTGCATCGCCTGGTCTGTACAGCTGCAACTTCAACTCTCCTGCATCTTTGACATCGGTGGGCCTCCTGGTCACTCCTGAATGGCATAAACTCTGTCCGCTCTGCTTGCAGGTACCTCTCACCTTGAATCCACCGTTGGGTTCCACCGGACACTTTCACCTTCTTCACCAGCTGCATCTTTTCCGAAGTCCTCCATTGTGGTTACGGCGGTTTCCGATGTCACTTCACACCTATGCACCCGGCTTCCCTGGTGTAGGTATCCTTGTTCCTGGGGCATCCACGGGTGGGGTGACTCTCCAACCATCCATCTTCCATGGGGTTTTTTTCGGGGTCCGTTGGGAAGGGTCCTTCTTCTTTAAAATTGCAACCACGATTTACCTATTGATTAACATTGAGCATGTTCCCACTCTGCACACAACCTCCGTGGGGTTCCTAGATACTCACCTTGAGTGGTTCCTTGGGACCCCGGCTCTTCCATGTCTTGTGGGTCCATTCTTGACTTAGGTCGTGGTGCACATTCCACCATTTTAGTATATGGTTTGGTCTCCCCCAGGGGACCAATGTGTATTCTGTGCTATTTACGTATTCTATCGACAAAGAATTGTGTGTATTGTATTGTATCTCTGGGTAGGAGATAATACATTGTGTTAGCGAATGTTAATAATAAATACATATTTTTTATAACTACACTGTGTGGTTCTTTTTCACTTAACCTATACCATAAGATTAAGTACTGGTAAAACAAGCTGCTTTACACTCCTTCTGGACTACGCCTGAAGGCTGCTCTCCACAGCTACCAATTAGAGAGCTTTCTAAGGTTGTCTAAGACCACTAAAATCACCATAATGGTTGTCTGGCTTAGTGCAGGGTGTTACACTTACATAAGTGAGCACCATATACTAAGCCAGCTTCTCACAGTGTGTAACTGCGAACCCAGCATTCTAAAGCAGCCTTTATTGCAATGCACTGTATTCATTACGTCACAGCTCTGTGGCGTTCATCAGGAGCCAAAAAGGGTTCCGTCATTGTTAATTTGTAAGACATTACATCTCCCCCTCTGTTAAATGAAAACTTGCCACTTTTACAAAAAGATGCACACATATACACATTCAAATCTCAATAATTAATTTCTTTGGCGCTGTAATGGTTCGACTTGACTGTGTCGTGTGAAGTTGAAACCAGCCACCATCATGATCAATGGTCTGCTGGGATGGTGAAAAGGCAGCAGCAGTCACCAGTGTTTCAGAATCAGTCTCTCCTTCACCATGGTGATATGGTGAACTATGAATCAAACGCCGAAAGTGAGAAGAGTCTCTGGTAATAGACTTCACAGGGCACTGGGCAATCACCATGTGTCCTTTTGTCAACAGTACTTGTAAAGGTCAATGGCTTTTCTCTCCTACATATGCTTCAAGAGTTCTGACATGTTTAGGCTGTGTTGAGTAACTTTGGTAGATAGGCAGTTGTATAGATGACAGGCCTTTAATGCTTTCTCAACTTGCTCATATGGAGATACGGAAACCAGACTCGCCCTCGAGAGCTCCTTTCATGGCTAGGATTTCTCTATTCCCTTCATGGGCCACTTCAATCATTTTCTGCCGCAGACTCTCCAGAATCAAGATTCTCAACCCTTGCAATATAGCTCCTTCTTGAGTTATAGACAGTTCATCTTTGACATTTCTGTATTTTTGATATTCACTCTCACTGGTGAGAGGTTGAGTGTTCTGGTTCCATGACTGATGTGTAATTATATCTTTCAACTTTAGCATGTCACTATTGTGGCTCATGGTAGTGATAATCTGGGCTAACGAAATGGCAGCTGGTGTGTTTGATTTTACGATGAAATTGATATAGGCTTCAGGTGACTGGGATGGAGTGCCATGACCGTGAATGGGCACTCTGTAAAAGTAGTCACCAGGGTTCTGATCTTTTCCTGGTCGGTGCACAATGTTATAATTGTACTCTTGTATTTGTAGTCCCCAGCGTTCAATGCGAAGAGGCATCTTAGCCTTGGGATTGCCAAATATTCTTAGTAAAGCTTGATGCTCTGTCACCAGCATTTATGGCTTTCCATACAGGAATACATGGAAGTGTTAACACGCCCACACTACTGCTAAACTTTCCTTTTCAGGTTATGAGTAAGCACGTTCTGGTTGGTGCAAACTCCTACTTGCATACACCACATTTTGCCTTAAAAAATGTGGGTGTCCACTGTGCTATGCAAGGATAGCAGCTAACCCAACAGGGCTAGCATCAACGACAACCTCTGTATGAAGTTGTGGATTGAAATAAGCCATTTCAGCAACATTCTCAATGGCTTGTTTGATTTTTTTAAAAGAGTTCTCAATTTCATCTGACCACTGTAGTAAAACATTCTTTTTCGTCAACTTTCTCAGTGGCGCAACATTCTCAATGGCTTGTTTGATTTTCTTAAAACAGTTCTCACATTCATCTGACCACTGAAGTAAAACATTCTTTTTCGTCAACTCTCTCAGTGGCGCATTGACGTCTTGAAACAGTTCTGTAGCGGATGACAGACCAAGACCTAGTCTTTTGTTTGGAAACAGACCAAGCTGTGTAGAAAAGTTTGTAATATACCTGCAGTCTTCTTCGAGTTCCAACTAATGATAACCATTATTTGAATCAAGGCGAGAGACCTTTGCATCATTTTTTTGCGTTATCATGTCAGCAATGTGTGGACCTGGATGTCAGTCTCGTTCAATTGCCTTGTTTGCCTGACTCATGTCAACGCATATGCATACCGCTCCTTCACTGTCGCTTTTGGGCACTACCATGATTGGAGAAATCCATGGCGTTGGACCAGTAGAACCAGTTGGACCAGTAGAATGCTAAATGATACCATGCTTAAGTAACAATTCAAGTTCTTTTTCAACAGCATCTTGTAAATGAAAAGCAATTTGCCTATGTCTCTGAGCAACAGGAAGGACATCCTCATTAATATGCACCTTTACTTTGACAGTCTTAAGCTTTCCCAAACCATGAAACAACGAAGGGAACTGACTTACTATTTCATAGTGAGCATTCATGTTGTAGTTTACGGAAATCAGTCTCATATCAGCAGCTGTGCCGAAGCTCAGTACACTTCACTTGACGCTGTCCCTTGAAGCACATGGGTGGGCGCTTGGACCTTTGCTTTCTTGTGTTTCATTGTCGCTAGAAAATGAACCTTGACTTTTTAAGGGTGCCGATGCAGCCCATGTATACACTTTGGTTTTTGACGGCATAAGTTGTGGTAAAGAATGCAATTCATTATATTTCTCCTCAGGCATTATGTTTATCAACCCACCACTGTCGATGATGAAAGGTATCGAACAACCATTTACTTTCAGTGCAATTTTCAGACCATGTTTGAATTACTTTGTTGCATTGGCATGTTGAATTTTTTTGACTGACATTTTTCTTCACATGCGGCCAGTTCAACATGCGCATACTTTTCTGAAGTAAACATCGACATGGCACAACCATATTCTTCATTTTTACTTGATATTGATATCGAGGAACTGTTTGACGATGACTTAGATGACAATCGACTTCGTTCAGGGCCGATTTGTTGTACCTGGAGCCTCCGCTGGGCCTTGTGGGTGCGGGTCCAACATTGCTTCTGAAGCATTTCGGCTGCCATTTTGTCTTCACGCCGTGACGTACTTGTTTTCCCTTTGCTTTGCACACCGTCACGAAATCGTTCTCCTTCCCACAGCCCTTATATGTGTGTCCAATGGTTGGACATTTGTCTTTGTATGAAAAACAAAAATCCACATCCAAAACATAACGTCTTCTTAAGTGTAGACATCACCTTGTGTCCTTCAGTCTTTTGCTTTGACTTGCTTTTCACACTCATGAGGGATTCATTCTGGGCACCTCTGGCTTCCATGTCAGCAGCTTGTCAATTGGCTCGCTGTTCAGCCATAGCAGCCATCAACACTTGTTCCAGACTCAAAGTTTCTCTCAGCATTTGCCCTGTGAATGAATTGCACAAGCATCCATCAATGACCCTAAGACGTATGGACTCTTGATTGTTATATTCATTGAACTTACAGTGTTTGATAAGTGTGTCAGGTCTCTACAAATTCATCAATGGTTTCACCAACTTACTGTTGTTACTGACTAAACATATATCTTTCATATTCAACTTTTGTCATTGGATTGAACTTGAGATTCAAGGCTGCTTTAATCTCACGATATGTGATTTCTTTGTCAGTTCGTGGCATTTTCTTTTTGACTCCCTTTACGCCATCACCAGCAACTTTTTTGAGGTACTTGATAATCTTTTTGTTATCCATCTCTTCAAGTGCATTAATTAAATCTTCAATTGTCTCTATTCACTTGGTCCATTGGTCACCAATATTTTGCTTTTTGGTGGTATCGAATGATGATGGTGGTTTCAAGAAAGAGGCAGCGTTGTAAACCAGTGTGGAACTGAATGAGGTGGGACATGGTGGTTTTTCAGCCACTGCTTCTAGCTCCTTCTCTCTGAGACCCAGTGAAGTTCTGGCCTCTGGATTATCTTTGATGACAACTGGAAATTTGATTTTCTTCTTGGTCTCCATCGGAACAACAACCTACCACTATTCCGGACTCCTCACTGACTTTCACTCTTCAAGGACCTGTGGTGTTTTTCTGAGCCCCACTCAGTGACTTTGGTGGCTCGCCTCTTCAGGTTTGGATGGCTCTGTAAGCATCACCCCAGGGATTTTTCCTTGGGCTGCGGTATGAAGACTCTCTTTGACTACTTCTAGTAAGAAGATGTCAGTTTCTTGCATCTAGACCTCTTTGCTTTTGGCATCTCTATGAACTTTCTTACACCTGGTTAACCTCTGCCTCACAGCACTTGTAATCGCAGCGTTATCTTGTGCTTGGCTGTCGCTTGTACTTTTTGACACAGGGTTGATCTCTGTTTGGCAGCACTTGTAATCGCAGCGTTATCACTCTGTAATAGGTGTGGCTCTATGTTGCGTTGTAGGGCAGTACCTTTATGTATGGCCTGACCAACAGGTTCTCGACCATCGACGTGTACATTCTCTGTAAATGCTTTCATTTTCAACTGCTTCACAGTGGCTGAAGCTGTAATTTGACTCCACATGCATTAACCGTCGATTCCGAACTTCGACGACCGCACACGTGGCATGTACAAGAAGTTTGATTGGACCATGGCAAACTCCCTGAAAGAGCACTGTCAATTTTCGGGTTACTTATTGCCTATCTCGTCACCATTTGTAGCATCTTCCCAGCCAGGGTACCCACCAATGACTACACCACACACAGAGCTTAGTAAAACATATCTTTATTCGTCTCTGTGTTACTGAAACATTGTAGAGCAGCCTTCACTGCAAAACACTCTATTTATTATGTCAAAGCTCTACAGAGTTCATCAAGAGTCAAAGGGTTCCATCATTGTTAATTCACAAGACACAACAGCAACCCATTCGCATATCAGAAGGGGTACCCATGGGGCCCCTTCTCCTTTGAGAATGTTGAACAAAATGTATCTTAAGAGCAGGCAGTGGTCTCATGGACCACTGCCTACTCTTAAAAAATGAAACTTAAATGTTTCATTTTCTTTTTACAAATGCATCCCATTTCCTCTAAGGAAAATGGCCTACATAAAAAAAAAAAAGGAGTGCTTTATTAAATTAATTAATATTCATGCGGTAGGTCGCTTCTCAAGCCAGTAGGAATGGCTATTTTGAAAATAAAACTGTCATACATTAGGAAGTACTATTTCCAAATTCCGATTTAGTAAGAATTACAATTTGGAAATCTCAGTTCCTAATGCTGATACATTTGGCCCTAAGCATGTAGGGCTCAGAGTTCCAAGTAGTACACCCATGAAATAAAAGGGTACCAGAGAACTGGTTAATGACATGCAACACACATTGATTCTCCAAATCCCTAACTGTGGGAGACACTGATGTACCAAATGTTTGCAATGTATAACAAACTTAAAGGGGCCGATTTACAAACGCATTTATGAGAACAGGAAGCAGTAATACTCTTTTAGTAGAAGCACTTGCTTACATACTCTTACATATGTTTCTGAATTGGACCAAAATGTCCAACTCCCTACTAGTAAAAGTGTAAAGAGGGGACACTTCTTTCTATTTGTACTAACTATATATGAATATTTCCTTTATATTCCCATTTTTAACATTTTGGGGCCAATTCACAAAGGCACGTACGACTACATAAAAGAATACTACAGGAGTATAACTTTATGTAATCCATCATGCTTTTTTAAATAGGCCCCATAGCTTTTGCTTCAATGTCTACCTACTAACGTCAAAGGATGATGCACTTTAGAATTGGTATTTTCTAGAGAGGCAGGAGAGAAAGGTTAATGATATAGTTATACAACCACTTGTACTATTCACAAAACAAAAGAATATCCTGGGTTCATTCTCATTTTGTTGTTCCTGGCGAGGTGGTAAACCAAAGCTAAACAAGAGCCTCCCTCTGGATTCAGTGTTTTCACTCTCTCTTAACATTTTATTAGTCCAATAGGGTCCCGTCCCCAGTGATGTTACCGTCAGTTGTCGTGTAGTTCCTATAGAAAGTATACAGGATCTGCGCATTTAGACAACATACACTGTAGGATTGGTGTCAGACAAACTCTGATCACCCCCACCTGGTATGCTGGCTATTTTTGTACCAACTAGCTCACAGTGCCACTAGAATCCCCTCTTACCAAGGAGAGAATAGTTCTTGGTAACCATTCGAACATGACAACCCTGATCCCTCAGGACCGTGGAAACAATATACTACCTTTCGCTCAGTCACTCGTGCTTACTTAGTCTGTCTCAGAGAAATATACAGAATAAACAGGCTGGGCGTTTTCAATAAAAATTTATTGAACAGTTGTTATTCTGGTGTAGAATAAATGAGCTGCAACAACCGTTAGGCAGTATAAGATGTAAATGATTAGCAGTACAATAAAGGTGAATGGATGGTACAGCTCTACCATCTTACAATAATCATGAATACATTAGAGAATATAAAACACATGATAAAAGATGCGTACTCCTACGATACCTCCCTAACTAGATGTACCTAAGTGTACCTAGCATGTATGTAGGTGTTAAGCCAAGAATCCCTCTAGGATTTAGTCAACCCCATTACCTGAAGTGAGAGACTATGGGACCCCGTCCTGGTCTCGAGCTGGACACCCCGCGAGGGATGGTAGACCACTGCGAGCTGGGGTGTCTGCATGCAGGAACCTCTGCGTCTCTGGTCAGTGTGTTGTCTGGGAAGTCTTGGTCTCCTCTGTCTTATCTTAGCAAGATGTGATGTATATATACCCATAGGTCTCCCCAGGGGTCCTACCTTGCTGTGTTACTGTGTCGGCCTAAGGATGACGTTGGGCATGAACTTTGTACATAGATTTTATACAGGAGATGGTAGTCCTGCTGTGCTTCCAAGAATCCTCATGCATAATGTATGAGATTTCGAACTAGGGAAAACCTGCGTTCTGACTGCAGTGTAAGATCTAGGTAAAAGGTCAGTCCCTGTAAACCGTGACAAATGTAATGTAGGGAGAGAATATAGGTGGCGGGTAATGAGATTACCGGGGCTTATGTTATGATACCTATATGGAATATAACACCCACTCCTCTTCCGAATGGGCGACATAGTTAAATTCTAAACGTACTACTAGGCTAACTAGATACTGGTATGCAAACGATAAAAACATTATCTTCTTTTTATGCTTAAAAACAATGTTTGACACGTTTAAAAAGGTTCTTTAAAAAAATTCTAAAACAGAGGTAAAAAATGGAAATTGACACTCAAGCTATAGCTCTAATATGTCCGTAGGTATAGTTCGAACTACTACAAGCATTTGAAAGCCATGCATGCTCGAAAAGAATGTCAATTGTGATATGGAGTTCCAATTTTTTGTTTGTTTTGCAAAAAGTCGAATTTTTTCCCAGCACACGACGGGCCAAATTAGTCAAATATTTATGTGTCCTGGCTGGTAGACGCAACATTCTCGTTGCTTGCTTCCGCAGCTGGCGGTCCCTGTAACACCTTGCATATTATGTCAATTGAGCACAGATGATCTTCCGTACTATCCACAGCCGGTGCTGGGGCAACCTGTGCGCCATCCAAGGCTTGGGTGTCAGAGGAGGAGCCGGTGTCCATACCAACAGGAGGTGATACTACCTGTGGTGGCTCTAGGAATGCCGCCATCAACATGGGAATACGCTGGGGACACTGCAGAACATGGGCCGTTATCGGGTCCAGTAAAGCATCAACGTCCGGTTGCGCACATGATGGGAGTGTCAAACAGAGAACCAACACGCATTCTTCTCCGCAAAACAGGCATCGGAGGACAGGTAAGATGCAGTCCATCCAGACAGGTCTAAATGACAAGAACCAAGAAGCATTTAGTTCCCTTAGGCGAGGTGTGCCTAGAAGTTGTACCATGCGATCACGGTGTTTTCTCTCCAGGAGTACTGTTTCCATCTCCTTGGTGACTGGGACGTCCATTGCGTTGCAAAAAAATGACAATCAGGATACCTGCTATTAGAAACAGGATCAGCAGCAGCCCTCCAAAGATGCTTCCAAATACGGAGTGTATAAAGTTTGGTATAACTCCGAGGACCGTCTGAAAGGTGCCTAATAGTCCCGAACCTATGGTCATAAATAGGTGGACAATGCCTGTCGTATCAGACATGTTAAAGATACGATTTACCATTTCTGCTAAATGAAAAGGGCAATTTGTACTTATAAGTGCCTGTATCTCTGCCGAAGACCGTGCTACTTGAAGATCAAAAGTCTCTCGAGCGGAAGTTAAGGGCACGGGTTTCTGTATAAGCATGGCTTTCATTCTGCTCAAAGTATCAAACCGTATTAATGAAAAATTTAGTGAAGGCCATAACGGCGCCTCCCTGACTGTATGTGTCGGTGGAAACAATACTTGCATACAGCATGTAACCCTGGAACTCACGGTTACCAGATATGCGATGCCCGGAAGCATCCCACAGCAACCTTGATCGTTCAGCATCAAGTAACTCCCATTAGAAAGTAGCCTGAACACTGGAGTGATTACAGCAGCTGGGGCACCCTTTAAATGACAGGACAAGTTTGCTACCGAACCGTTACAGGCCCCATGAAGCATTATATCCTGGCATATAAGTGATCCACTTAAGGTATTCTCGCAGTTTGTACTGCTCAGAAACACTTCTTTTTCCCCACTCCGGCATCGAAATCTGCACGGTAATTTCCAAGATTCCTTGATGAATTCCCTACCCATTTCTTCATATCTGCCTGCCTGCATTTGTTCAAGGCAATATTGGAATTGAAAAGTAGTGACCGGAAGAGTTATGTGGCCATGGATTAACCATTCTGTGGACGGTGACTCTGCCACTGTGAAGGCTAATCTGTCCAATTTTTCAATGCGCAGCATTGTATACTTTGTTCCCCTCTGTGCCATTTCCATCTGTTTTTCTGTCAGAGACGTACTGTTTATGAAACGCCAAGGCACATAGCCTGCGCGCAAAGATTGCAGCGTCCAGCTTAGCAACATAATGGAATGCAATTGTGACTGCCCATGTTGTAATATGGACAAATCTTGTTCTAGTACATAGATAGCAGATGATACAATGTTGCCCAGTGAATAAATTCTGGATGCTAGAGTTGTTAACCCATTATCGACCACTGCTAGAGCTTTCTCTAGATTTATACGATCTATTTCTCGCAATCTTTCTGCAGCCTCTTGTTGTGATATTTTCCAAATCTCATTGTAGACAGCATAATAGAAACGTTTATGACGTGGCTTCCTAGGACCTAATAAAAAATCCCATAGGTCCACATCCTGTGAAAGTAAGGATAAGTATTGTCTCACCTGTGTGAGTGTTGAGGTCTTTAGCCAATCGAAGCATAACTTTCCAACACTGTATGATGTCACTACCCCTGGATGTTGTCTTTGTACATAACATGGATCTGGCCTATTGATACTAAATCCTTTAGTTCTACCCAAGAATCTTTCCTGACAGTTATTGGTGTCTATGGGTCAAACCAACCATCCCTTCCAATCGGGGTCTGATCTATTGTATTGCATGATGTCATCTAGTGTAACCTCTTCTTGCGATGTTATATTACCCTCAGTGTGTGATGGTGTGGGCATCCGAGGTGTATTCAAATCTTTACTCTTTGCTAACCCAAGGCAGGTCGTTTGTTGCACTGTTTCATTCAAGAACATTATTTGTCGAGGAATAAGACATGCTCTAAATAGTGCCTCTGTTCCCTGGACCTGCCAGTCTCTAGTACCCCAGACGGATTTTAAGTCTATGGTGTCTTTCCATAGGTCGAACCCTTGTTCAGACAACTGGGCAATAAAGGAAGCAGAATATATCTGTTTGGTGTTTGTCAACATATTTTTCTGTGCTGGTGTTGGTGCAACCTTATAATAATATGAGGCTGGGTCTGATTTGTTAAACCGTGAAAAATATGGAAATTTTTGTACAAATGTTTTTGAACTGCTTTTCGGCGGTGTCGGGCAATGTTCCTATTGGTGATATGTAAAAATATTTCTGGGATTAGCAGATTTATGCAGAAAGTGATGACCATAATGTTGATAGCAATACATAGTTTCAAAGTCTGATGTGCCCTCTAACATTTCATTATTAGAAAAAGCATTAGATTTTTCAAAATCAGACAACATGTTATTTACAGTTTCATAATCCCAATCATCGGAAAATGTACTGGAGTTAATGATATCACTTAAAGAAATCTTAAATAAATGTGGTATTTTTAAAAGTTCAGTCGGGCCAAATATATTGAAATCAACCTTGTCCCACACTATACCATCAGGTATAGGAACTGCTGTAATGTTCACTGAAGACAGGTCTCTTCTTTCATGATGTGATGATAGGTGCGGTTTCAGAATCACATTCACTTTTTGTGCTGCAGAGCTTTCTCGAAGATAAGTTCCATTAATAAGCATACTAAAGACAATTACTAGGCCTATCCAGAAAAGAAAGAAAAGTATTCCTGTCGATACCCAGAGTTCCACCCAAGGTGATACCAGGTAAGTCTTTTTAAGAAAGTTCAGAAAATCTTTAAATCGCTGTAGACGAGTTCTTTGGGCTGGCGTTGTTTCAGGTTCGCTTGGATCTAACGAGAAGGTGTCAAAGTCAATGAAATAGCCAGATGCAGTTCGATCAATTTTCGGTAGTTCCGCAGGTTTTGTGGAAACTGTAGCTTGATCTTATTGGGGCATGTTGACGTAGATATCCGTGTTTGGTCGAATTGAAATTTGTCTTTCAGTGGAGTTCTCATTTTGAACTTCAGTTTCAAGAGGAACGAGTTCCATTGCATTGTTGCTTAGTCCTTCATTCCGTGCAGGTGACCCTTCAAACGTAATGAGTCTTTCTGTTTGAACTTCTTGTATAGTTGTGAGAGGAGGGTGTCTGTTATTTTTTAGTCCACGCGGCCTACTATTCAGTATCGGCCACATAGTGTGGTTTGATTAGGTCAATTGAGACAAATCTTTTCTCCTTTTTGCCAGCAAGAGGTGGCAGAAGTACTGTTCTTGTTCCTTCAACTGCCAGGACAGGTACAGGCTTTCTGTATGATGGCCCAAATTCTTTTTTGTCCGCTATTTTTCTCTGACCAGATCCCGACTTTAGGGATCCAGACAGGTCTTGCCGTGACACTTTTTACTTCCCCAGGGGCGGTCCTTTTTGTCTGGGCATTACTCTGTAGTGCCCTGCTTTCATTCAAGTCCTGTAAAACAGCCAAACCTTTATGGATGTCAAAAGGTTTTTCATCCGCCACTGTGCCTTCACAATCAAGATCAGGTACCCACACTCTTGTCCCAAATAGGACCTCATAAGGAGTGACATCCCCTAGAGAAATTCTTGGCTGATTATTTAATGCCCTTTGAACTCCATACAGATGTTTTACCCAATTTCCACCCGAGCCTAATACTATAGCTGTTAAAGATTGCTTTAAGTCATGGTTTTTCCTCTCCACAACCGAATTTCCCTCAGGATGGTACGGAGAGGAGTACCGCAATGCTACACCCAAACTTCCCATGGCTTCCTTGTAAGCCCTGGAGCTAAACGCGGGGCCACTGTCAGAATGTAATGTGCCAATTGCGTATGTCCCTATAAAGACTCGCAAATCTTTTATAACAGTTTGAGCGTCAGCCGAGCACTGTGGCCACACCCATAGGAACCTAGAGCAGGTATCCACTGCAACCATGATATACTTGTAAGCCCCATCTGATTGTAAGGGGCCGCAGTGGTCCAAATAAACACATGCGAGTGGTTTGTCTGATATTAGTAATGGTGTCTGCACTGGACATGTTACAGTGGAGCCTTTCATCTGCTGACAGATGTCGCATTTCAGGACATAGTCCTTAGTCTGCCTTTTTAGTCCTGGCCACCAGTAGCGTTGTTTTAATAGAGAAAACGTAGCAGAAACTCCTGCGTGTGCAGAACCTATACCCTTGTGTGCTGCTAGAATTAATCCTAACCTGCAATCCATATTTGGTATTACTCTATCCCCTACTCCTGGAATTTGAGAAAATGGAACATTGTTTGCATCTATCTTGTAGGAGTACTTGAGTGGAAATCTTTTCGGTACTGCTGTGTTATTGCGTGTGGTAATAATCGCAACCATTATCTCACCGTCTATCCTCGTTTTTGAACGAGTGATTGCAGCTACGGAAGCCGTTCGTACAGCCCCCTTTGCGGCTTTGTCAGCCAATGAATTCCCTTCAACGTGAACGCCATCACGTTGATGACTCAATGTTTGTATCACGTGAGCCCTTGGTAGTTCGTTTTTCAACTCCACTACCTGTTCCCATAGCATTTTGTGCTTAATTGTGCCACCTTTTGCGTCTTTAAACCCGTATTGTCCCCAGTGATGTAAATATTCATTATATGATTGTACACAGAAGAAGGAATCACACACGATTAGTGTGGGGAATTCTCGATCCGGATTTACCAGTGCCAGTATTAGTGCTTTTAGTTCTGCCAGCTGCGCCGTGCAGTCTCCTAGAGACTTTGTTTTTGTGCATTTCGGATTAAACTTTCCATCCCGCATGCATCCTTTAACGATAGCACACGCGGCGCTGTATTGCTGTTTGCTCCCTATGGCCCATTGCGCAGAACCGTCAGTATAAATAATATATTCATACTGATCTAGAGGCATTATTTCGTTTGGTAGAGGATATTCTTGTTCGTATTGCAGAAATGCTTGTGTTTTTAGATTTGGGTCGTACCTGTATTCTACATCTGTTGCAGTGAGAGAATTAGCCCATTGTATCCATCTTGGATGTAAGGCTTTAGCGTTGGGAACGCTTGCCTTTGTCACAGCCTCTAAGGCTGGAACTGGGGTAACAACTATTATACATTTCCCCTGAGCCAGGGCTCTTTCTCTGACTACAGCAGTCTGTACTGTTGTTAGACTTTTTCAGTTGATGCAAAACACATTTCAGCATTTGTGTACAAATGTGATTTGTACGCTATTGGTACTGTCTCACCTTCATTATATGTTAGATAGGTGTACCCAGATTGACCCGCAACTATACGGATCACCAGGTTGCGTATATTTACGCGTGTCTGTAAGTGTTTTGAAGCTATCATGTCAGCTTGTAAGGAACGAAGAGTATCTGTGTGTTCCTGTGTCCACTGTCTGACTGAAAAGTCAGGTTTTATCAAATCGTAGAAAGGTTTAACTCTTTCTGCGTAATCCAAAATGTATGTTCTGCCAAAGTTCAGGAATTCCAATATTGATTGTAAATTTGTCTAGGATTTTTGAGGTTGGAGCAGCGCGCATTTTTCTAAAACGTTAGCTGCTAGTCTTTTCTCTTCACTTGAAAGCTCATATCCTAGAAAAAGGACATTAAGGTGGGCAATCTTCGATTTTTTGAAGTTGAATTTGTAACCCTCAGAGGCAAATCCCAAAATTATGGTGTTCAAGTGTCCTTCGCGGTCATCATCCATCAGATAGATATCATCTACGTAGGACAATGCCTCCTCATCCAAATTTTGAAGTAATTCTGTTACCCTAGCTGAAAACAACCCCAGGCTGTTCTTATACCCCTGGAGGAGTCGACAAAATTGACGCTGGGACCCTAGCGCTGAGAATGCTGTCAAATATCTGCTCTTAGGTGCTATATTTTGGCGAAAAAATCCATTTGAGATATCTAGCGTTGTTTTGTATTTTGTCCGCACAATGTTATTCATTAATGCGGCACTGTGTGCATTTTGAACTGCAAATGTCTTAGTGCAAGTGTTTAAATGTCTGTAATCTAAAACTAGACGATATGTGTTGTCTGGTTTCGATACGGGAAACAAAGGGTTATTCATTTGAGCGGTGCATGTTTCAATCACTCTTTGATATTCAAGTTGATCTAAGATCTCCCTGACCTGTTTTTTAGCTTCTTGCTTTTTTGGATACTGCCTTTGTGCAGTTGGTGTATTTTTTAATGGAATTATGTGGTGGGTTGAATCCTCATCCCATCCAACATGGTTTTTGTATAATGCTGGGGCTTGGGCTACCGCCCACTCCTGCGCATATGTAAATTTTAAATATTTGGGAACGTGGTCGGAAAATGCCAGTAAAATTACCGTTTCTCCCCTAGGGCAATCCATGACGAATGCTGGCGGCCAATCTTGTTCAGCTAACAAAATGTCATAGCCAAACATTAGGTTCTCCCAAAAGAGACCTTTAACTGTCCTGCATTTGTCCCCCTCCATTTGGAGTGTAATTTCATATAGTTTGTGTGGGACACTTACCCTAGTATCAGATGTTTCCACCGTGATATAATCATTCAAGACCGCTGTCACCAGAAATTCCATCAGGTTCTGGCGAGCTATTGTTACTTCTGCCGCACTGTCTAGCATCGTCAGAGCCCCTTCCCTGTTCAGTAGTCGAGTCCTCAGAATTCTGGGCATGTCTAATCTTTAGACCTGCGACCTTCTTCTTTTTGAAATGTGGTTTTGGTTTGGCTTTATCTTCTTTTTTTTAAGTATAGCCTTGAGCATTCTGCTTGTCTCTGGACTTTGTACGCTCTTCTTGTCTGTCTGACCGTCCTTCCCTCTCGGAGTTTTTCGATGAACCCTGAAAGGAACGAGAGGAACGTGTATCGGTATCCTGATACCTGTCAGGTTTCCTAATATTATCCCTATTTCTAAGATTATACCTCCTTTCGGAGGGCTCCTGTGGAGGAGATCTACCTCTGAATTGAGATCTGTTTTCTTTAATTTTTTGTTTTTTGTTATTGTCCCACCTCTTTTTAGAAGTAGGTGTCTGCTTCAAAGTCTCCTTCTCGGGACTACCCATTAGTTGTGGTTTTAACGCTTTTCCACACAAACTGTCCCTGCCTAACACTGCATACGCAGTTTCAATTATTTTGGGTAGTTTGTGCTCCTGTTGTAAAGGACTGAACTCCCTTAGGCAATGGCGGGTGGCCACTGATGCTGCCTCCCCCTAAATATTTGCTAATATTATTGCTGATACTTGGGCATAGTTACCCAGTAACTTCATCCCCAAGTTCAGAGCAGGCTCTGCTCCGTACTCATTTTGTATTTGTCTTAATACATCTGGTATTACTGCTAAGGACGGTATACTATGAGTTGTGGTATATATGGCAGCGAAAACTGTACCCCAAGAGGTACAATCCTCCATCTGTGGTGTTATCCCCATGGGCAAGCAGATTGTCAGCATTCTGTGCTTTTCATAAGGGCTAGTATTTGGGAATACTGCTTCTAGCTGTGTTATCTTCTGAGCTATCCAGAAGGGCATTTGTTCACGTTTTGCGGGCATTTTACCCATTACTGCATGTAATGTTTGTGGTGTAATTTTAGTTGCTGTGTTTTGAACGTGAGCTGTATTTGTTGTTACCATTGCTGGCTGGACCGTAAGAGTACTCATGACGAACTGCGTCATGTTTCTGTAAAGTTTTATTAATTCTTTGTGAAGTATGAGTAAGTCTGGTCTTGGCATTGTTTCAATGTCAGGATGTGCTGTGTAGGCCGCTAGTATTGGCCATGTTGCCCCTTCTCTTCCGAGCGGGCCGAGTCTCACTCTTCTTCCTGTATGGGGTAGGGCGCTTTTAAACCAGTATAAATGTTCGTGGTATGTGAGCGGAACCTCAATGTCTTCATACGTACAATATTCCGCTGGTGCATCACCTTCTGTGTAGAAGTGAAATGTTTTTGTTTTTGCATTTGCTGCTGGGAATGTAACCCATGAATAAAATACCTCTGTTCTATATGATTCTTGTGCCTCAATCACAAAAGCTACTATGCCACCCCTAGGTGTTAAACCATGCGCAAGGAGCTTCAGGGTGACTGCGTTTTTCTAATATTTTCTGCAATCTGAATTGCATTTGCATCTTCCTCGTCATCTGTGAGGTGCAAATTTTGCACAACTCCCGCGTTATCCGCGTATTCAGTCATTGTTTTAAGGAAGAAGTATTTTCCAAGGAAACTAAGATAAGGTGTTTTGCACAATTTTAGGAACACTGTGTCCTTCAAGCTTGATTGGCCAACAGTAAATAAATCGGATTTTGCCTACTCAGCTGTGGCGGAGTTTGTGCCCTCCCACTCCAGACGTCTCTGGGGATTTGTGAGTAAGGGTCTCTGAGAATAGCACGACTGAACTGCTCAGATTCTATTGTTAAATAAGTACCCAACCAACGTTGGCGGCGCCATGTCGTGTAGTTCCTATAGAAAGTATACAGGATCTGCGCGTTTAGACAACATATACTGTAGGATTGGTGTCAGACAAACTCTGATCACCCCCACCGGGTATGCTGGCTCTTTTTGTACCAACTAGCTCACAGTGCCACTAGAATCCCCTCTTACCAAGGAGAGAATAGTTCTTGGCAACCATTCGAACATGACAACCCTAATCCCTCAGGAGCGTGGAAACAATATACTACCTTTCGCTCAGTCACTTCTGCTTACTTAGTCTGTTTCAGAGAAATACACAGAAAAAACAGGCTGGGCGTTTTCAATAAGAATTTATTGAACAGTTGTTATTCTGGTGTAGAATAAATGAGCTGCAACAACCGTTAGGCAGTATAAGATATAAATGATTAGCAGTACGATAAAGGTGAATGGATGGTACAGCTCTACCATCTTACAATAATCATGAATACATTAGAGTATATAAAACACATGATAAAAGATGCGTACTCCTACGATGCCTCCCTAACTAGATGTACCTAAGTGTATCTAGCATGTATGTAGGTGTTAAGCCAAGAATCCCTCTAGGATTTAGTCAACCCCATTACCCGATGTGAGAGACTATGGGACCCCATCCTGGTCTCGAGCTGCACACCCCGCGAGGGATGTTAGACCACTGCGAGCTGGAGTGTCTGCATGCAGGAACCTCAGCGTCTCTGATCAGTGTGTCGGCCGGGAAGTCTCGGTCTCCTCTGTCTTATCTTAGCAAGATGTGATGTATATATACCCATAGGTCTCCCCAGAGGGTCCTACCTTGCTGTGTTACTGTGTCGGCCTAAGGATGACGTTGGGCATGAACTTTGTACATAGATTTTATACAAGAGATGGTAGTCCTGCTGTGCTTTCAAGAATCCTCATGCATAATGTATGAGATTTCGAACTAGGGAAAACCCGTGTTCTGACTGCAGTGTAATATCTAGGTAAAAGGTCAGTCCCTGTAAACCATGACAAGTGTAATGTAGGGAGAGAATATAGGTGGTGGGTAATGAGATTACCGGGGCTTATGTTATGATACCTTTATGGAATATAACACAGTGCTTACCCTATCACTGATAATGAAAAATGTCATTCATTTCAGCATATGAGACCATAAAATAACATGCACCAATAAAAGAATTAAAATTGAAAGAACATTTGTCCTAGTGTAACACAGAGACTGTGTGGGAAACACTTGGTAACCTAAACACACCCAGCACTGAGAGCAAAGGAATATAACAACACTCACACAGCATAAAGCTATGAGAGCTTCTGGCCAGGTGGCCAATTGCTCTGACGTTCTACCCGCACCAAATTCCCCAGCAAGATTCCTGTAGCAGTGCACACCTCATGACATACCACAAAAATCCATCCTAAGACCTTAAAGCTTCTTTTCAAGACGTAGGGAAAGCCTATGTCAACCAGTGCTTAATTTGTGAAAAAACATTAGTGACAGGGCCCTGTCAGGAGATTACTGCAGTGTGCGCCAGCCATTGACCCTATCAGCGCTGCCAATGCTACACCAACACAACTACTAACCTTCACACTATTACAGGTGTGACAATTCAGACTATTCCATGCCCATAAAGCAATAAGAATGGCTTCGGCAGCAGCTATTAGCCATTTTTTATGTATATGTAATTAATAACCAACTGTTGTTGTGCTCATCTCTAAATTAGACCGACAGCGGCACCATGTGGTAGACTGTCTTAAGCGCCAGTGTTGACAATTAAGTACCGGTGCCGAGTACCAGAAACCACCGGCTCGAATCAGCCACCGATTCCAATAGACTTTTGCAACAAGTAGAAGCTGACTGCCGTCTTTGTGGCACTTGGGGCAGACACATCCTGCTAAAATGTTATAGCGCTAATCCCCGTAGAATCATAGACCATATATAAAAAGCAGTATGCTTTGCCCAAATTCAGTCACTGGAAAAATACTGTTCTCCCAAAACGAAATAATCACCTGCATCCACAGTCTGAACCTTGAAGCTTCTATCACTCCATTGTGGGCTCTGCACGCCAAGCATTTCTTCCTTAATGTTTCCTCGTCCCAGCTTAAGGCGCTAGGTTAAGGAGGAGCTCGAGGTGGGTGGCACAGCCTTTCCCTGCCTCTAATTGGTGAGTAAATCGGGGTAATAGTCCTCATTCCATTTTTATTTTTGCACATAGTGGTAAGTGGTGTCCAGGTTTACACTCACTTATCATATATCTGGTTGTGGGCACTTAGAGGCAGGATCATGCTGGGGGTGTGGGAATGATGCCTCATACTGCAGCGCCCTAAAAGTGGCATAGCTGCAGTTTAAGGAATACAACCTTTGGACCAGCAGCTCACAGTGTGTGGTCTTCTGCAAGCTAGGAGCTCCATCGCCGGTGAAGCAGGACCAGCCGTTTGCAGGGAATACATTGAGCCACATAAAATTGGGAAATCCTATAATCTGATAACTAAAATGCAGTTTGGGGTCAAATTTGATTTTCAATCATTTTGCTTTATGTTAAATAGCCTCTACTATGGCTTGTCTTTCAGGACAGTGGATGGTGGTACTTTTACTCCTGCAGTCTATGCTCACTGGAATGTTGTATTTTTGCCCAGTGAGTTGTCATAGCCAATTAAGAGGATTTCCTGGTTTCAGGAAAGTGTTGCTAAGCTTTTTATTGTTTAGTCAGCTAGCTTTGGATGCTCATAAATACGTGTGGGAGTTCTGAAGCTTGTCCTTTTTCCTGCTTGCCTTCTCCTTCTGGAGGTATTACTTTAACACATGGCGGATCGTGCAGTGTAAAGGTCTCTGAGGCGCCCCTCCTTCAATCACTGATAGTGTGAGAAGTGTAAGTCTGGAGGGAACTTGTCAAAACAAAGCCTCTACGTTGAGCCCAGAGTTACTACTGAGTCAGGTATTTCCGAAACGAAAGGATACAGACAGCAGACACCTGGCAGTTGCGTTCCTGTGGGGTCATTTGGACAATTCCTATTTTTCAGAGGCATGAGGTTGGGTTTGGGAGAATATGTCTACTGGTCTGAGGCTTACTTCTCTCCATGTTCTATATTACCATGAATCTTGGGAAACAGAGTTTAGGTTGAGGACCTTTTAATGTTCTTGTGGTCCTTATCCAAGCGTGTGATCTGGCCTTTATCTTTAAGATACGTTTATTTCTCTGACTATTCATCTAAGAGCTGTGGGTTGATTTTATTTTATCTCTTGTCCCCAGACTAGGCTGAACATTAGCATTTGTCCAGAACAGATGACTTGAACATTCCTAGAAACTCCCAGTTAGGTTTCGAGTTGTAGGGTAGAGGGTGAACTCTTCCCAAATTGGGAGTCCCGTCTGGTAGAGGAATTTTCAATTGGTTACCCATGTTGAGCAGTTTGTTTCATGGTAGAACCATGCTTAGTACCGTCCTTTGCTGATATAAGGAGATATGCGTCATTTAAGAGGCTGGTTGGGTCTCTTGACTAGCTCCATGTTGCGGACGATCCACTGCTAGATTATGAGATCTTTACCTTGGTCGGGCTTTTTCACCATGACTAACAGTCCAGGGACATTCTCTAATACTGGCATGATGTTGTTGGTGATTCGGGCCTACTAGGATATGGTCTGGGTTGGCCATGATTCTCTTAGGAAAATATGGTTAGGTACCAGAGTGGAAAGTCTAGATTTGTTCTAATAGTCTTTCTTGAGCTCTGCGGAGACTCCATTCAGTTTTGATACCCTGACTAGTTATTTTAGATTTCTGTTCTCCTTTTCAGAGTTTTTGGAACTTGTGGTTCATTGATTTGGCTTAGACAAGGTGCATTGCATATCTAGGTGGACTTATTCCTTTATTCATGAGTGTGCAGTCCTTTTGGGTCCTGCACGTTTTGTGTCCCTTCTGTTATCTCCTTTGGTAATTCTGTCTTTTGGAAATGGCCCTTTTCCCAGGATTACCCCCACACTTTTTGCTTCTTCCTCCTATTTTTTCCTGACCTGTGTTTGTTGGCTATAGGACTGTGGGCACTTTACCACTGTTGATCAGGGCTAAAGTGCATATGCTCTCTGTGTAAATTATTATTGTGATTGGTTATCCATGATTGGTGTATTTGATTTACCAGTAGGTCCCTAGTAAAGTGCACTGGGTGTGCCAGGGCTGGTAAATCAAATGCTACTAGTGGGCCTGCAGCACTGATTGTGCCACCCACATGAGTAGCCCTCAAAAGATGTCTCACGTCTGCCACTGTGGTGCCTGGGCGCAGTTTGTTAACTGCCATCTCAACTTGGCAAGTGCACCCACTTGCCAGGCCCTACCCTTCCCTTCCCTTACACATTGGACACCCCTATAGTAGGCCCAAGGTACCCCCCTGGGCAGGGTGCAGTGTATGTGAAAGGTAGGACATGTACTGGTGTGTGTAACATGTCCTGATAGTGAAATACTGCCAATTTTGTTTTTCACATTTGAAGGCTATCTTGCCCCATAGGACAGAATGGGAAATGCTTTGTAACATTTTACAAGCATATCTTCCCATAGGGATAAGATAGAAAAATGGAGTCTGGTATCCCTGAACTCAGGATTTAATAACACATCTTTTAGTAAAGATGGTTTTTAAATTGTGTGTTTGAAAATACCACTTTTAGAAAGTGGCTATTTTCTTGTTAAACCATCCTGTGTGCCTCTGCCTGTTTGTGGATTGAATGTCTGGCTTTGGAGTGACAGGGGCTGAGGAGGTGCAGTGGCTCCAGGAGTCTGGATGAGTCAGCACTAGGCTGAATAGGCCCGATCTGCATTTGGAGTGGTGGGAGGAGTAGCACCTGTACCTGAATAGGGCTGTGCCTGCCTTCCACAATGCTGGCTCTGCCCCCCTGTGGGTGTCTGGAGCCAAGGCTCACACTGACAATGGATGTTGTTGTGCCCCCCAGAACTGGTTTGAACTGGGCTCAGAGCCCCTTGCACAAAGAGAACAAAGACATTTTGGGGTATAAGTATCAGACCCAAAACCCCAGACTTTAGATCATTCCTGGAAATCAAGAGGAACCTTTGCCAAGGAGAAGAGCTGGAGAGACTGAGGAGAAGTACTGCTCTTGCTGTGTGTCTGGGGTTGGCCTGCAGTTGCTGTTTCTGCCAAGGAAAGGAGAAGGACTTTACTGTGTGCTGTGTCTCCTGCTTGAAGGAGATCTCCAAGGGCCTGAAGTGAGCTGGCCTCCTGTTCTGAAGTCTCAGGGACACAAAGGCTTCAGCCCCAGCTCCCCTGAACTCTGCTGCTGTGAGTTCTAGCCTGCCAAGAGGTGCCTGTGCAAGTTTCGGGCCTCTGGAGGTTGTTGTTGCTGTTTGGGAGCTGGAAGAAAGAAGAAACGTGAAGAACTGCTGAAATCGACGCATTGCTCTTCTTGCGGCTGTTTTCCCGACGCATCTCCACAGCGAGAGAAGTATTTCCACGCATCGCTGTGCCACTGCGAACACCGTCGCAGCTGCAAGAATCGACGCATCGAGGGATCGCGGCTGAAGAGGACCGACGCAGCGCCGCTCGATGCCGCCGCATCGATCGCTGATGCATCCTGGATTTCCACGCATCGTACCTGTGTGGCACGCTCTCCCGACGCATCACCTGCGAACCAGAACCGTCACAAAGAATCAACGCATCACTCACCATACAGACCGGATTTGACGCAACTCGTCCTCTGCGTGTCGCAGAACTGTCGCATTGCCTCCCCAAGGTCTCAGGAGTGTCGCATCTCTTTGTTTTCCGACTCTGCGGCTGTTTGGCCTTTGGAACTTTGACGCATCTACAGGTACTTTGGTGAAAAGTCATGCATCCATAGTTTTTTATGGTGCAAGTTCTTGAAACCTTTTGAAAGTCATATTTTTAATTGTGTATGTTGGATTTTTGTCGTTTTTGGTCTTGTTTAGTTTAGATAAAGATACTTTATTTTTCTAAACTGGTGTGGTGTCCTTTCGTGGTGTTTTCACTGTGTTACTGTGAGTGTTGGTGCAAATACTTTACACATTGCCTTTGGGATAAGCCTGTCTGCTCGTGCCAAGCTACCAAGGGGGTGAGCAGGGGTTATCTAAAGTGTGTATCCCCCTTACACTGACTAGAAGCAATGGTCCCTAGTTGGACAAAGGTACCTACCTCTGCCAACTAGAGACCCCCATTTCTAACACCGTCTTTTTGGGAAGGTAGTTTGGTAATGCTTGGGTCACAACATTACTGCTCTGGCATATCCTCAATTTACAACTCCTGGCAGGAGTAAGGATTGACTATGTAATGCACCAGTTACTTACCAGTAACCTCATTATTTGTGCTAGAACCTCTCTCCCAGGTTCACGACCTCGATCTCTGGTGCTTGGGGATTGCAGATAGATCTTGTGGTCTCCACCCACTTTTTGCCCCTCATTAGAAGAGGGGTTAAAGGGTGGGATGAAGAAGCAAGTGGATGGAGGGCATATGTTTTTTCATATTTTGCTGGGTTGCATAGTGCCTAGGAGAAGGTGGACACACCTCAATTAGTAATTACTGGGACAAGGAAGGAAAATCTGAGCAATGAAGGTTACTGGTAAGTAATCGGCGCATTATGACTCTCACTCCATCTCCTCTATGTTCCAGAGGCAGCTGCCAGCAATAGCCCCAGTGTAACTCAGTTTGGAGAGTCTGTATTCACTGAGTCCCACGAAAAGCCCAAGCGGGTTCCGAGAGCCAGAGGCTGCACAGAGATCTGATTCACTGCTGAGCAAGATGTACTATTAGAAGACGAAGGATCAACAGCCTCTCACTCAACACAATGAAGAGGAGGACTCTTGTCTGGCCGCCTTTCCTCCAGGAGAGCTAGGCACCACACTGGTTTTTATTAAACCGTTACTCTTGTTGCAGAGTGACAGTTCACCTTATATAAATTATTCTAGGTTGCAATTTCCTTTATTGCAGTAAGGCACACTGCTAGAAATACCAGGAAGAGCCAGTACTGCATTTAAATCCCCTGCGATGGCCAATAGAAATGAATGGCTACTGTCCGAAGCATGACAACACCTTCTTAGTTTCAGATTCAAAATGACTTTCTCCACACCACACTCCATCTACTCCAGTCCTCTCACAATCCCAAAATCTCCATCTCTCCCGCATGAACAGTAATCCTTCACACATACGTACACACACCTAACATCCTATACTGCCACATTTCCTTAATAAGTTAATCAGTCCTATGCTTCAACTTTTACCCGTCAACCTATTTTGATGTACACGTTACCACAATATGTTTAAACAAGAATTTGTTAATCCTACTCTGTCTTGTAGCCTGGCAATATTATACACAGCTGATGAGTCTGGATGAGTTTTTAAAGTCAAAATCCATGTTTGGTCGCGGTTGTCAGTGCCCCTACATTTGCTGCCCTACATCTTCTTTGCTGTATCTGATTGTAAGGAATTCATCATCACTTATTTTCCAGTGGGTCTCTCTTTGCGGTCCTCTTTCCCTTTTCTTGGATTTCATATCAACCCTTATCACGACCACTGTTACTACCACAAGGGTAGGTAAAATTATGCATAGAACCGTATTACTTCTCACACACATCATCTATGGTCTAGTATGTGGTTGCGCTTGGCGACTTTTTGTGTATAAAAAGAACTCTTAAAGGGGGCTTTTACCTGGCCCATTACTTACCATTCGTTGGTATCATTATCAGTCTTCTTTGCTGCCTTCTAATTCGGCAGGGCGTGCGAGGCGTCACTTCCTGCGTCACTTCCTTTTCTTTCTGTGGCACATGAGCCAGATACAAATTGATTTATCTTAATCCGTTTCCGTCCGCTACTCACACTGTGATTAAGGCGCAATTTCTTCTTTTTTGGGCATTTTTATATAGCGCAACTGTGACCCAACCTGAAGGTAATGGAACGCTTTACATTGGCACACGTTACATTGCATAAGTTCATTCATTTTTTTGGGGGGTGGGGCAGCAACCTGAAAGTATTGGAGCGCATTACACAAGCTCCAGCTACATTACACAAGTTCACATTCATTTTTTTTTTTTGGCATGAGAATATATAATTTGCTCAGAAACACTTCCAATTGTCATTGAGTGAGTCAGCGAACAAGTAAATGTGTAATATTTTGGAGTAATTAATTATACAGAAGTTGAGAGCAGGCCCTTCGGTCGAAAAACCACAAACAGTGTGTTTTACATTGCTTCAGATATCATTTGACTTCTTTAGAGTGTCTGTTTGCGTTTTACACTTAGGTACATCTCTCTGGTTTGTAAATACTAACCAGAGCAGGTTCAAAAGCAGTGCAAGGCAATGGGGCATCAAATTGTCTCTATAGTAGCCACCAGTGGTCTTCTGAGTGAGCCAGCACTAAGCACTTGCAGAGTGAAAAAAAAGTATTTCAATAGGTCTTGCCTATGCAAGATCTATTGGCTTTTCAATATTTTTAAGCAATTTTGCACAGCAGCACAGACAATCAAGAAAATTCATAAATACGTAGGCTTAAAAAAAAATCAAACAGTTAAAACTTTAAAAACATTAAAAAATCATTGAGTTCCAACAGTGTAAAACTGATTTAAGAAGGGATCCCACCCTAAAACACACACTACCTAAAATCATCATTCAACAGTTGCAAACAATGTATGAAAATTATACATACCCCAAACAAACATTTTGAATCTCTGTGATTTTCGACTCCATGACCTTTAAATCAGCTGTTAGGGTTTATTTAAACCAGATTGACAATCCACTTTTGTTTACATGGACCAGGAGGGAGTAGTGGGGATAGAATAACATGCATACCCATTACCATTTAAAGAGGAAATTGCCCTTGTCTCCTGAAATAGGATGAGGTCATTCTTATTAAAAAGGGGCAACCAATCAGGAAAAAGTAACTTGGAACTAATTGTGACAATGTTCCAGCTCATAAGTCATTTCAACTGCAGTAAGATTTTGTAATGATTCATATTGTGAGCATTTGGGGTTGTTGGTTGACTGGGTTGTGAGCCTTGGTCAAGCAACAGCCACAATCCCTTGCAGGGTGAGCCACAAAAAGACACTAAATTAACTTGTGCTTAACCCTGGGCAGCTTGGCAAAAAAAGCAGTCAGTTTTAACTTAGAGGCAATGAGTAAGGTCTTCATGCAGCACATAAACAGTAACAAAGTGAAAACACAGCATAAGAAAAATCCCACACCAACTTAGAAAAATAGAGTAAATTTCAAGAAACTATTTGACATCAAAATGACAAAAATTCAATCAGTAGAACTGGAATTCGGAATTTTCAAAGTTTTTAGTAAAAACTAGTGTCTCAAAGATCAAAATGCCAACCGGGGATATCTAGTAGCACGAGAACGGGTCGAAGTCGAAAAATATGGCCACCCGCGATGGAGGGCGGTTCGGATACAAAAAGTGGATTGGGCGTGGTCAGCGCTTACCTTTGGACTTAAAAGAAATTTTGAGAACATTTTTTCTGAGAAGGTAAAGTTCAGTGGGGCATGGCCACAGGCAGTGTCTGAGGAGGAAGCGTTGTCAGGGAGCCTTGCCTCGAAGATACAGTGAAGATTTCTACATTCAGACTTTGTCTCTTTTTCGGAAGTTGAAAATCTCCAGCAGGATGAGGCAGAGGGCTATAGCCGAAGACAGTTCCATGAGGCTGCATGCCCCTTTGGCAAAGGGCCGAAGGCCAGGATTTGCTGCTGCGGAGAAGAACGTAGTGGGAGAAGCCACAAAGTCAATCCGACTGGTGATGCCCCACAGGCAGATAGACGAGTGGGGGGGGTTCCCTGTCACCTCCTGGTTCTCAGAGCAGTTTTTGACCAAACATTCCTCAGATTTGTGATTTGGCCATCTGGGCACCTTTAGCACCACAACCAAGGGGTCAGGACTGGTGGGATTTGGGGGTTTAGGACTCACATAGGCTGGGTACAGGTGCGGGTTCAAGATGGTTGGAGCCTTTTGTGTCCCTGTGGCTCTGAGCAGGACGCCAGCAAAAAAGCCCTTATAGTCACTCTGGTAGTACTGGGTTCAGGTAAAGATGCAAGGCTCCAAAGCAGGGCTGGCTTCCGAGGGTACAAAGCAGCCTCCAGGTTGCAAAGCAGTTCTTCCAGGTACAGCAAAGCAGTCTTGCACAGTGCACAGCAGGTCACAGCAGCAGGCAGTCCTCTGACAGTCCTTCCGCAGGTACACTAAGTGAACCGAACGGTGGGTCTGAAGGTCCTATTTTTATACCCTGGTGCCCTTCCTCTAGAAGGTGGGAGAAGCTTTTAGAAAGGTTCTTTGAAGTGCATGGAATTTCCTGCCTCCCCTGCCCTGGCTCCAAGCTGGCTGCAGTGACAGTGTGGAGTTGATAGGTAATTTGTGTGAAGGCAGAGCACACCCTATTCATTTGCAAGTGGGACTGAGCTCAGCTCCTCCCCACCATCCTTCCAACAGATGGCTCATTTAGGCACACCTGATCCCTCTATTGTATGACTATCTGGGAGGAGTTCACAAAGTCTGTCAGTTACACCAGGTCATGAGACCCAAGACAGGCTGCAGGCACAGAGGGGCTAAGGGCAGGAAAATGCCAAATTTCTAAAAGTGGCATTTTCAAAATTGTAATTAAAAATCAGACTTTACCATTAAAGGTGATTTTTCATTACAATTTCATAGCTACCAAACATAAACTAGCTACCTGTCCCAACCAAAAGTTAACGCTTATTAAATGTAACAAGACAACCCAGGGTTATTCTATAGGACAGGTAGGCCTCACAGTAGTGAAAAACTAATTTAGGAGATTTTCACTACCAGGACATGTTAAATTTAAAAGTACAAGTTCAACCTTTTAGTTACAATTCAGCCTGCCCTTAGGGATACCTAGGGCCTAACTTAGGGGTGACTCGTATGTAATAAAAGGGTAGTTTAAGGCTTGCCAAGGGGGTTATATTGCCAACTCGATTTGGCAGTTTAAACCTGCATTCAGGCTGTAATGTCAGGCCTGGGATGCGTTTTAAGGTGCTACTTAAGTGGGTGGCACAACAAGTGCTGCAGGGGCACTAGTAGCATTTAATTTTCAGGCCCTGGGTATATGGTATACCACTACAAGGGGCTTATAAGTAAATTAAATATGCCAATCAGGTGTAAACCAATCAAATCATATACAGTGCAGTGAGCACAAGCTCTTTAGCACCAGTTAGCAGTGATAAACTTCACAGAGTCCTAAGGCCAACAACAACGAATTTCAGCACAAACATGGAGGTAAGTAGACAAACAATTTTGGGGAAAGACCACCGAAAGGCTGACAGATGTGACACATATGTATTACATAATGTCAAATCCTTTTCTAGGATTAGGCACTCACAATCTGTTTTCCTGGGCAATACTCTGTGTGAATCAGCCTGCTTTAAAGGTTTATAGAAGTAGCCCAAGGGTAAGGGAATAATGCCACCCTGCATTTTGTCGGAATGATTTGAAAATGCGAGTACATTTCTTACATAGATTGGATTTCTAAACTTAGCAACAATACATTCACCGGCCAAACTTTTACAAGAAGGGTCCACCCAATCCACCCTTTTTGTCATAAGGATCTTTTTGTGGTTAATAGCATTGGACTCCATGTTCTGAGATAACCAGTGCAACACTTTAAGAGTTAGCTGCTCCTCATCTCCCCCTGACCACCCCTATGTGTGAGAATTCTTGCCCAGTTTTTTGGACAGCAGGACCGAAACAAAGGAAAGGAGGTAAAACAACAAGAGAATTGAGAAAATACAAACCGGGGAAGGAACAAAACCAAAAATGCGAACAATGCAATGTGGTTATGAACTAAGGGGCATATGTATCAAAAAAGCTTTTTGCGATTCTGAAATTGCGATTTTTAGCAAATCGCAATTTGAGAATCGCAAACCGCGATGTAAATAAATATTCGCAATAATTTAGCGATTTCTTAAAAATCGCAGAATCCATTTGCAAACTCCATAATAGCGATTCCTTATTTGCGAATTTGCAAATAAGAAATCGCAATTTTAGCGAATGTGCAATTCAGGTGCAGCTTGATGACATCACACCCAGGAAGTGTGACTGCCCATGCTGTTCCTGACTGCCTGAGGCTGTGTGAGAGGCTGGGAGGAGAAGCAAACCACTTTGGACTGCAACACCACCAAAAACAAATGGATCCACAGGAGAAGGAGAAGGAGGAGGCTGCGAGGAAAAGGAAGCACAAATTCAGTGAGAGGGAGCAGGAGGTACTCATTGAAGAGATGGTCCATAGCCATGAGCTGCTGTTTGGGAAAAAATCCCTTCATGTCCCAGAATCACAGAAAAGAAAAATATGGCTGGACATACAGGCAAAGGTGAATGACATCGGTGTTAACCCACGCAAGCGCTGGTATGACATGCGCTCCAGGTCCAAAGACAAGGTGGCAACCAGGCTTGTGGAGGCTGGCGGGGGTACATCCACTGAGACAGAATCCACGCCCCTTGAGGAGTTGGTGGAGTCCACCCTACAGCCTGAAAGTATCAGTGGTGTGGCTGACATCGACAGCTCCGACACTCCCAACACCAGACAAGGTAAGATGCATGCTAAATCGAATCACTGACAGAATATCGACTACAGAAATATCGACGACAAAAATATCAGAGCCGAAATATCGATGTGCACAATATTGAACTCCTATCTACATTATGGTAAGTACAAAAATATCGAGAAAAAAAATATCGTTGTCAAAAATATCGTTGTTAAAAATATCGGTTTTTTTAATGCTTAAAAAAATAATGTAAAATAAAGTAAATAATACATATAATTAAAATAAACAGTTAAAATTATTTTAAAATGTTTAATATTATAACTAATACATATAATAAAAAAATTAATTAAACATATATACGTATAAAATATAATATATATACTTACTTAATAATATTTATAAATAATTATTTTAATAACTTATAAATTGTTAAAAAACATTTAAAAAATGATAAATACATATATACAAAAAAAACAATAATATAAATAAAAATATAACAAATATATATAACAAATTAAAAAATAATCCAAAAGTTCCAAATAAACGCACAAATTAAAAAATTACAATATTTTTAAGCTTTTTAAAATAAATTATACACTACATTAACTAAAAACAGTACAGAAAATATTGGATAGCGGAGGGGATAAAATTACTATTCCCACTCCAGAGAGTGTAACAGTAGGGAAAGTGTTGGATAGCGTAGGGGTAAAAATTACTATTCCCACTCCAGTGAGTGCAACAGTAGGGAAAGTGTTGGATAGCGTAGGGGTAAAAATTACTATTCCCACTCCAGAGAGTGCAACAGTAGGAAACGTTTTGGATAGCGTAGAGGTAAAAATTACTATTCCCACTCCAGTGAGTGCAACAGTAGGGAAAGTGTTGGATAGCGTAGGGGTTAAAATTACTATTCCCACTCCAGAGAGTGCAACAGTAGGGAAAATGTTGGATAGCGTAGGGGTAAAAATTACAATTCCCACTCCAGTGAGTGCAACAGTAGGGAAAGTGTTGAATAGCGTAGGGGTAAAAATTACTATTCCCACTCCAGAGAGTGCAACAGTAGGCAAAGTTTTGGATAGCATAGAGGTAAAAATTACTATTCCCACTCCAGTGAGTGCAACAGTAGGGAAAGTGTTGGATAGCGTAGGGGTAAAAATTACTATTCCCACTCCAGAGAGTGCAACAGTAGGGAAAATGTTGGATAGCGTAGGGGTAAAAATTACTATTGCCACTCCACTGAGTGCAACAGTAGGGAAAGTGTTGGATAGCGTAGGGGTAAAAATTACTATTCCCACTCCAGAGAGTGCAACAGTAGGAAAAGTTTTGGATAGCGTAGAGGTAAAAATTACTATTCCCACTCCAGTGAGTGCAACAGTAGGGAAAGTGTTGGATAGCGTAGGGGTAAAAATTACTATTCCCACTCCAGAGAGTGCAACAGTAGGGAAAATGTTGGATAGCGTAGGGGTAAAAATTACTATTCCCACTCCACTGAGTGCAACAGTAGGGAAAGTGTTGGATAGCGAAGGGGTAAAAATTACTATTCCCACTCCAGTGAGTGCAACAGTAGGGAAAGTGTTGGATAGCGTAGGGGTTAAAATTACTATTCCCACTCCAGAGAATGCAACAGTAGGGAAAGTGTTAGATAGCGTAGGGGTAAAAATTACTATTCTCACTCCAATAAGTGCAACATTAGGGAAAGTGTTGGATAGCGTAGGGGTAAAAATTACTATTCCCACTCCAGAGAGTGCAACAGTAGGGAAAGTGTTGGATAGCGTAGGGGTTAAAATTACTATTCCCACTCCAATAAGTACAACAGTAGGGAAAGTGTTGGATAGCATAGGGGTAAAAATTACTATTCCCACTCCAGAGAGTGCAACAGTAGGGAAAGTGTTAGATAGCGTATGGGTAAAAATTACTATTCCCACTCCAATAAGTGCAACAGTAGGGAAAGTGTTGGATAGCAAAGGGGTTAAAATTACTATTCCCACTCCAGAGAATGCAACAGTAGGGAAAGTGTTGGATAGTGTAGGGGTAAAAATTACTATTCCAACTCCAGAGAGTGCAACAGTAGGGAAAGTGTTGGATAGCGAAGGGGTTACAATTACTATTCCCACTCCAGAGAATGCAACAGTAGGGAAAGTGTTAGATAGCGTAGGGGTAGAAATTACTATTCCCACTCCAGAGAGTGCAACAGTGGGAAAGTGTTGGATAGCGTAGGAGTAAAAATTACTATTCCCACTTCAATAAGTGCAACAGTAGGTAAAGTGTTGGATAGCGTAGGGGTAAAAATTACTATTCCCACTCCAGATAGTGCAACAATAGGGAAAGTGTTGGATAGCGAAGGGATTAAAATTACTATTCCCACTCCAGAGAGTGCATTAGTAGGGAAAGTGTTGGATAGCATAGGGGTAAAAATTACTATTCCAACTCCAGAGAGTGCAACAGTAGGGAAAGTGTTGGATAGCGTAGGGGTAAAAATTACTATTCCCACCCCAGAGACTGTAACTGTAGGGAAAGTGTTGGATAGCAGAGGGTTAAAATTAACATGATTATCAATTTAATATTTTTTTAATTAAATAACCAATTTATAATTAATTAACAATAAATTAATTATGAATACCAATAAATTTAAATTAATAATTACTTTAATAAAATTAAATTATTTCCCACCCTATTCCCCTATAAACCCACAACCTGCTCCTAAAATAAATTAACACAATTAATATAATTATCAATTAATCAATTAATAAAAATGTATTAACAATTAATAATTAATTAACAATAAATTAATTATCAATACCAATAAATAAAAATTAATAATTACTTTATTATAATAAATTACTTCCCACCCTATTCCCCTATAAACCCACAACCCACTCCTAAAATAAATTAACACAATTAATATATTTATCAATTAATCAATTAATAAAAAATAATTACCAATTAATAATTAATTAACAAATTAATAACCAATACCAAAAAATAAAAATTAATAATTACTTTATTATAATTAAATTACTTTCCACCCTATTCCCCTATAAACCCACAACCCGCTACGGAACTAAAACACAAAATTTAATTAAAAATAATTAATAATTTCTCAAAATTATTATTTAATTTTCTATAATTAAATTACTTCCCACCCTATTCCCCTATAAACCCACAACCCGCTACGGTACTAAAACGCAAAATTTACTTTAAAAAAAATTACTAACTTCTAAAAATGTAATGCATATTTTTTTTTTAAAATACAATACTTAACAAAAAATATAGAACACATACATATAAAATACATACTAAAATACATAACACTAATATAAACATCGATATTATTAACAACGATATTTTTGCAAACGATGTTACTGACTTCGATATTAACAAAAACGATATTTCTTACCTTCAGGTCGATATTCTGGTCACCGATATTCTTGATGTCGATATTCTGTCCCTTCGATATTTCCAACTCGATATTTCTGTAGTTCGAAAAAAAAACTCGATATTATGTCTGTGCACCGCTAAATCAGCCCTGACACATTACGAACTTAATCACACACTCAGGAATGCCCCAACTACAAAGTAAGAATGCAACTCCATTCCACATTTTTCAGCACACCCAGCAATGCATCATGGGAGATGTAGTCACACACATAATACAGTGGAGCAATGAGACACAGCAATGTATAAGCTGTTGAAGCAAATTAGTAAAGGAAAAAATGCTAGACAGTACTTAGCTAACCCAAATTCAGAAAACTTTATTCAGTGAACAATGTGAAGCAGAACACAAAATTAAAAGTGCTTCTTCATTTACAGTTGAACCTGAAACACAGGCTGACAATACTTAAGCTGAGGAGGCAGCACACACAGAGGACCAGGCAGGGCAAGAGGACACAGAGCAGACGACACTGCCAACACCTGTCCCACGGAGACACAGTCAGATTGTGCCTCCACTCCCACTGTTGGAGGGAGAACCAGAGTCCATAGGGGATGAGGCCCAGCCAGAGCAGGAACAGCATGCACAACAGGTCCACGATCAGCCCCCTGTGCACCGTAGGGAAGAAACTTGCAGGAGATGCAGGCCAAGGGCACACACCAGCACAGACGCTGCAGAGGATCCTACGGTGTTTTCCGGCCTGGAAGGCAGCATGGTGAAGGTACAGCGCCTGCAAACAAGAAGCATGAAGTCAATACACAGGCAGCTGGTGTCTGTCAACCATAACCTGACTGACATGAGGGAGGGCATCAGAGAGCTGAATGTTAAAATAGATGAGGGACATAAGGCCTGTGCGGACAGCATCAGGGAAATGACGGAAGCAATAAAAGAACTCTGTGCCTCCATGAAAAGAGACCAGGCATCCAGACGCAGGGGGAAACAATGTCTCTACACCCGTCTGGACACTTATAGCAAGGCGGTCAACCGCTTGTCAAATGCCACTTCCGTGTTGTCACGCCACACAGTGACCATGCAGGTCGAAATGGCACACTGCATCCAGGATGTGGCCAAAGGGTTGGTGCAGGTGACGAATGCAGTAGACCAGCTGCAGACAGCTACCATAGGTGGCACCGGTCTCCTGGGCTCAGGGGACAGTGAGGAGCTCTCAAGCCGAAGCAGCATCACCCCACCAATTGCCGAACCCAGACGGCATAGTGTGAGGCAGGGAACACCATCGGATGCCTCAAGGGAGAGCAGTCAGCACCCTGAGCGTGCAACAGCAGGACGTGCACGCAAAAACAAAACTGTCACCACAGCAGAATGCCAATGGGTTAAGTAACCCATGGCATATGGACTTTTGTTTACCCTTCATCCATGCACTGTGGACATGACATGTGCAACAGATTGTGCCACACATAAAGTGTGTTTGTAGGCTGTCTGACTGATATTTACCTGAAGCTAAAGGAAAAATAAAACACAGTCATTGTCAAATCATTATTTGCATTGTGTCATCATTACTCACCTAGAAATAGTTGTGTGTTATCTCATCACGTCTCTGTCGTCCCGCAGCTGCCCCTACACCACCTGCTGGTCTTCAACATGGGCCTGGTACCTCATCCTCATCTGATTCTGTATCTGTCAGTTCCACTGGTATGCCTTTTCTAGTCGCAATGTTGTGCAGCATGGCACAAGTAGCCACAATCTTGCAGCAGGTCTCAGTGCTGTATTGTAGTGCTCCTCCACTTTTATGCAGGCAGCGGAACCTGCTCTTCAGAATACCAAATGTCCGCTCAATTACACAGCGTGTTGACTTGTGTGCGCGATTGAATCTGCGCTCTCTTGGATTAGCCGGATTGAGATTATGCACTGTCGCCTGCAGGATGAAAGACATATGGTTATTCAATGTACTCTCACTTCAGCCCTTAACTGTATGTAAGAGTGCTTCACATGCATTTACCTAGCAGGTAGCCCTCGCCAAATTCACCCCCAGTGAGACGTCTGTATTTCCCACTCTGTCTGAAAATGAAGGAATCGTGTTACTGCCAGGGTATTTTGCCACTATATCAGTTATGATATATTTGGCGTTGCAGGTGACCTGTATGTTGAGGGAATGGTATGATTTGCGGTTTCTGAATACGTACTCATTGTTGGAGGGGGTGTGAGGGCTACATGGGTACCATCTATGCAACCAATGACATGGGGAAATTGGGCAATCTGGTAGAAGTTCAGTTTGGCTTTCTGCAATGCCTGTTGTGTGGAGGGGAATGTGATGTGATGATGTAGCCTCTGTACCATTACATCCAGGAATGCATGGAAGAAGCGCGACAGGCAACTCTGGGAGACCCCTCCTGCTGTCGCTATCACCCCCTGGAAGCTCCCTGATGCCAGTAAGTGCAGTGAACAGAGGACCTGCACATGTGGTGGTATGGTTTGGGTCCTGCGGGTGGGGTGTTCAAGCATAGGTTTTAGCTCTGCAATCAAGTCCAGTATGGTCGCTGAGTCCAGCCTATACGTCTCATGTATCTCTTCCTCTGTCTGCTGGAACATAGTGATGCGCACTCTGAAGACCCGTTCCTGTCGCCTCCTCTGTGCTGCTGCTTGAATCCGCATCCTCCTGGCTATCACATACAGCGCTGCCATTGTGGAAAGCACTGTAGCATTGTGGGCCTGTTTAAATAGGTTGCACCTGGTTACCACCTGCTCAGAGTTGGTGGTAATAATCATGTGCAAATTTGCGAATTTCGTGGATTCGCAATTTGCGAATTATTGATACATAGATTTGCGAATTCGCAATTTGCGACAACACTTTTTGCGATTATCGCAAATTGCGTGTCGGTGTTTGCGAAGTCACAAAAGTAATTCGCATAATGTCTGATTCGCAAAATGGGTATTCGCAATTTTTGCGGATTCCTATTTTGCACTGCGAAACACTGTCATATATAGGGAGGAGCTATTTGGCGGTCGCAAACACTGTCTTTTAGCGATTCGCAGTGTTTGCGACCTCCAAATTGCATTGATACATATGCCCCTAAGTCAAAGTAGGAGCCATACAAGAAGAAAGTTGCCAGGCACCACCTTGCTGGTTCGCAGCCCTTTTTTAGGAACTATAGAGTAGTGTGTACACACTACTGGCCCTGACCTGGAACTGTCTGTTCTTGACCCTCAGTGTTTTTGTTTGAACCAGCCGCTGAAATCTGGTCCTCCACAGTCTCCAATGCTTCCCTGCTTTTTGTGTGTTTCTAAAACGGAATTTAATAGTCTTGCACGTGTGTCTCTCTCCCTGTGTGTCACTCAATGACATCCTGACACTCTGTTCCTCTCATGTTCTACCCCATGTCTCTTGCACAATCTCCTACTCTATATATTTCTTTCTTTTTCTTTCTCTCTTGTTCTCTCTTTCACTCTCACTTTCTCCCCCCCTCGGTATCTCTCTTGTTAATTGCCTTTCATTACTCTCTCACAATTTATCAGTCTTACCCCCGTTTGTCTCCGTCTCTCCATCTTTTCTGCCACAATCTCTGTCGCTCTCTTGCACCCTCTCTTACTCTGTGTATTTCTTTCTGACTCTTATTCTCCCCTGCCCTCTTTATAACACTCTCCTTCTGCCTCCCTCTTACTGTATTTATTTTTTGCTTTCCCTCTCATCGTCTTAGCTCTCCCTTTTCCTGATAAAGGACTCCTATTGTGTTCTCTCTCACATAAATGACTCGTACGGTAGCTACCTAATTGTGAACTGCCTATTGTCAATTATAATAAATTCTCAAAAGGTTTTAAATTCCTTTCTCTCTACATTTCATCTAAATCAGATCACATTATCACATAACTCTCAAAGAGCTCCCAAGCTGAATATTAACAAGTGCTACATTAAACTGAAAGTGTTACTACTTTGAGCCAAATAACGTTTGTAAATACACTGTGGGACTCTTAATAGATACAAATGTTAATCCATCAAATAAAACATGAGTCGAAGCGACTCTACATCTTCTTCCTAATGGTACAGAGCAAAATCATGATGCAACTTAAGCTCTGTTCCATTATCTTTACTGGTGATCTCTATTATGAAAATTTGTTGCACCTTCCTCTAGTGCTTTTTATTTACTTATTTATTTGTATGTGTTTAGGTCTTTATTGAAACATTTAACTCAGTGTTTTATATGACACAAAATGTAGCCTTATTGCCACTGAGGAACACCATCCAATGAAACAATAGTAGTAGTGACTGGCAGGTGTGTGATGCTTATGAACAATCATATATTCAAATTGTTTATTCGGCTGCTGTCATCTACAAAGTCAGTGGAAGCAATACAGTTGTAGTAGATTAAAGGTCGTTAGTAGTATTATTGGACTAGCATCTTCAATTATTGATGGTTAAAGTTTCCATCGGTCACCCTTCACCAGAGCCCTGATATTTGGCGTTACTCGTTTCTGTATTTAGGAAACTTGGGGCCATAAGTATAGTTTACTGGTAGCAATTAGCAACCGGTATTTTTGCGACCAGTAAAGAATTTTAAGAACTCACAGGCACATGCATCAAGGTAGGATTTTGCGAGTCCCTAATTGCGATTATTAAGGAATCACAATTAAGGACTCGCAAAAGCCTATGCATGTAGGAATCGCTATAGAAATAGCGATTCCTATACATCCCTTAATTGCGACTCGCAAATTGCGACTCGCAATTAAGGAATGGCTTCCCATTCATTCCTATGGGCCTACAGGCCCATAGGAATGAATGGGAAATTGCATGCGCAAATTGCGAGTCCCAATTGGTACTCGCAAATTGCGCATGCAATTTCAAGGGTGCAAGGGTGTCAAAAGGACACCCTGTTGCACCGCTGAAATTGTACTGTGCACCCATGTTGCGCACACACATGCCCCAAGGGCATGTGTGTGTGTGACATGAAACTTTGAAAAATGCACTTTAGTGCATTTTTCAAAGTTTTTGCAAAATACCGTTTTGTTTTATTTTACGGTAAATTGCGGCCCCAAATAGCGAAATCGCTATTTGAAAGTGCTTCTTGCATTGCATTTAAGGAATCGCAAATTGCGATTCCTTATATGCAATCGCAATTTGGGAAATCGCAAAATATTGTGATTACCGAAATTGCGCATGCCAAATTGTTTAATGCATCGCAAAAGCCCATTTTGCAATCGTAAACGGCCGATTTTTGCGAATCGCACCGTTTGCGATCGCAAAAAGCTTTGATGCATGTGCCCCTCAATCATGCACTAAAAATTCTGAATCATAGTGGGTCGGAATTAGTGGCGTAACAAAGGCCCCTGCAGCCCCCGCAGTGCGGGGGGCCCCATCAGCACTCTGCTCTGGCCTTAGAGCACCCAAGTGAGTCCAGAGGTGGGCCCCTCCATGTACTTTTCAAGGGGCCCCCTCAAGTTTCATTACGCCACTGGTCGGAATCTAACATACTTCTTGCATATTAATGAGATAAATTGCAAATTCTGACTCTCTATGATTTGAGTCCATCACAAGAATGATGGCCTTTTTCAGGTCAGCAGACCACTATGTCTGTTATTGCTTTTTAATAAAGCAAACTTTTTTTTAAACGTTTTTCTCAAAGGGATCGGGACTGCATTTTTAAAAAAAGCTTCTTTCTTATTTTTTTTTAAAGTTTGTTAAAACACTTTACCAATGGGACCACTGCCTCCTCTTAAAAAAAATTTTTTTGCATTCACAAAAAGGGAAGGTGTCCCAAGGACCCCCTTCACATCTGTGAATGGGTTACTGCCTCCTCTGAATATCTGGTAAAAAAACAATGATTTGATACCAGATTTCCGGCGCAGAACACGCGCCTTACAGATAATGAATCTGTAACCATTTGGAAACCCATCTTAGGACTCAGAAAAACTTTTTGGACTCCTAAAATTGGATTAGTAAATAAGAAAAAGCATTTCAGCTGTCACAAACGCTGAATTGGAGTGTTTGTGAGCATTAGAATGTTTAGCACATCTGGCCCAAGATTCTTAGTCGTTTGATTGTTCAAACAGTTTAGTTTTTAGCAGTTTCCTGAAGGTTAAGTAAGTTGTGTGTGCTCTCGTGGCTGCACGATAATACAGTCCAGAGTGTACGGCCTTGGGAATGCTTCCAGGGGCAAGATGGTCCATTGCACAGAATTATATAAATGAAAGGAGGCTCTTTTAGAGGGTCACAGCTATGATGATGGACCCATACGGAGGAAAACGTCTTTAGTGTAGATTGTCACCAACACAATTTCACTTGATGAGATAGATTGCGTTTGTGAGAATCGGCAAGCCACCAAACTCCCCCTGACATCAGGAGAGAAAACAGCCAAGCAGGATAACGGTTCCAGAGTCAGATGATCCACAAGGAAGTTGGTCCGCAGCAGCTATAACAACAAAAATAGCAAAAGCTGCACTATGCAACAGAAAATGCAAAATTGACAAATAATGATCCAAATGTGCTGAGAAAAATCTAGCACAACAAAGCATACAAATAATCAGGGAATGAAATGTGTTGTGATGTATCTACCATACCCAGGAGTTGCCTTTTATTAGTTAAAACCTCAGAGGAAGAGAGCATGTCACACCTTAGTTTGTGACGTTCCTATGATTCCCAACGCAGAGATCATTCTGTTGTATTGGGCACTTTATGCAGTCGAGCCCACCTCACACTGGGAGATCATGACGTCTATGATCCCACTAAGCAGAAGCCCTAGTTTGACATACATTAATATGGATGCCCTACTCCACCACTTGCACCCCACACCATCCGCTACCTATGAGAAACGCCTCTGGGACGCTGCAGGCCCAGAGACTCCTTAGCAACTCCAGCAAACAGAAGAACACGCTCTGAAAGTGGGGCATTGAACAGTTACATGTGGAGCAGGAATGCGCCCAAGACTCCTTCCTCTCAGAAACCTGCACACATTTTAGTAACTTCTAGTTCTTTGTTTAACTCTAGGAGCAAATGTGAGGTGCTCGTGATTCCTTTCCACTAAGTCGTTTAAACAGGAGCTTGCATTTTACCATATTATATGCTGCAGATACTGTAGGTAGGTCTGTAGCTTCAGGGTGGGGCAGGTGTTTGGGGTGTGACGCCCCCAAATAAATGCATTCTTAGCCTGAGAGTTGGGTCTGGGGGCCCTGAGTCCGTCTCCTATGCCTTTGTTGGTTTTTCGCTTGATCCGTATTTGACTAAAAGCTTTTAACTTGTAATTTTTTTTTTTTATCAGGAACTTAGGGGGTCATTATGATGTCTGGCGGACCGCCGCCGCCCGTATGGCGGTGGCGATCCCCCCGCCATTTCCGTCCGCCCGCCTCACATTTCCCCTCGCCATATTACGATGGCGGTGGGGACCCAGGCGGACGGAAAGACCGTCCGCCGCTTTTCCGCCGGTCGACTCGTCGACCGGGCGGAAAAGGGCTCTAACATGGTGGCGGTGTCTGTAAGACACCGCCATCCATATTAGGATGGTGGCGGAAAGCAGCCTTTCCATGGCGGTGTTGCCACCATGGAAAGGCATGTGGTCTTTGCTTCCGGGGGCCCGTAGCGGGCCCCCAGGGTTTTGAGGGGGTGGGGGGTGCACATGGGGGGTACCTATGGTACCCCCCTACATTTTAATGCACAAGGTGGCAGGCACCGCACGGTGCCTGTCACGTTGTGCATTCAAATGCACAACAAGCGTTTTTCACATTGCGGCGGGTGCTGCTGACAGCACCGCCCGCCGCAGTGTGAACAATACGGGATGCCACCGTGGCGGTGGCATCCTAATACACATGGCGGGACCGCCGCACCTCTTGCGGGCGGTCCCATTTGCCGTTGCGGTGGCGGGTGGACTTTGTCCGCCCGCCATCGTAATGACCCTCCTAGACAGGGGACCACCTAATACAAATCAGTACTGAAACTCTTTCTCATGGGAACATTTTATAACAAGCCTTGGTCATCTTATCCCTTCACTCTTCTGGATACTGTTTTTTAGTCAGGAAATTTGCGATTCATACCACTCGAATCTCACTGATTAAGCTATGACCTGACTGTAGGTACAGGAAATCAGAGCTGCCTGATGGCGACCTTCTTGGAAGATGAGAAAGTGGTATCTAATGTCAGCAACTATGAAGTCTAGCCATTTTTTAGGCCGAGCCTAGAGTCAGTGCACAAGCGCTGCTCTGCAAGGCATGATGTATCTACAAAATGTGCTTTAACCAAGCCCATCAACTGCCATTCCTTCTTTTTTGCGCCTTTCAGAAATGCTGCCTTTGCCTTTTAGTGGTGCATTGCTTGTAATTGTCCCGCCTTTGGGTGTTTGGTTCACGCCAAGGCGATTTTGCTCCGATCACTGACAGAATATAGAATGCCAAAATATCGACCTGCCAAGATATCGTGGATAAAATATAGAATGCCAAAATATCGAATTCCTATCTACAAACAGGTAAGTACAAAAATATCGAATCCAAAATATCGTTGTAAATAATATAGGGGCCCATTACGATGGCGGTCGGAAAACCTCCCCGACCGCCATGGTAGCGGGAAAAGACCGCCCAGATGGACCGCGGGAAAACCGCTGGTCGGATTACGATGCCCGCGGTAGAAATCCGACCGCGGCGGTCGGATCGCAGGCATCAACATTGCGGCGGTAGCTGTTGCCCGCAGCACCGCCGCGATGCCAAAAGGATCATGTCCTGCATGTCCCTGCACTGCGTGGCAGGCACTGCACAAAAAATTAAACATACATTACAAAAATAATATACACTTTTAACACATATACTAACATAGTAAACACTTAAAAAAATTCGATATTATTAAAAATTCGATATATTTTAATGCCTATATTATGTACTTCGATATTTTGACAGTCGATATTACTTACCTGCATTTCGATATTTTTAACCACTATATTATGTCCATTCGATATTATGTCCATTCTATATTTTTACTTCGATATTCTGTCCATTCTATATTTTGACTTCGATATTTTGTCTAGTTACCATTTTGCTCATTGTTCCTTCAGATTGGCCATCACACGTTCATGGTTCCTCCTGGTCTGCCATTGCAACGCAGCATCACTTCCTCTGTTCATTCCCCCTTGATCAGCGCGGCACACATTGCTTTATCCATTCATCTGCACGGCACGCCGAGCTTCAGCTTTAAGCATGGACACATTTGCACTTTTAACTGCATGCGTCAAACAGACAGACATCTTGACTGCTGCGTGTTTCTCTTTGTATTTGGCATGTTTCTGCTCAAGCAAGCATTATTGCAGTTTAGGTTTCCTTTTGTTTTTTCACAGACGGCGATTGTGAGTCATGTGGGGGTGGGAATCTGCCAATGTGGTCTTATGTTTACACCTGAGAGACCGGTCACCGGAAGCACAAAAGACAAATAGAAATGTTACTTGAGAGATTTAGACTGAGGGCGCTCTGTGCCTCGCTTGCTTGTGAGTATAAACTGCTTCTGGAGAAGTGATTCTGTAGGTCATTTCAGAGCTATAACTATTAACGCACATGATCCCTTGTTTCATTTAGCGATCGGCAGCACCAGTCTAAACTGTTCAAATGTTTGCGTTGACAAGCTAGGCTGGTGCGTGGGATTCATGTTTACAAACACTGTGCCCTGTCTGAAACAGCAATCATACAGCTGCATGCTTTCTCGTTTCACACATTCTCAGTGTTCGAGTGACTGAATAATGTTGCGTGACGGTGTGTCCAGCAGATAGATCCAGCTTGTTTCCCTGGCCTCTTGTTGACAGATATAATCTTTCCGGGTGCATGTTTTTGCACTCATATGAAACTGGTTCTTGAGCTTTGACTAGCAAGGATTATGTGACAGAAAATGGAAAGTATTCTGTTAGTATTTGATGAGGCGATTGCCTAATGATGCCACGTTTCTTCTGCCCCTTTTGGAGACTGCAACTCTAGGAAGTTTGTATTCTGTGATAACTTCCTGCTCGTGCGAGATGTCCACATGTATCAGAATCCACGTCAGTCTTTTATATTTCAGCCTGTATGGCAAATGCATCAATTGCATATTGTCACATTGGACAGTGGCATTTTCGATTGGTGGGTTGCATTTGGCTGAAAGTCTATTTGACTTCTGGGAAATTGGCACTGCTAGAATGCTTTAAGTGAGTCTGGTCCGAGTGGCAGTGAGAGGTGGTGTTTCTCGTTCAGCTGATAATTTAGGGTTTGTTCAGTGCAGGATTTACGTGCCCCTATATTTATACAGAGAGGGATCATGACAAATGAAGAGTCTGAGCAGGTTGTCTGCTGTAAGCGGAATTGATTTCGAGTTATAGTCATGAAGGATGCCTTCCAAATTTGTGTTTTTTCTTGGGATACCTTTAAAATGAAGGCAGTACAGGAAGCATTACATGTTCACTTTTGCAATATTCATGCCATACGATATATATATATATATATATATATATATATATATATATTCACTGAAAAAACCATAGGTTTCAGGGACGTTATAGTTAGAAATTAGCATTTAAAAAACCTTTGAAATTCACTGAAAAAACCATAGGTTTCAGGGACGTTATAGTTAGAAATTAGCATTTAACCCCTTGACCGCGATCGGAATTCCGCTCGTGTGCTGGACATTCCGATCGCGGGTGGGGTCGTGACGAGCTCAGCTCGTCATGCGCACAGCGCTACCGCGCAGCATGACGAGCTGAGCTCGTCATGAGCACGGAAGGGGTTAAAAAACCTTAGAAATTCACTGAAAAAACCATAGGTTTCAGGGGCGTTATAGTTAGTTGGACATTTCACTCGTACAAAACCAGAGAAATTCGGCCGTTATAGTTAGTTCAGCTAACTATAACTCGCGCTCCCGCAATGCACTGCTGATGACGTCACATATTACATCATTCATGACATGGTCAGTGACATCACTGATGACATCACTGATGACATCTCAAATGACATCATCCATGTAAAAATCTGATGCACTACCTCACACCCTAATATAACCTTTGACACACCCACTCTAAAATACAGACTACCATTTTCGAAACCATAGACACACCAATACCAGTTACTACATATGCACTCACTGATTCCTAGGTCTACACACACATCCACTCATTCACCCCTACAGTCACTCATACATGCAGTCACTCATCAATACAACACTATCATATGCACTCATACACCTATACAGACACTCACACACCGCCACTCATCCAGAGTTACTCACACACCTAGTCAGTCATGCAAAGAATCAATCACACTTCCATTTACTCACCTATACAGTTATACACACACCACCTCACTTATTCATACAGATACTAACGCATACTTACTCTCTTATACAATCACTGATACAAGTACACACTCATCCATACAACCACTCTCACAATTACTGACTCTCACGTATAGTCATTTATATACTCCAACTCTCACATACACTGCCTTTAAGATATGTAGTTACTTGGGCATGTACCACTGAGACATCAATTCACTCACCAACATACCCATACACACACTCACCCACCCATACAGCTGTTTCCACATGCACTCTTGAACCCATACACCCAGTGAATCAACCACTCACACATCTATGTACAGAGTCACACACCTCCCACCCACCAACACATATACTCAGGCACCCATACAAATACTCAGGCAACCAATCAATAACCCATGTAGACACTCATGTAGCTACTCACCAACCCATGCAGCAGCTTACACAACAACAGACAGACTGATACAGACATTCACACAGTTTAGTCACTAACCCATGCATTCAGTAAGACACAATTAATCACTCACTTATACAGTCAGTCACGCACCTACTAAATCTTCCATCCAGACACTTATACACCCACTCATTCTTCAATACACCTTGGCATATATATAAAACATATTTAAACTTTATAGAAACACACAGTCACTGGATGATGTCATCAGTGATGTCATCAGTGATGTCATTTGAGATGTCATCAGTGATGTCATCAGTGATGTCACTGACCCTGTCATGAATGATGTAATATGTGACGTCATCAGCAGTGCATTGTGGGGGCGCGAGTTATAGTTAGGTGAACTAACTATAACGGCCGAATTTCTCTGGTTTTGTACGAGTGAAATGTCCAACTAACTATAACGTCCCTGAAACCTGTGGTTTTTTCAGTGAATCTCTAAGGTTTTTTAAATGCTAATTTCTAACTATAACGTTCTTGAAACCTATGGTTTTTTCAGTGAATTTCAAAGGTTTTTTAAATGCTAATTTCTAACTATAACGTCCCTGAAATCTATGGTTTTTTCAGTGAATTTCAAAGGTTTTTTAAATGCTAATTTCTAACTATAACGTCCCTGAAACCTGTTTTTTTCAGTGAATTTCAAAGGTTTTTTAAATGCTAATTTCTAAGTATAATGTTTATGAAACCTGTCTTTTTTTCAGCAAATTGCTAAGGTTTTTTTAAGTGATATTTTGTAACTGTATTATCCTATAAATATTTTTTCTTATTTTTTTTTCTTTTTGTAAAATTATCTAATGTCTTGTGTTTTCTAAAATATAATTTTATTTTTTGGGGGAAAAAAGTGGAGCCGCGCACCCATCACATTCACACTAGGGGCCTCGCTGAGAGCTGCACACCCATCGCGTTCACACTAGGAGGCCGCGCTGAGCACTGCGGTAAGGTCGCGACTTCAAACTTTGTCGGAAAAAAAAACTGTCCACTTCCATAAATTTATATTTGCCCCCGGGGACCCCAACCCGCCGGGACATACCCAATTCTTTTATTTATTTATTTTTAAGGGAGGGGGGCTGTGTGGTCCCCCTCCCGGGCCATTTTTGCCCCAGGGACCCCATCCCCCAGGGTTATGCCCAAATGTTTATTTTTTTTTTTAAAGGGAGAGGGGCCGACTGGCCCCCTCCCGGGCCATTTTTGGCCCCGGGGACCCCATCCCCCGGTGCATGGCCTCTCGTTGGGGACCGTGGGGGGAGCCCCAATGCCCCCACGGTCCCTCCGGCTCCCCGCCTCCTGCGGGAGCCGACATTGCTTTTGAGCAAGGGGAGCTGCTGACATGCAGCTCCCCTTGCTCAAAAGCAATTCTGCTTTGCTTCATTGAAGCGAGAGCAGGTTTTCCTGCTCTCGCTTTAATGAAGCAAAGCAGTGTTTGCTATGTCATAGCAAACGGCAATGTCCCGGGGGTGGGCACCCCGGGACATTGCAGGAGCCGGCCCTGGGGGGCGGCGGTCCCCAGGGCCAAAAAGGGCTCCTGGAGGGGGGCCGCGCGGTGACCCTCCCAAAATTTCTAAAGGTGGTGGTGGTCCCTGGGGCTTGGGGGTCTGTAACGGACCCCCAAAATTCAATTTTAAGTGCCCCGGGGAGGTGGTGGTCCCCGGGGCAGTGTGGGGGGCTTAAGCCCCCCACACACTATTTTTTATTTATAGCCCCGGGGAGGTGGCGGTCCCTGGGGCTTGGGGGGGGCCCGAGGCCCCCCCACCCAATTACCATAAGCCCTGGGGAGGTGGGGGGTCCCCGGGCTTGGGGGGAGCCCCCAAGGGCCCCCCCTTATTTAATAACCCAGCGCTTTGTTTTTATTTTTATTTTCTCGCACGGAGTCGATCACCCTGCACAACTTTGATTTTTTTTTTTTTTTTGGCCCTGGGCGTCCTTGTGGGACCCCCTGAGCAGGCCTAGGGGGTCAGGGTGTTCCTACCCTGCCCCCTTTTCATATTTTTCATCCTTTTTTGCACAGTTTTCTTCTGACTCGGTAACCGAGTCACAAAATGGCTGCCAACAGTTCCTGGTTTGGAGTGTTGGCAGCCAATCAGAGTGCAGCTCATGCTCAGGAGAGTTTGCGACTCCTCCTCGGTGTCAGATATCGATATTTTTTCTTTTTCTAATTTCTCAGGAACTACTGAACGGATTAACACCATTTAACAAAAAGGGCTCTTTCTGAACCAAGACCTACCTTTTTGCTAAATTTGGTGTAATTCCGTTCAGCAGTTCGGGCTGTAGCTTTGTCTAAAGTTTCCTATGGAAATTAACATGGGGAAAACGCGTTTTAGGACCCCCCTTTTTTCTCGGCCCATGCTTGATGAATCACCCCGAAACTTTCAAGACAGGAGCTGACCGGAGCGGGCCACTAGTTTTGAAAATTTCGCGAAGATTCGTCTAACGACGCCAAAGTTATTGGGAAAACAAAAAACGCTTTTTGAATAGAAACAAGGTCCTAACTATAACTACCTACTGGCGACCGCCAGTAGGTAATATATATATATATATATATATATATATATATATATATATATATATATATATATATATCAAGACGTGCTGCTCGCCGAAAGTCACCCTTCCCGATGCAGTAAGCAGGCACGGACCACGATTCAGTGCATATGTTGTTTATTTTCTGTCGGCCATTACGCGTTTTGGTCCTAGCGGACCTTGATCACATGACAACGCTATCAGGCATTTTTTCCCTTTTTAAAGTGACAGTGTAAATTGGTGCAAGTACTGGTTCCCGCCCCATAGACACTGAAAACATACTGTTGATGACAATTGTTTGAAACCCAATTTTTTCACATTGATCCATTTTGTCCAATTAATTAGGTGGACTGGTTACATGATTATTTTAACCTGGGTTTGAACATGCTGTTCATTTCACAATTTACATGATTTGTATAAATACCCAAAATTATACAAAATTATATTGCACAATACATAAATATTGAATAAATATTACATAATGTAGCAGCAATACCCTTGTAAATTCCACTAAAATGAATAAATAATTAAAATTGTTTTATAAATAAGTATTCATAAAAAATTGATGTTAAAACGCTGACTTTGTTAAAACACAATCTTTTTATATAAAGTGGCATGGTTAACTGTGCAAATAAGCTAAAGATATCCCGGCATAAATGCGTTTTAGTCGGATTTCGCTTTGGGTTTTGTTAGAGGCTTGTCACCATCCTATGTATCCTGTCTGAGGTAGTCGCCAGTTCAATAAAGTGCTAGTGCAATATGATCTAAAAAAGCTTAAATTTTACAAGGGTTAGACCATCTCGTGTCCTGAAAGATAGGTTTTTTTTTGTTTTTTTTCTTTTTTTAAAAAGAACACCACTAAATGTGCAAAAATAGTCAAAAAAGTTTTGTTTAAAATTTTATAAAAAACATTATGTTAATGGTTCAGGTATGTTGGCAGCCTCTGATAGTTGATATTTACGTTTCTAGTTGTCTCCCTTTATTTTGTGGGGAATTTGTTTCTAGTAGCTACTGTTTGTATCTAGTGCTTTGAGAGACAAGGATATATAGTTTCCAAAATCATGTTGGAGGTAGATTACAGAAAAGGTGTGTCTTTTTTATGTTATTTTCAATTAGGGTAGGACATTGCTTAAATGCATGTGTAAAGGTCTTCTGTGGTGTTTAGACCTCCCGGGCTTTTGCTGTCGAAATTTAAAATGTACCTTGTTTCTAATTTTCGCAGTGCTCCCTCTCTGTCTCCTCCCCTTCTGTTTTTTAGGACAGAATCTATGAGGTAGTATGAGAAATGGCTGAGATCACTATTATGTATTTCCTGAAAGTGTCTCGCCACCGGGTAGGTTTGGTCATGATTTTTGATGGCCCGGATGTGTTGTAAAATTTTCATATTTGCAGGGAGTTTAGTACTTCCCACATATTTGAGGTTACATGAGCACTCTAAAATGTAGATGACATGATCAGTTTTACAGTGCAGGGACCGAGAAATTTCTATTTCCCTGTCGCTGAAAGGCGTTTTGTATGTTTTTTTGTTAATGCCATGTTGGCACGCTTTGCAACTTTTGCATTTTGTGAAGCTCTTCCTGAGCGATAGCCAGTTTTGTTGTTCAAGGACTTCAGGGCTGCTTTTCACTAGGCTTCCACTCATAGACGGTGCTCTCCTGTATGTAATGCCTAGGGTGTTTGTCAAGCTGCCACCTATGACGGGGTCATTGAGCACTATAGGCCAATTTTGTTGCATGATGTTTCTAATTGTTTTTTGTTGTGAACTGTACGCCATGATTAACCTTAATTGCGTGGTTTCTTTTTGTTTTATGTCATCTTTAGCTTTTGGTTTTATAAGGACATTTCTGTCTAAGCCCTGGGTTTTTTTTATGGCTGCATCAATGGTCCTACTTTTATACCCCCTTGCTAAGAATCTTTTTTTGCTTTCTAATTGTGCTTTCTTTAGATCTGTGGGGCTGCTGCATATTCTTTTGATTCTCAGCATTTCCCCATAGGGGATACTGTTGACAAGATGTCTAGGGTGGAAACTTCTAGAGTGGAGGACTGAGTTTCCTGCTGTTTCTTTCCTGAATAATCTAGTTTCCAACTTATTATTTTGAATATAAATTTCAACATCTAGGAAATGAATGGAGCTGTTACTGATGGTGGTATATATATATATATGTATTTTTATATTACCTACTGGCGGTTGCCAGTAGGTAGTTATAGGTACAACCTAGTTTCCATAGGAAAAGCGTTTTTTGATTTGCTAATAACTTTGGCATCGTTTGACGAATCTTTATGAAATTTTCCAAAAAGTTGCACTTTTTAGGTCAGCTCCTATCTTCAAAGCTTGGGGGTGATTTGTCAAGCGGGACCTGAGAAAAAAGGGGGGTCCCAAAACGCGTTTTCTCCATGTTAATTTCCATAGGAAATTTTGCGACGAGCTACAGCCCGAACTGCTGAACGGAATTACCTCAAATTTGGCATAAAGGTAGAGCTTGGTTCAGAAAGCGACCTTTTTTTTAAATGGTGTAAATCCGTTCAGTAGTTTTTGAGAAATTCAAAGAATAAGAGTCAAAAAATCAATTTCCCATAGGAAACTTTGTGCAAGGCTAGAGCCGAAACTACAGAACGGAATTACCCCAAATTTGGCAAAAAGGTAGTGCTAGGATCAGAAAGCGACCATTTTTTTTAAATTGTGTAAATCCGTTGAGTAGTTGCTGAGAAATTAGAAAAATAAAAGTTTCGATATCTGGGCGGAGCCTAAGTCCCGTGCACGAGCTTCACTGTGATTGGCTGTGAACACTCCAAACTAGGAAGTGTTGGCAGCTATCTTGTGGCTCAGTAGAAGCGAGTCACTAGAAAACAGAGAAACAAAGGTATAAAACAAAAGAAGGGGGCAGGGTAGAAACACCGTGACCCCCTAGGCCTGCTCAGGGGGTCCCAGAAAGACCCCAGGCCCAAAAAAAGCATTTAAAAAAAATAAATAAATAACGGCGTAATTCGCGCTGGGGTTGCGGGGTCCCGCGTTTTATTTTAATGAGACCCCAGGGTGGGCTAGGTCCCGGGGGCATTTTAAAAAAAATAATAGCGGGGGCTTGGTGGGGATGTGGGGGCCCGCTGGGGTCCCCACAGACACGGGGCTTCACTCATGTTGGGAGGGGGGTTGCGTGGCCCCCCTCCTGGAGACCTCCATGTGCTTATAACTTTGGTGTCGTTTGACAAATCTTTACTAAATATTCCAGAAAGTTTCTCTTTTTTGATCAGCTCGTATCTTGACATATTACAGGGTGATTGGTGAAGGGGGGCTGAGAAAAAAGGGGGATCCGAAAAAGTGTTTTCGCAATGCATTTTCCATAGGAAACTTTAGACAAGGCTGCAGGTCAAACTGCTGAACGGAATTACGCCAAATTTGGCAGGGAGAAAGGTCTTGGTGCAGAAAGCGCGGTTTTGTGGAAATGGTGTAAATCCGTTCAGTAGTTTTTGAGATATTAAAGGAAAAAAAGATATATATATCTGGACTGTGCCTAACTCCCGAGCACGAGCTTTCCTCTGATTGGCTGCTAACAATTCAAACCAGGAAGTGTTAGCAGCCATCTTGTGTGTGAAAATATAAAAGAAAGGTCCCGGGGGCAATTTAATATACCGGAGCTCTGTCTGTGCGAGATACCGCTTTCACGCTGCGTCTCCCTACATCAGCAGGTAACGCACCCTTTTCCACCATCAACAGCATACCTCCAACAACATACTTGGGCCCGCAAGTCTGCCTCTGCGAACCACTTGTCGGCTCACAGCTCTTCGGGTGCGAGTTCTCGGGCCCGCAGTTGTATCTGTGAAGCCAATACTGGAAATATACCGGAGGTGTCTCTCTGCGAGATACGCTCTTCACGCTCCCTCTCCCCACATCAGTGTTCCGCAGCTATACCTTTGGAAGCCGATGGCCCGCACCTTTCCCTATACTAGTCGGCCTGCAGGTGTTCCTCTGCGAGCTGGCCCGCAGCTCTTCCTCTGCGAACTGACGGGCCGCGGTTCTCCCTCTATGAGCCTGCTAGTTGGCTCGCAGTTCTTCATCTACGAGCCAGACCACCGGCTCTTAAGTCTCTGAGAACAGATGTAATGGAGGCAACGATCATGCAGGTTGGACACCCAACACTGCTCCGACATCCCCCAGTAGGAGCTCCTTGTCCGCCATCTCCCCTAACCCCCACCCCCCACAAACAAATGTGACAGTCACGTTAGGTTGGACAAATAAGAATCTTAGTCATGTATGGATTTACATATAAAACATTTTATTAAAACAAAACAACAACAAATAAAACTATGTACAGCCATGTCATGTCATCGCTGGACCATTTGTGAATCACAGCCTGTAAGACAAAAAGAAAGATAAGATGGTGCGTCATGCGTCCAGCAAAGGAGAAAGAGAAAGAGAGAAAGAGTGAGGGAGAAAGAGAGAAACAAAGAAAGAGTGAGAGAGAGAGGAAGACAAAGAAATAGAGAAAGAGTGAGAGAGAGAAAGAGAGAAATAGTGTGAGAGAGGAAGAGAGAAAGAGAAAGAGTGAGAGAGAGGAAGAGAGAGAGAAAGAGTGAGAGAGAGGAAGAGTGAGAGAGAGGAGAGAAAAAGTGAGAGAGAGGAAGACAGACAAAGACAGAGAAAGAGTGAGAGAGAGAAAGAGTAAGATACAAGGAAAAGAGAGAGAGAGAAACAGTGTCAGAGAGAGGTAGAGAGAAAGAGAGAGAGAAAGAATGAGAGAGAGGAAGAGAGAGAAAGAAAGAATGAGAGAGAGAAACAGACAGAAAGAGAGAAAGTGTGAGAGAGAGAAAGGAAGAGAGGGAGTGTTGACACTGGAGAAAATCTTCGCAGCTTACCTTTGTGCCTCCGGTGTGTCTCCAACCACGTGCCGGGACATAGTGCACCCTTAAGTTTAGTGATCTGAAAGATAGTATAGAATTAGTAATTGCAGAGTACATACAACTGCACACGCCTAATTATCTGTTTCGGGAATGCGCACTCAGGCTGCTGCAGCCCATCCACTCCCACTGCTCGGAGGTGTCTGTGCGCTCTTGTGCGCCCAGGCTGCTGAACACTATCCACTCCCACCGCCCAGAGGTGACTGCCAGCTGCTGCGGAAAGAAGTATCTCTGCTCACCTTCCGCCACCGGTGTGTGTGTAAGAGGGTGCACCACGTGCTGAAGCAACTTTGTCAGGCGTTGTCAGGATGGCCACGCATCATCGCAGTTTGTACACGCGTTCAGCTGTGGTGGTGTGGGGGGGGACGTCGATTCGTGAATCACAGCCTGTTAGATAAAAAGCAAGATAGGATTGTGCGTCATTCGTCCATCAAAGGAGAGAGAAAGGGAGAGAGAGAGAGAGAAAGAAAGAGTGAGAGGAAGACAGAGAGAAAAAGAAAGAAGGAGTGAGAGGAAGACAGAGAGAAAGAGAGAAAGAGAGAAACAGTGGGAGTGACAGGAAGAGAGAGAGAAAGAAAGAGTGAGAGGAAGACGGAGAGAAAGAGTGAGAGAGACGAAGAGAGAGAGAAACAGTGAGAGAGAGAAAGAGAGAGAAAGTATGAGAGAGAGGAAGAGAGAGAGAAAGAGTGAGAGAGAGGAAGAGAGAGAGAGAAAGAGTGAGTGAGAGTGAGGAAGAGAGAAAGTGTGAGAGAGAGAGGAAGACAGAGAAAGAGAGAAAGAGTGAGATACAAGGAAGAGAGAAAGAGAGAAACAGTGTGAGAGAGAGGAAGAGAGAGAGAAACAGTGTGAGAGAGAGGAGAGAGAGAGAGAAAGAGTGAGAGAGGAAGAGAGAGAAAGAAAGAATGAGAGAGAGAGGAAGAGACAGAGAAAGAGAGAAAGAGTGTGAGAGAGAGAAAGGAAGAGATAGAGAGTGAGAGAGAGAGAAAGAGTGTGAGTGACAGAAAGGAAGAGATGGAGAGGGAGTGAGTGTTGACACTGTGGAGAAAATCCTCACAGCTCACCTTTGTGCCACCGTTGTGTGTCTCCAACCACGTGCCGGGATATAGGGCAGCCCTCAAGCTTAGTCATCTGAAACATAGTATGGAATCAGTAATGGATGAGTACATACAACTGCACAATTTGTGAATCACAGCCTGCAAGACAAAAAGAAAGATAAGATGGTGTGTCATGCGTCCAGCAAAGGAGAGAGAGAGAGAGAAAGAGAGAAAGAGTGAGAGAGAGGAAGCGAGAGAGAAAGAAAGAAAGAGTGAGAGAGAGAGGAAGACAGAGAAAGAGAGAAAGAGTGAGAGAGAAAGAGAGAAAGTGAGATACAAGGAAGAGAGAAAGAGAGAAATAGTGTGAGAGAGAGGAAGAGAGAGAGAGAAAGAGTGAGAGAGAGGAAGAGAGAGAAAGAAAGAATGAGAGAGAGAGGAAGAGACAGAGAAAGAGAGAAAGAGTGTGAGAGAGAGAAAGGAAGAGATAGAGAGTGAGAGAGAGAGAAAGAGTGTGAGTGACAGAAAGGAAGAGATGGAGAGGGAGAGGGAGTGTTGACACTGGAGAAAATCCTCACAGCTCACCTTTCTGTCACCGGTGTGTCTCCAACCATGTGCCGGGATATAGGGCAGCCCTCAAGCTTAGTCATCTGAAACATAAAAATGGAATCAGTAATGGATGAGTACATACAACTGCGTATGCCTAAATCGCTGTCCCGCCTTTGTGTATCCAGGCTAGTGTACCCCATCCACTTCCACTGCCCAGAGGTGTCTACTCGCTGCTGTACACCCAGGCTGCTGCACTCCATCCACTCCCACTGCCCAGAGGTGTATGACAGCCGCTGCGCACCCAGGCTGCTGCACCCCATGCACTCCCACTGCCCGGAGGTGACTGCGTGCCGCTGCGCACCCAGGCTGCTGCACCCCATCCACTCCCACTGCCCGGAGGTGACTGCCCGCCGCTGCGCACACAAGCCTCTCTGCTCACCTTACACCACCGGCGTGTGTCGAAGAGGGTCCACCACATGCCGAAGAAACCTCCTCACCCGTTGTGTACACGCGGAGAGCGGAGCTCACAATTCAGGTTGAGTGCTGATTGCAGGATGGCCACGCTTCATCGCAGGCCTGCAAGACAAAAAGCAAGATAAGATTGTGCATCATGCGTCCATCAAAGGAGAGAGAAAGAGAGATAGAGAGAGAAAGAAAGAGTGAGAGGAAGACAGAGAGAAAAAGAAAGAAAGAGTCAGAGGAATACAGAGAGAAAGAGAGAAACAGTGAGAGTGAGAGGAAGAGAGAGAGAAAAAGAAAGAAAGAGTGAGTGAGAGGAAGACAAAGAGAAAGAGAGAAAGAGTGAGACGAAGAGAGAGAGAAACAGAGAGAGAGAGGAAGAGAGAGAGAGAAAGAGTGTGAGAAAGAGGAAGAGAGAGAAAGAGAGAAACAGTGTGAGAAGAAGAGAGAGAGAAAGAGTGTGAAGGAGAGAAAGGAAGAGATGAAGAGGGACAGTGAGTGCTGTGTCTCCAACCACGTGCCGAGACCTAGTGGAGCCCTCAAGCTCCCACATCTAAACATAGTACAGAATTAGTAATGGGAGAGTATATACGACTGCGTACGCCTAAATCGCTGTGCCGCCTTTGTGTATCCACTCCCGCCACCCAGACGTATTTGCCCACCGCTGCACACCCAGGCCTCACTGCTCACCTTTTCGCGGACAGTGCACCCTCCGCATCATGCAGTCCCGCTCCACAGGCCAACAGGTCTCACATTTGGTGCTGCGTCTTGATTTTGCCATGGCAGAGGACATACTAGTGCACCTATCATCATCGCAGGTTGCACACCCGCTCAGTCCTTGCGGTGCCACTAACTCAGTGAACAGTGAGGCCCCGCACGTGGTGGTAGGCCTCCCTGTTCGGTGGCTCAGGCCTACATGAGGTGTCCGAACCACCGAGACGGGCCATCACAGTGCATCCGGTGGGAGCAACTCTAAAATGGTTTAGAGCACGTGTGCCCGGTCTTTTTTATTGGTAGGGTCACGTGTCCTGTGACGCCTGTGCTGGATGGGTGTGGTGTGGGTGTATACCAGCCGTGAGGGAGTGGCTGTGGCATACTGACAACTAGACTTGTGACCAGCAGATCACCACAATGAAAATCTGGGCCATGTAGCGTTGTTGTCTTTCTCTGTAAGCGTAAGCAGAGTGGGCTGGCCTGGCGTATGCCAGTCCTGCGTGAGGCTGTGAAGAATGACTCCAGAGCTATGGGCGTGGCTCCATCGTAAGCTGTATGAGGAATCAACTGATGCGGCACTGTTGCCAGATTGGGCTAGATCACGCACAATTGGGCTATATTTTTCCCGGTTGTGCGGTAAAATTTTGGTTTGTGATAGTTGCCAGATTATAAATATATATACAGCGCTCCAGCAAACTAGTATGTTAAAGCGCTTTATTAGATAAATATTTACTTGGCAGCCTGCTGCAACATCAATTCCAATCCATTCACCGCCTGCTTGACGATGTCCCTGCCCCTCCTTCCTTAAAGTAGCAATATTGGGCTAGTTTGGGCTACTTTTTGGTTGTCTTTGGGCTAGAGAATGCTTAAAAATCTTGCAACACTGCCATGCGGGTGTTCTTGTTGTAGTGCTGCCGTCACCCGGGTCGCAAGCGTCAATGTGTCACTCTGTGAGCCAAGTCTCTGAACATGGCCAACATGGAAGGTACGGGGAATCACTGACCCTACATTCATCCATAGTTCCACACAAGAAAGATGGTGGACATGACACATCTGTGTGGGTGTGAATGTTTATTGCACATTCAGTGGAGTATTGCAGCTGTAGCAATACTGGGCCATGCAAAATCCAAATTTCAGTTTTTGGGACATGGAGGGCAGCCAATTAGAGACAAGCTCGTTGTCGGAGTTAGGGTGCGCCAATATATGTACTTATACAATCACTCCGCCAATCCCCACGCACTTATAAATTCACTATACACTCTCCTTGCAGTACTCTAATCATCCAGTCTCTACGTACGTACTTGTACAATGACCGAGACAAAGTTACATAACCAAAGTTTTCTCCCACTGTCAAAGGTAAGTTGGTTGCATACGCTGTCCAGAGCACAATGTAATGTGGTAGGGCCCAGGGGCAGCATGTTGCATACATAATGAACACACGGACACAGATAGATAGTGGAACTGGGTACGAGCACGTGCACTCGACTCCTTTTTATTACCAGGGTCACATGTCCAGTGACGTCTGTGCTGGATGCGTGTGGGGTGAGTGTAAGCCAGCCTTCTGGGAATGGTTGGTGCTGGTAACAAGTACAACAGTAATCATCAGATCACACACAGAGATTCAATCATAAAGGGTCCATGACTTGTGCTACACTAAGTTAGGGGCACCAGATCGGAAATCATACACAAAAGATTCTGTCATAAAGGGTCCATCAGTTGTGGTGGACTGAGGTAGGAGCATCAGAAGCATTCCGCGTGTGCACAGCTAGCGATGATGCGTGGTCCGGGAGGGCCGCACTGGTAGCAATGTCTGTTGCCTACTGGACTGCGTCATCTGCAATCGCAACTCCATCTGAATTGTGAGCCCTGCTGTCCGCAGTGTAGATCGAAGGCAGTAGTCAGCACAGACATCGAGGAAAGCTTTTTGTCACTACCTCTTGAGAAAATCCAACAACATAGAGTACAATTCTCTGTCCAATTAATAAATCAAGGCTGAATTTGAATGGTGAGCTCTGCTGACCGCAGTGTAGATCGAAGGCAGTAGTCAGCACAGACATCGAGGAATGCTTTTTGTGACTTCCTCTTGAGAAAATCCAACGACATAGAGTACAGTTCACTCTGCAATAAATAAATCAAAACTGAATTCGAATTGTGGGCTCTGCTATCCCCAGTGTAGACTGCCATTCAGTGTTCCTTTGGACTTGCAAGATGAATTTGGTCATTGTACTAAAGATATAATTGATATAAAAAAAGTTCTTGAAGCAAGGATACTAAAAGGATATTATGTAGGTTTAAGGGTACGTGGCGATGACTTATGGTGCAGTGAGCTAGTGGCACCTGAAGCACTCAGCGTGTGCGCATCCTGCGATGATGCGTGGTCCGTGTGGGCCGCACTGGTAGCAATGTGTTTTATTTAATGAATTCTGCCTTAATAAGGCCACGTGGCGTTTACTTGTGGTGCACTGAGTTAGTGGTACCTCTGGCGCTCAGCGTGTACGCAACCTGCGATGATGCGTGGTCCGGGCGGGCCGCACTGGGAGCAATGTGTCTTGCCTACTGGACTGCGTCATCTGCAATCGCGACTCAATCTGAATTGTGAGCCCTGCTGTCCGCAGTGTAGATCGAAGGCAGTAGTCTGTACAGACATAACTCTGCAGTGCTGTGCCGCTGTGTTCTCAGGGGGCTTGTGTCGAGGAGGCCCGTGGTCATGGCGGCAGCCACGTGGCAGGGTGAGGGTCGCCACTCTGGCAGACGCGTTGGCTTTCACACAAGTGAACCACGCCCAGAACCCCGGCCTACTTATTCACACTTCTACGCTGGAGTGGTGTACGTTGGACCAGCCCACTGCGGTTCCGCTTACAGGGGGCGACGACACATGTTCATGACCGAGATCTTCCCCACTGCCTGAGGTAACATGGTTGCGTCCACTGTCCACAACACTACAAGCACCAGATTGTTTTTGGATCGCACAGCAGATAGGTTTAATGAACATTATAATTAGAAATTAGCATTTAAAAAACCTTTGAAATTCACTGAAAAAACCATAGGTTTCAGGGACGTTATAGTTACAAATTATCATGTTAAAAACCTTTGAAATTCACTGAAAAAACCATAGGTTTCAGGGACGTTATAGTTACTTGCACATTTCACTCGTACAAAACCATAGAAATTCGGCCGTTATAGTTAGTTGAGCTAACTATAACTCACGCCCCACAATGCACTGCTTATGACGTCACATATTACATCATTCATGACATGGTCAGTGACATCACTGATGACATCACTGATGACATCTCAAATGACATCACTGATGACATCATCCACGTGAAAATCTGATGCACCTCCTCATACCTTAATAAAACCTTTGATACACCCATTCTAAAATACAGACTACCATTTTCGAAACAATACAGACACCAATACCAGTTACTACATACGCACGCACTGATTCCTAGGTCTACACACACATCCACTCATTCACCCATAAAGTCACTCACACATGCAGTGACTCATCAATACAACACTATTATAGGCACTCATACACCTATATAAACACTCACACACCGCCACTCATCCAGAGTTACTCACACATCTAGTCAGTCATGCAAAGAATCAATCACACTTCTATTTACTCAGCTATACAGTTATACACACACAACCTCACTTATTCATAGTGATATTAACATATACTTACTCTCTTATACAATCACTGATACAAGTACACACTCATCCATACATCACTCTCACAATCACTGACTCTCACGTATAGTCATTTATATACTCCAACTCTCTCATGCACTGCGTTTTACATATGTAGTTACTTGGACATGTAGCACTGAGATATCCATTCACTCACCAACACACCCATACACACACTCACCCACCCATACAGCTGTTTCCACAAGCTCGCTTGAACCCATACACCCAGTGAATAAAGAACTCACACATCTACGCACAAAGTCACACACCTCCCACCCACTCACACACACACTCAGGCACCCATACAAATACTCAAGCAACCAATCAATAACCCATATAGACACTCATGTAGCTACTCATCAACCAATGCAGCAGCTTACACAGCAATAGACAGACTGATACAGACATTCACACAGTTTAGTCACTAACCCATGAATTCAGTAAGAGACATTTAATCACTCACTTATACAGTCAGTCACACACCTACTAAAACCTCCATCCACACACTTATACAGCCACTCATTCTACAATATACCTTGGCCAATATATTTATAAAACATATTTAAACTTTACAGAAACACACAGTCACTGGATGATGTCATCAGTGATGTCATCAGTGATGTCATTTGAGATGTCATCAGTGATGTCATCAGTGATGTCACTGACCATGTCATGAATGATGTAATATGTGACGTCATCAGCAGTGCATTGTGGGGGCGTGAGTTATAGTTAGCTCAACTAACTATAACGGCCGAATTTCTATGGTTTTGTACGAGTGAAATGTGCAAGTAACTATAACGTCTCTGAAACCTATGGTTTTTTCAGTGAATATATATATATATATATAGAGAGAGAGAGAGAGAGAGATAGCTAGATAGATAGATAGATAGATAGATAGATAGATAGATAGATAGATAGATAGATAGATATACGTCGTCCTATTTTTGCCATACCCCGGTGATTTTGGGTCCACCCTAGCCAGGCATTTAAACATACTAAGTTTACAGAAAATATACGTTTTTCTTTTGTTTATACTTTGCTCCTGACATGTTCCTATTTCAAATCTTTTCTTCTTAGAAAAGTCATTATGGCCTTTCTGGGGATTTAACTTGTTAATAACATTTTGCTTTTTTCTTTAAATCCGTACACTTGTTTGTTTTTATGTACATCTTCAGTAGGAGTCTGATTTGTTAAAGTAGTTCAGCATCACAAATAGATTAACCCATTAACCCATTGTTAGATCTTGCCTAGCAGCCAGCGCAAGCTGCTTACTTGTGATTGGCTTTATTGTCATTGTCACTTCATTGCTTTTCATTCAATGGTTTTCCTTCCTCTTACTTGTGTCCGTCCATTCCCTGGAGCATAGACTCTTTACTATCATTTTGATTGGCTGACTTGTATCCTTCCACTGCTCGCATTTAAGGAATTACTTGTTTAATTTTTCAGTCAGCATGCTATAAAAGTTACTGCATTTTTTAGCTCTCCCGCCATGTGCTGTGCCCTCCTCAAATACCTTCCTCACTGAATTGCTCCTCACCCTTCCAGCTAGTCTGTAAGAGCATAGCGACATGGATAATTGTTCTAGAGTATGGCTGAAGATCAGGGGGGTTGTTTTTGTTTTATCTCTTATGTGAGAAGTTGGCCTGGTATATGCTGTTCACTAATTAAAGTGGACACCTTGCACCAGTACAATTCGACTCTTATGGTAGATAGGTTTAAGACAACCTTTATAGAAAGCTATCCTAGTGGTAGCTGTGGAGAGCAGCCTTCAGGCTAAGTCTTGAAGGAATGTAAAGCAGCTTGTTTTACCACACAATCTCTTGAATCACCAAATGAAAAGACAAATATATATGTATTTATTATTAACAACTCTCTACTAATCTCTTTATGAGATTAGAAGTCAAGGACATATGCACAAATCAACGTTTTTAAGCACAAATATGGCTGGGGCCCTAGGGGCGTACCAGACCATATACTAAAAAAGAGACTTAGAAACAACGACTTGCAAAGAGACAAGGCCTAGGGCCTTTCGAAGTGCTGGGGCCTCATGAAACCACCCAAGGCAGGTAAGTAAAGGGCCCACGGGGACGCGTGCAGTGTGGATACACAGGCGCAAATCGCCGTTGACTTCAATGGGGCAAGTCGCGGTTGGAAATTAAGAGTTTTAGGATACTTCGGGAGAACCTACAAGCAAGTCACTTACAGGGTAAGTAGTTCTAGGGCCAACACCCACAGGAGCACCGTAGTGCGGAGTTACCTCACCCAGGGAAGCCGGGTGCATAGGTGTCCTTTGGTGTCGGGTCGCGGCGTCGTTTTCAATGGAGGACAATGAAGACTTGCTGCTTGTGAAGTCCGAAGAAGTGTCCGGTGGAATCCAAGCCTGGATTCAGAAGATGGAAGACCTGAAAGCAGAGGGGACAGTGTTCAAAGTCACTTGGCAGTGACTCGGGGCAAGGAAGATGGATGCCCACCCTCGTCGCAAGATTCAGGTCATTCGCAGGTGCCTTGACTCTTCAGCCACGAGGTCCAGGAGGCGTCGACGATGACCAGGAGCTGGATTCGGCGTGTCCCACAATGTCTGCAGCTTACTGCGGTGTGGGCGACTCGATTGGAGCCAACAAGCCTTGGTAACAGCAAGTCTTGGGGAAAGTGTAAAGAGGCAATGGCACAGACCAGCAAGGTCTGAGGGACTCACCCAGCGAGGGTAAGTCAGGGCAGGCCTGGAGCAACCAGGGGAGCTCTTTGGTTCTGTAGGAAAGCCTTCAGGGGAGCCACAAGCCGGCTGGCAAGGGATCGCAAAGATGCCTCAGGAGGATTCGCTCCACAGGAGCTCACGGTCACTCGGGACGTGGTAGGCCTCTGATCTTCAGAGAGATTCCTGCTGGAGGCTAGGACCACACGTGGTCCAAAGTACAAGTTCGTAGAACGTTGTGAAGGGGTTTCACTTGATAATAGTGCACGGTACCCAGGGGTCGCGGTTCCTCGTCACTCTTGGGGTCTACTGGCCTCAGCTTCACTGGGGACTCACGATGGCCTTTGAGAAGTCAGGAAATCCACTTGTTGGGCTGCAGAGACTTCGGACTCCGGCGGGAGCGGCATAGTTTGCGATCATCATTTGTAGTTTTTGGTGCCTGCCAAGCAGGGGAGTCACTCCTTGACTCCAAGGGAGATTCTTCAGTCTTCCAAAGGTAGTGGAACGTCGAAGGTCCAGGATTCTTCTTCAGAGCGTCGTCCAGGGATATCTAGGGTGCAATGCACCGGTTCCCCCTCTTATACTAAAAGAAAGGGAGGGACTAGCTCTATGACCCCACCTATGGGAGGGTCAGGGGAGTGGGTGGCTACACCCACTTCCCTTTGTCCAGTTTCGCGCCAGAGCAGGAGCAGGTAGCCCCTGAGCTGGTTTGAACTGGCATATGCACAGAGGAGCCTTCTGCTCCCCCAGTGCAGGACTTCAAAGCACTCTAAGAGTGCACCCACCCAGCCCCAATACACCAAACCCTGTCTGGGAGGTGGTTACACCTCCCTGTGACAGGATGCCTATTGTTGGGCTTCCTCCACTGCGAGTTTCGGTCATCAGCAGGAGGGCAGCCCAGTGTCTGTGACTGGTGGCATCCATTTTGTGATGCCAGGGCTCTGCAGGATTCTACCGTAGGTACATGTACAGTAGGTACATGTCTGTCCCTCTAGAAGGGTGGAATGCTACCCCCGCCGCCAGGACTGGCGGGGGGGTAGTATTCCAAGGTGTTTGACACCAAACACTACATGTTTTGATGCAGCCATTCCAAAGTTAGCATTTTACCGCGAGGATATAATGCACTTAAGAGTATATGGTTTAACCGCATCCACAAACAGCCCCAGAGAATGGACTCTGAGAGCTGCAGAGGGGCCCTGCTCAGGCAGAGGCACCCTCTCACATAGGAACCAAGCACCCTGCCCTCAGGATTGATAGGGCCTGCCTTAGGGGTGACTGATAGGTTTAAATGTGTGTGCAGGAGAGATATAGGAAACCTATATCTCAGTGAGGAGTGCTAGCACCACCTTTATTTTCTTCGGCGCTCAGATACACCGCTGGGGAGTTACATCTCCTTAATAATCCCAAGGAGAAGTGCTGCCCGTTATTTCCTGGTGAAGATAGCATAAACTGTCCCTGCGGTTTCACGCTCCCACCTCCTCAAAAGTCCAGTGTCTTTCAGCCTCCCAAATGTTCCCGCAGTTGTGACTCCTCTAAACTCACAGAGAGTGCCGTAATTCACTGCGGCCTCACAAATGTCAGATCCTTGGCAAAGCACAAGTATGAAATTGCACACATGATATCTAATTCTGACTTAGACATACTTTTTATAACAGAAACTTGGGCAGACGAAGCCTCCGACCCTGACTTTGTTACAGCAACACCGACCGGATTTAGGGCGATCAGGGCCGACAGGCCGCTTAAACGAGGAGGGGAGTAGCAATTATCTTTAGGGAGCAGCTCCCTATAACCTACCACCCTATCTTTACACCTTCATATGAGGCTCTTTACTTTGCGCTCGAACTTAACCCTAGGCTGACTTTTAGAGGCATTTTACTTTATCGGCCTCCAGGATCCAGAAGCACTTTTATTTCTAACTTAGATAGCCTTCTGGAATCCACTTTTCTACACAACGATTTTACCATTCTCGGAGATTTTAATTTTCATCTTGAAGATAAAGATAACAGGGAGACAAGGACTCTCCTTGACACATTGGGAGCTGTAGGTCTAACGCAACAGGTACAGACCCCCACTCATGAGGCGGGACACACGTTAGACGGCATCTTTACCTCGATTCATGGTCTCATACTCAAAGAAACTCTCCCTCTGACATGGTCAGACCATTCATTAATTAAGTTCAATCTCCCAGGCATTACTGTCAGGTTAGGAGGTATCTCCAAGCCCCTGTCTCCACCGATATGGAGTGGAGTAAAATGGATAAAATGACCTTCCACACACAGTTGGAGAGCTCTCGACCACAATTAAATGGTCACCCAGAATTAGCTGCCACCAAATATACTGAATGGCTCAATGAAGCCGTCAATGCCTCAGTACCCTTCAAGAAATCGTCAGGGAATAGGAGCACCCCCTCGGCCCCCTGGTTTTCTGACACACTACGGAAAGAAAAGCAAAAATGCCGTCGATTAGAAAGGTGTTGGCGTGCAAACTATTATTCGCCTGAGAGGAAAGCGTACAAAATGGCCCTAACTCAATATAAAAATTTACTGATATCAGGAAAGAGGGATTACTTTACCAGACAGATTGAAAACGCCAAAAATTCTTCCAAAGCACTTTTCTCAGTAGTAAACAAACTTACGATACCCAAAAACACAGAGTTTAGGGGCAGCCAAAATTTCTGTGACGATATTGCAGAAGCTTTTAAAACTAAAGTCCTAGACATTTTCAAGATCTTTGAGGACGCATCAGCTCACCTCCCTACCACTCTTCCAACTAGCCCTGTTCCTAAACACATTTCCTTTTGTAGCTTTTCCCCCACTTCATCTGAAGCGGTGGAGAAATGCATAAAGGGAGCGAAGTCTGGATCTCCCTTCGATCCATGCCCGCCGGCATTTCTGACAGAAATAGTAGATCTAGTGAGTCCTGGGCTCACAGAAATCTTTAATTCCATGTTTGAACATGGCATCTTTCCTTCCAGGTGGAAGGATACCTCTATCCTCCCGCTGCTAAAAAACCCAACCTGGACGCGGCCGACCCGAAGAACTATCGGCCTATAGCCCGGTTACCATTACCAGCAAAAATAATAGATAAAATCATGAACATTCAACTAACACAATTTATTCGTGAAAATAATCTGTTGGATAACTCCCAGTTTGGGTTTCGCCAAGATCATAGCACAGAAACCGCACTTATCAAAGCCACTGAGGAGATCAGAGCAGTGATGGATGGGGGAGGCACAGCGGCTCTCGTGCTCCTCGATCTGTCAGCTGCTTTTGACCACTCTCTCCTGGAACAGCGATTGGAGGATCTGGGGGTCAGAGGCACCGCACTAGCCCTACTGTCCTCCTTTCTTAAGGACAGGAGATTAACAGTTTCGGTTGATGGGTATCATTCAGAGCCTTATACCCTCCCATGTGGAGTACCACAGGGCTCCTCCCTGAGCCCTTCTCTTTTCAATATTTACATCTCCGAACTGGCTCCTTTAATTCGGGATTTTGGGTTTAGTCTGACGTCGTATGCCGATGACACCCAGATAGTGGTGGCTGCCTACAAAAACCAGGTTTCCCCGTCTCACCAGTTTCAGAACTGCATGTGCACTATAAACAGATGGATGAGTACACATTGTCTCAGACTCAACTCTGAAAAGACTGAGGTCCTGATTTTTGGCAATATGCAGCCAGACTGGGGTAATCTATGGTGGCCCGTAGAGATGGGAGAACCACCTAATCCAGCGGTCAAGGCTAAGAACCTGGGCGTTTGGTTTGACAATAAACTATCGTTTTCACAGCAGACAAATTCAACTGAATCTGCCTCCCACTTTCTTATTAAGAAAATAAGGAAGATCTTTCCTTATATCCCTTTAGATTCCAGGAAAATGGTGGTTACCTCGTTAATCCAGTCTAAACTGGATTATTGCAACGGGCTTTACTTGAACATTCAGAAAGAGTGCTTAAAAAGCTTCAGATGGTTCAAAATTCAGCAGCACGTTTATTGGTCGACATCCCCAGGGGAAACTCTGTATCGAAAGAGATTCGCAACCTGCATTGGCTTCCGGTGTCACAACGCATCAAATTCAAGGCTCTTTGCTTGGCATATAAAGCTCTGAACCACACAGGTCCTTCCTTCTTGCAAAACCAGTTTGTCTGGTATGAACCAACAAGACACCTCCGTTCAACAGGGGCTAGACTTTTGCAAGTGCCCAGAGTTCGAACATTGCATTGGGGCGGTCGTAGCTTTTACTACGGCACCTCCAAACTCTGGAACACTCTTCCGAATGTGCTCAGAGCTGCGAGCTCCCTTTCCACCTTCAGGAAGGAATTAAAAACCTGGCTGTTTAAGAATTAGACGTTACAGTGGGCGTACTATGTCCTCAGCGCCAAGACACTTCCGGGTATTCGTGCGCTTTACAAATCTCGTTAACATTAACATTAACATTAACCCAGGCTGCAGTAGCAGGCCTGTGGTGTCAGATTTAGTCTGCTTCCCAGGGGTGGCATAATACATGCTTCAGCCCCTGGTAGGCCTGTGAAGTACCTATGCCCTTGGTACCTAAGGTACCATATACTAGGGACTCATAAGGTACCACAGTATCCAATCACTAGTGCACCTAGAGTGCACTCCAAGTCATTTAGAGAGAACAGAGAGGCTGGGGCCCTGATTAGCAGGGACCCAGCCAGACTATAGCCAGAAACCAGTGTAAACATCAGAAAAAAAGTGGGGGCAACATAAGAGGCAGATCCTACTCTCCTACACAACCCCCCCCAAACGCAGGGACACTAAACTAACCTTGACCAGTTGAGTCTTCGTGTTCTAAGTGGAAATACCTTGAGAGTCCATCTGCATTGGCATGTTGGGTCCCAGGTCTATGCTCCACTGTATAGTCCATCCCCTGTAGGGAAATGGACCACCTCAAAAGTTTTGGGTTTTCACCTTTCATCTGTTTAAGCCATAGGAGGGGCTTGTGGTCGGTCTGAACTATGAAGTGAGTGCCAAACAAGTATGGCCTCAGCTTCTTCAGGGCCCACACCACAGCAAAGGCCTCCCTCTCTATAGCTGACCAACGTTTCTCTCTAGGGGTCAGCCTTCTGCTAATAAAAGCTACTGGCTGGTCTTGACCTTCATCATTCAGTTGAGACAGTACAGCTCCCACACCCAGCTCAGAAGCATCTGTTTGGACAATGAACTTTTTGGTATAGTCTGGACTCTGTAAGATGGGGGCAGTGCACATGGCCTGCTTTAGGTCTTCAAATGCCTTCTGACAGCTAGCTGTCCACTGAACCTTTTTTGGCATTTTCTTTGAGGTCAGATCATTCAAGGGGGTCACTACAGATCCATATCCCTTGACAAACCTCCTATAGTACCCAGTCAGGCCTAAGAAGGCTCTCACCTGTGTCTGGGTGGTTGGAGCAACCCATTCCATTATGGTTTGGATTTTGCTCTTTAAAGGCTGAACCTGGCCTCCACCTACAAGGTGGCCCAGGTACACAACCTGACTCTGCCCTATCTGGCACTTAGTGGCCTTGATAGTGAGGCCTGCTTTCTGCAGAGCATCCAAAACATTTCTGAGGTGGACCAGGTGATCCTGCCAGGAGGAACTAAAGACAGCAATATCATCTAGATAAGCTGAGCAATAAGTTTCCATCCCTGCCAGAACTTTATTCACCAACCTCTGAAAAGTGGCAGGTGCATTTTTCAATCCAAAGGGCATCACCACAAAGTGGTAGTGCCCACTAGGGGTCGAAAATGCTGTTTTGGCTTTTGCATCATCAGCTAATCTGATCTGCCAGTAGCCAGCTGTTAGGTCAAATGTACTTAGATACTTGGCTGAGGCCAAAGTATCAATCAGCTCATCTGCCCTTGGTATGGGATAGGCATCAGTCCTAGTGACTGCATTGAGGCCTCTGTAGTCTACACAAAACCTCATTTCTTTCTTACCACCCTGGGTATGAGGCTTGGGTACCAGGACTACTGGGCTAGCCCAAGGGCTATCTGAAGGCTCAATTACACCTAGCTCCAACATTTTCTGGACTTCAGTCCTGATACAGTCCCTGACATGGTCAGGTTGCCTGTAGATTTTACTCTTGACAGGCAGACTGTCTCCAGTGTCCACCTCATGGGTGCACCAGGTAGTCTGACTAGGGGTCAGGCTAAACATATGTCTATACTGTTGCAGAACTTGTCTGCACTCAGTTTGCTGATGGTCAGTGAGGCTGCTTGCCAAAGCAACACCATCTACTGACCCATCATCAGGGTTCTGAGAGAGCAGGTCAGGGAGAGGGTCACTCTCCTCCTCCTGGTCCTCATCAGTTGCCATGAGCAAGCCCATGTCAGCCCTGTCAACATATGGCTTTAATCTGTTGACATGGAGCACCCTCAGGGGGCTCCTGGGAGTTCCAAGATTCACCAGGTAGGTGACTTCTCCCTTCTGTTCAACTATTGTATGGGGGCCACTCCACTTGTCCTGGAGGGCTGCTGGGGCCACAGGCTCCAACACCCACACCTTCTGTCCTGGCTGGTATACAGTCAGTACAGCCTTTTGGTCATGCCAAGCTTTTTGTAATTCTTGGCTGGCCTCCAGGTTTTTGGTTGCCTTTTTCATGTACTCAGCCATCCGGGAGCGGAGACCAAGTACATAGTCCATCACATCTTGTTTGGGGGATTTGAGAGGTAACTCCCAGCCCTCTTTTACCAAACACAATGGACCTCTCACAGGATGCCCAAACAGAAGCTCAAATGGGCTGTAACCAACCCCCTTCTGTGGAACCTCTCTGTATGCAAACAACAGGCAAGGCAGAAGAAGGTCCCATTTCCGCCTAAGCTTCTCTGGGAGTCCTTTAATCATTCCTTTCAAGGTTTTGTTGAAGCGTTCAACTAAACCATTGCATTGTGGGTGATAGGGGGTGGTGAACTTATAAGTTACACCACACTCCTTCCACATTGCTTTCAGATATCCTGACATGAAGTTGGTACCTCTGTCAGAAATGACCTCCTTTGGGAAACCCACTCTGGAGAAGACTCCAATGAGGGCTCTTGCCACCACAGGGGCTGTGGTGGTCCTCAGGGGAATTGCTTCTGGGTACCTGGTGGCATGATCCACTACCACCAGGATAAACCTGTGCCCAGATGCAGTTTGAGGGTCAAGGGGACCAACAATGTCAATCCCTACCCTTTCAAAGGGTACCCCCACCACAGGTAGTGGTATCAGGGGGCCTTTGTTGTGCCACCTGCCTTACCACTGGCTTGGCATGTGACACAGGAGCGACAAAACTCCTTTGTGTCCTCTGACATATGTGGCCAATGAAAATGTGGAACAAGCCTGTCCCAGGTCTTGTTTTGGCCCAAGTGTCCTGCTAAAGGGATGTCATGTGCTAGGGTCAAGAGGAACCCCTAAACTTCTGAGGTATTACCAACCTCCTGGTGGCTCCAGGGGCTGGATCTCTACCCTCAGAATATAGGAGTCCCTCATCCCAATAAACTTTATGGGACCCACTAGCACTCCCAGCAGCCTCAGCAGCAGCCTGCTGTCTGAGGGGTTCAAGAGAGGGGCAGCACTGTTGCTCCTTACTCAGATCTTCCCTAGAAGGGCCCCCTGCCCCCAAGAACTCAACCTGATCAGGCTCAAGTCCCTCTGGGGCAGTTCCTGCCTCAGGATCTGCTTCACCTCCCTCTGGGGGTGAATCTGTGATCTGAGACAGAGGGGAAGGCACTGCCTTTACCCTACTGCTCCTCCTCTTGGGAAGCATCTGGTCCATTGTTCCAGGATCCAGAGCTGGTTCAGTGTTATGCATTCTTGCTTGTGACCTGGTCACAGCAAATACCTCTGCAGGGATGCCCAACATCTCAGCATGAGTCCATAACTCTACTTCAGACCAGGCTGAAGTCTCTAGATCATTGCCCAATAGACATTCTCCAGGGAGGTCTGCACTGACTACAACCTTCTTGAGGCCAGTTACCACTCCCCAGGAGAAATTCACAACTGCCAGACTATGGTTGGTCCTGACATTGCTTGCATTGGTCACCTGGTACATTTCGCCCAGGATGATCTGTCCAGGGTCCACAAGATCCTCTGCCACCATGGTGACACTAGCACCTGTGTCCCTAAATGCCAAAGCCTGTTTGCCATTTATTACAGGCTGCTGTTTGTATTTGCCCAGATTACTGGGACTTACTAGGAAGGACATATTAAGGTCTCCCTCACAAATCAGCATTGCCTGAGTGGGCACTCTGACTAGGTCAGAGTCCACTTCAGAACCCAGGGTCAACCCTACTACACCCTTATTCTGAGTACCACCTCCACCAGTAGCTGAGCTAGGGGGAACAGTTGCCTTAGGGGCAGGAGTGGTGGTGGTTTGGTCTTTGGACTTGTTACAATCAGAAGTCCAGTGCCCTTTCTGTTTACAGAATTTGCACCAGGGCTTCTTTTGGCCTTTTCCCTTGTTGGATTGTGACTCCCCGCCAGATTCAGATTTTTGGGGCCCTTGTGAAGACTTCTGGTCTTTTGACTTATCCCCACTTTTCTCAGAGCCCTTAGGATCCTGCTTCTTGGTGTCACCCCCTTGGTTCTGGGGTTTCTGCCTTACCCTGGTTCTGACCCATTTGTCTGCCTTCTTTCCCAATTCTTGGGGAGAGGTCAGATCTGAGTCCACCAGGTATTGATGCAACAACTGGTTCTGGCAATTATTAAGGATCTGTTCTCTCATCATCAGATTATACAATCCCTTGAAATCAGTAACCCTACTGCCAACCAGCCAACCCTCCAGAGCCTTGGTTGCACAATCTACAAAGTCAGTCCAGTCCTGAGTCTGTGCCTTCTGGGTGTCTCTGAACTTCAACCTGTACTTCTCAGTGGTTAAGCCAAACCCATCTATCAGTGCACTCTTCAGGACTTCATAATTATCAGCATCCTCTTCTCTAACAGTGAGGAGCTTGTCTCTACCTTTGTCTGAAAAGGAGAGCCACAAGATTGCTGCCCACTGCTTTTGGGGGACCTGCTGTACTCTACAGGCCCTCTCCATAGCAGTTATCCACTTGTGGATATCATCCCCACTCTGGTAGGGAGGAACAACCTTGCTCAGGTTCCTATGGTCTGGAATAGATTCTCTGCCTCTAGGGACACTGTTGCTGCCACCAAGGGGTTCTAACCCCTCTCTTCTAGAAGCTCTCTGGATCTCCAGGGCTTCTCTATCCAGTGCCAACTGCTTGGTTCTGAGGGCAACTCTTGCTTCCTCATACTGCAGCAGTTTGCACATTCTGTCAGAGGAGCTCTCTCTTATGGGAAAGTATGAGTTCCTCTGCTGGACAAATTCTCTGCCAGAGTGATAAGAGTGCTCAGATTCCCTGGAAGGGGACCTATGCCTCTCATCCACTCTGTCAGTTCTCTTAGGGAGAATTCCTCTGTCCTTTTCAGGCCCATTGGAGCCTGGCCCTTCAATCACAGAGTCTTGGTCATTCTGATTTTCATCATCTGACCCAGACACTGTAATTGACCCACCCCTGATTCAGACCCATTAGCTCCAAGAGCCAATCTAAGATCATCTGCTGTCAGCAGATCTATCAGGTGTAGTGTGGAGGGACTCTGTCCTAGCTTCAGGTGTCTTTCAACACACATGGCTCTCAAGTCAGAGAAAGCCATGTCCTTATACTGAGGCTGAGTGGATCCACTGGTTCCACCCTTTAAGGACATTCTAGTGTTGTGCAGTGTTGTACTACCTACACTAGTTTGTGGCCTACTGATACTAGCTTGAGCTGTAGAAAGGGTGTGCTATCCCTTGGCACACAGCTCTAAGTTCAGTAGAACTTATTGATACTAAGCTTGACTTTATATGTACCTTAAGTACCTATAGTGGTTTTCAGTTAGTAATTCAAATAGAGATTTTCTGGTAAAACAATAGCAAGCTGGAATCCCACACGCTGCCCACCAATGTGAGAAGTTGGCCTGGTATATGCTGTTCACTAATTAAATTGACACCTTGCACCAGTACAATTCGACTCTTATGGTAGATAGGTTTAAGACAACCTTTATAGAAAGCTATCCTAGTGGTAGCTGTGGAGAGCAGCCTTCAGGCTAAGTCTTGAAGGAATGTAAAGCAGCTTGTTTTACCACACAATCTCTTGAATCACCAAATGAAAAGACACCACACAGGTATATATATCAAATATATATGTATTTATTATTAACAACTCTCTACTAATCTCTTTATGAGATTAGAAGTCAAGGACATATGCACAAATCAACGTTTCACAATAAGTTAAGCACAAATATGGCTGGGGCCCTAGGGGCGTACCAGACCATATACTAAAAAAGAGACTTAGAAAAAATGACTTGCAAAGAGACAAGGCCTAGGGCCTTCAGAAGTGCTGGGGCCTCACGAAACCACCCAAGGCAGGTAAGTAAAGGGCCCACGGGGGACGCGTGCAGTGTGGATACACAGGCGCGAATCGCCGTTGACTTCAATGGGGCAAGTCGCGGTTGGAAATTAAGAGTTTTAGGATACTTCGGGAGTAAGCAAGTCACTTACAGGGTAAGTAGTTCTAGGGCCAACACCCACAGGAGCACCATAGTGCTGGACTTACCTCACCCAGGGAAGCCGGGTGCATAGGTGTCCTTTGGTGTCGGGTCGCATCGTCGTTTTCAATGGAGGACAATGAAGACTTGCTGCTTGTGAAGTCCGAAGAAGTGTCCGGTGGAATCCAAGCCTGGATTCAGAAGATGGAAGACCTGAAAGCAGAGGGGACAGTGTCAAAGTCACTTGGCAGTGACTCGGGGCAAGGAAGATTGATGCCCACCGTCGTCGCAAGATTCAGGTCGTTCGCGGGTGCCTTGACTCTTCAGCCACGAGGTCCAGGAGGTGTCGACGACAACCAGGAGCTGGATTCGGCGTGTCCCACGATGTCTGCAGCTTACTGCGGTGTCGGCGACTCGATCGGAGCCAACAAGCCTTGGTAACAGCAAGTCTTGGGGAAAGTGTAAAGAGGCAATGGCGCAGACCAGCAAGGTCTGAGGGACTCACCCAGCAAGGGTAAGTTAGCTCAGGCCTGGAGCAACCAGAGGAGCCCTTTGGTTCTGTAGGAAAGCCTTCAGGGGACCCACAAGCCGGCTGGCAAGGGATTGCAAAGATGCCTCGGGAGGATTCGCTCCACAGGGGCCCACGGTCACTCGGGACATGGTAGGCCTCTGATCTTCGGAGGGATTTCTGCTGGAGGCTACGACCACACGTGGTCTAAAGTACAAGTTCGTAGAATGTTGTGAAGGGGTTGCACTTGACAATAGTGCACTGTACCCAGGGGTCGCGGTTCCTCATCACTCTTGGGGTCCACTGGCCTCAGCTTCACTGGGGACTCACAATGGCCTTTGAGAAGTCAGGAAATCTACTTCTTGGGCTGCAGGGACTTCGGACTCCGGCGGTAGCAGCATAGTTTGCGACTGTCGTTTGTAGTTTTTGGTGCCTGCCAAGCAGGGGAGTCACTCCTTAACTCCAAGGGAGATTCTTCAGTCTTCCAAAGGTAGTGGAACGTCGAAGGTCCAGGATTCTTCTTCAGAGCATCGTCCAGGGATATCTAGGGTGCATTGCACCGGTTCCCCCTCTTATACTAAAAGAAAGGGAGGGACTAGCTCTATGACCCCACCTTTGGGAGGGTCAGGGGAGTGGGTGGCTACACCCACTTCCCTTTGTCCAGTTTCACACCAGAGCAGGGGCAGGTAGCCCCTGAGCTGGTTTGAACTGGCATATGCACAGAGGAGCCTTCTGCTCCCCCAGTGCAGGACTTCAAAACACTCTAAGAGTGCACCCACCCAGCCCCAATACACTAAACCCTGTCTGGGAGGTGGTTACACCTCCCTGTGACAGGATGCCTATTGTTGGGCTTCCTCCACTGCGAGTTTCGGTCATCAGAAGGAGGGCAGCCCAGTGTCTGTGACTGGTGGCATCCATTTTGTGATGCCAGGGCTCTGCAGGATTCTACCGCGTTTACACAGTAGGTACATGTCTATCCCTCTAGAAGGGTGGAATGCTACCCCCGCCGCCAGGACTGGCGGGGGGGTAGTATTCCAAGGTGTTTGACACCAAACACGACATGTTTTGATGCAGCCATTCCAAAGTTAGCATTTTACCGCGAGGATATAATGCACTTAAGAGTATATGGTTTAACCGCATCCACAAACAGCCCCAGAGAATGGACTCTGAGAGCTGCAGAGGGGCCCTGCTCAGGCAGAGGCACCCTCTCACATAGGAACCAAGCACCCTGCCCTCAGGATTGATAGGGCCTGCCTTAGGGGTGACTGATAGGTTTAAATGTGTGTGCAGGAGAGATATAGGAAACCTATATCTCAGTGAGGAGTGCTAGCACCACCTCACCCAGGCTGCAGTAGCAGGCCTGTGGTGTCAGATTTAGTCTGCTTCCCAGGGGTGGCATAATACATGCTTCAGCCCCTGGTAGGCCTGTGAAGTACCTATGCCCTTGGTACCTAAGGTACCATATACTAGGGACTCATAAGGTACCACAGTACCCAATCACTAGTGCACCTAGAGTGCACTCCAAGTCATTTAGAGAGAACAGAGAGGCTGGGGCCCTGATTAGCAGGGACCCAGCCAGACTATAGCCAGAAACCAGTGTAAACATCAGAAAAAAAGTGGGGGCAACATAAGAGGCAGATCCTACTCTCCTACATCTTACATTTCACTTATTACATGAAAGCACACACTTTGACACACAAATGCTTTTATGGTGGTGGGGGAAGGGTCATCTGCTGCACTCAGTTGGTGTCTGAGGCAGAAGGTGTACTTAGCATTGCACTTCTCTTGGAGGCCCATAAAGCTGCTCCTTCGGTTACTACAGAGGACTAAATGGCTGAGTCCTGTGGAACATAACTTAGGCCTTGGCAAGTGTTTCCCTTTCTATTCTAACACATTTTGTTAAGTGTTTCCTGAGTAAAAAGTATTTGAAAAATAAACCATGTCACTGATAAATATTGAAAACATTGAATTCAATACAATTTTGAGATACCATAAGATATGTATTTACTTTTCCTTCAGTAGTTTTTAAATGTCTCTTCTTTTACTTTTTGCAAACAATGCTTTGCAGACAAACATTGACAAAGCCAACAGCTTGTCATACATATTTCAGCACGCCTGTGGACGAAGGCATAACGCTTCAGTGGGTCAAAAGAAATACACGTTCTTGAACTTGAGTGCAGGAGCTTTCGTGATGTTTGTTGCATGATTCTATGTGGAATATGTTCAGGGTTCATAAAGTGAACAGAGCCCTAGGTGCTGAGCCGACATTATAGTGGATGGACCATTTTTGGCTATTTTTGGGCCAGTTCGCTATTATTTTCCCTGATATGAAACATGAGTTAAAGTAACTCATGTTTGCCAATATGGGCAGTTTGAAGTGGTAATGCATAATTATAAAGACAGGATTGACTACATGTAATTGAAGACCAATGGCATCTGGCCTTGATTCCACCCCATGAAGTTTTTTTCTACCACGTTGTAAATCGTCTCTCTTCATCTCACGCTTGCAAGTTCTTTTTTCATCAATGTTTTTTCGCTTTCTTGTTGTTTTCCTATTCTTTCTCGTCTTTTCTTCCTTTTCGCCCTTTCTCTCTCTTGATTTGAAACAGAGACTAGTGATGAAAAAGAAGTCGGTCCCTGCGGCCGCAAATATCTGAACTCGCTTACCTGATTCTGGGGTTTATGGCAGACAGCTCAGGCGCTTATCCAGAAAGCTGCAAACCAGTCATTTACGACAGCCAGTGCTCAGGCGCAGCAGCCAGCACTTCAACAGCTGATACAGCGCTCCTGCACCACAGCCAGCGTTTGTGCTTCACCAACAGCACTTTTACACCACATTCAGGGCTCTGACATTCACCACAGTCAATGTTATGGTACTGCACCACAGTCAGTGCTCTCCTATACCACAGCCATCGCTCCTGCACCACGTCTTATACCATAACCAGCAGTGTTTCACCACAGCTACTCCTGCACCCCTGGTTGTACATCGGCCTGCTCTCTGCGTGCCTGTGACAGTCAGCCCTCCAATACCACGGCTGGTGTTATTGCACCATACAACCACCAGAGTGCAGCAGTGGCACTAGGCTCACATGTTTTTGGGGATCCGCTACACCATACTCAGTGGTTATTTTTTACTCAAAACTAGGCCATAGGGTCCCATTTTCATTGCTCACTTAATAACTCAATGTGCACTTGGTAAAGTGAAACCAGAAAACCCAGATGTATTGTGGCTTCTTTCCTTAAATTGTGTTATCAGGCAAATTATTTATTTCACTAAAACTCGTTTTTCTTCATTATCCCGTATGAAAGCACTTCCAGATATGTGAGTTCAGACTACAAGTTGTAAAAAATGAACACTTTAAATAAGTACTTCTCAATGCAGTGCTATCATGTACCTATTAGTGTCAAAGCTTCCAAGTTGAAAAATAGTAGATGTTGTAGCACCCAGGATAATGTGCTGCATGACTAAATACTTATAAGGTCCCAAAGGCCAGACTTATTGGCTATGCCAATGCTTGTTTTATTTTAATAATTGCTTTCTGACTTCTCTTTCCAATATTTTGCTTCGGTAGGGGAGATTGACCTTTAATTGACTCTAACCTCGGGGTCAATTTCTTGTTTCTTTAGGAGTGGAGTGATTATGGTCTTTTTCCAGCGCTCAGGCACTGTAACCTTCCGCAGCAATGCATTGATGCAGGCTGTGAAATCAGGGGTCGATGGTCTGACAATATTATTGACACATGAAGCGAGGGGAGACTGCTCTCCACTATTACATTTGAGGCTTTGATTTTTTTCTTCTAGTTTCTCTACCTCCTCTCTACGGGTTTGAATGTGTAAAAGGAGCTGATCAAAGAAAGTAGAGGAACAGCTGGCTAGGAAGGCGCTATTGTGTAGTGTGTTATGTGTTATAACGTTAATTATTTTCGATCTGCAGAATGCACTTTTTATATTGTTGTGGGTGAAGTGTCTGGGGAGATTTTCATAGCTTCTGTGTTGGGTACCTTGCGGAAGATGTTTCATATCGGACTCGGTTGGTTGACTGCTTCATTGTGACTTCGTGTAATATTTGTAGCGCTTGCATTACATTTTGTCTGCATTCCTGTGGGAGCTATATTCATTCCAAATTCGAATGCATTGCACAATAAACAATGACGTTACAGTGCTTGATTCTGCGCCCCATACATACGGTGTGTGTGTGCATGAGTGGTCATTGCAGAGTGAACCATTCAATGAACACACTGGAGGCCATTCACAAAGAAAATTGAAATTGTATGAAATGCGGCGGCGCAAATTGGCACTTAGACAAGCGTGTAAAATGCTCCATGAGGGTGATTCACAAGCTGTGTAGAGCACAAAGTGCAATGCAAATGTGGAGTGAACTAGTTCTCATTATTATCGTCCCATAATACCCACAATATGTGTACAAATGCCTGTTACAAAATGAAAAGGTGCTCATATTTCTCATTCTGTGTTCTCACACCTACGTTGTGTCCGAGTAAAAGGCTTTTGTTTATAGAATGTGATGATGGCGACAAACAGAGCCTTTTATGGTCTCTGGCCTGAACTCCTGTACCCTTTGGCTTTGTTATGTTCGTTAGTTTAAGAAAAAAAACATATGTTGTCAATCACATCCATCACTTGGCTAGCGGAGAAGGAACAATACTATTCTAATAACCAGTGCTCTTAAACGAGTCTTTTTTAAATATACAAGAAAAGGTGTAGTTGTTCAATGGGTATTGTGGGGTTCACATGCTGCATTAATATGCTTTGTGTCAATACATTGTACAAAGTTAAGTATCAATGGGGTAACCCACAAATCCACTGGACTCGGGTGCAAATTGGTACAAAAAGAAATGTCCCAGTGGAAGATAAATCAACACAATTTACAGTAGTATACACAAATGGTCTATGTTGCTAGAAACGTTTGACAACACCACCTTTGAATTATACCAGCAAATGGTTATGATTTAATCTCATCACCAATTAGAATAATCAATTCATATACAAAATACAATACATGTGAATCTTAAAGGTTTAAAATTGGTGCAACCTAAGAGAAAAGAGCGAAGGGTTGTGAACAGTGCGTGATGTGAAAAAGGAAAGGTAGTGTACATGTGAACATCAAAATTCAATATTTACAACCTATCCAGCCAAGTAACTGGCTTGTACATATATGACAAATCAAAACATCAAAGGGATGCAGGTAAACAATCTCTAACATCGATGTTTGAAAGAGAGGAATGGTCAACGTTTCGACCCCTAAGCGTGGCAGGGAGCTTTGTTCCTTGCGGGCGGGGTCTTCATCAGGACTGGCGCACAGTGACGTGGAAGCACCAAAAGCAGCAAGAAGGATTCAGGCTGAAGTGAAGGAGAAGGGCCGCACAGGCTCTCATATGACTATTAGGTGTTGATTCGGGTAAGCATATGCCAGGGTTGATGAGTAACCGATGGCTCTAGGTTGCTGGTGAGAAACCGGTCTGACAGAAACGTTGACCATTCCTCTGTACACTACCTTTCCTTTTTCACATCACGCACTGTTCACAACCCTTCGCTCTTTTCTCTTAGGTTGCACCAATTTTAAACCTTTAAGATTCACATGTATTGTATTTTGTATATGAATTGATTATTCTAATTGGTGATGAGATTAAATCATAACCATTTGATGGTATAATTCAAAGGTGGTGTTGTCAAAAGTTTCTAGCAACATAGACCATTTGTGTATACTACTGTAAATTGTGTTGATTTATCTTCCACTGGGACCTTTCTTTTTGTACCAATACATTGTACAAATCAGAAAGGACTGGTAATAGAATAATATGACTACTGTACTATTTGTCCACAAAAATGGACTGCTTTTACTTTGTGCTTCTACTTGGTGATTGAAAAATGAATTTTTAAAATGTATTTTTTAACAAAAAGGGATCCTTCTCTGTGTTGGTTCAACCTATATGGGTTGCCTTCCCTTTGACTCTTCAGATTTCCACAAGCACATGGCTTGTTTATGTAGTACACCTCATGTTGTCATTCTGAGTACATTTACACCATATTTTTACATAAAAACTCTGCGAGATTCCACAGAGTTCCGTGAGTGGGCGGAATTCAGCACTTTGGGCTCCTCATGCTGATTCTTAGCGCCGGGAGCTTGTTCTGCGCTGTAAAATCAGTGCAAACGGTACCACGCAGAGTGTCAGAGGGCACAGCTTTTTATTGTCGCCCGAGTAGATTTTCTACTCAAGCTGCAGCTTTCTCAACACGAACGGTCGTGACCTTCCACGCCTGTCCGAGCTAAGAAATCTCACTGGGAGGTGTACTAGCATCCAAAAACCACGCTAGGGGCCGCAAATTCTCGCTCGTGCTCGCCAATTTAACGTTAGCAAGCTGCACATGAGAAAAAACTCCACCACACGGCAGTTTGCCCACTCCTAGGAGTGGATGAAGACTGGGCTACACTTGCAATAGCAGCCTAAAGAAAAGTTAATCCAGGTGCAGAAAGAATGGATTATTTGTGATCAGGCGAAGTGGGAGGCAAACTACAAACCTGACTTGAAATCAGTGCCTTTGTATGCATAATCAGGCCTGTGTTTTAATGTGGGTGTGTGAGGGTGTCAATAATGTAAATGAAGTGTGAAATAAGTTGGATTCCACTTCATTGTTTCATTTTCAGTAATTCTGTATCTGTAAATATAACTTATATATAAATATAATTTTCAGTTTATTTTAACAAGTTTTTGAAATATTTTTTTTTTACAACAGAATAACTATTAGACAAGGAGTAACAGAATAGCAGGGCTGGACTGGCTTTTCAGATAGACTGGCAATACCAGATAGACCAGCTTGAAAGGGCTAGTGTGTGGGCTGACGTTTTAGGTCTTGTCACAGCCCACGGGACCAAAACAAAATGGCTGACACACTGGTCCTTTATAGCTGATCTATCTGGCAGTGCCAGACTGCCTGAAGAGCCAGTCCAACTCTGCAGAATAGGCATGAATGTGTGAACACTCCTTTCTATTGCACAGTGTGCCACATTCCCATTCCAAAATGGTACACATAAACGCCAACTTACAGGTATATATACAATGTTCCTTCTAGTGAATTTGGTGGTGCATTTAAATGAGCACTGACAATTCCAAATTTCTTTCAAATGGTGATGGTGATGTAGTATCCAAAAGTGTTTCCTTTGCAATGTGCGAAACATCTTTTTGGCACTGCATGACCAATTGAAATGATTTGAGTTATACAGTCCATGCAGTCTATGCATTAACATTGGTACCCATGTCCTCATGAAAAGTGCTTTGGTCCCCAGGTATTTGGGAGAGTAAGGGAACATTATTGCTGTGGTATTCCTTTGTGGAATAGCCATAGAAAGGCTACACAGCTCTGACGAATAACAGTGGAAGCAGTGCTTGTTTGTTCTATCCCACCTGTGCGTCTGCTTGTTTGTCCTCATTCTACCGCTATTTCAAATGAAAGGGGAACTAAATTGCCCTGTTAAGCTTTAAATCTGGCCTTGTTGGCGAAGATGGGGGTTAGGTGGAGGAAATGCCACATTTACTGCTTACAAGTGCAATCTAGTTCCCCTTTCATGTTGGATGGCAACTGAGGGTGGCAAAAATATCCTTGCAGTGGCTCTGTTCAGCATCATTGGTGTTGGTGTGATAAATGACTTTATTCCTGGTCCTAGTAAACTGAACATATACATATTCTCAGTTGCATCATTATGATTTGAGTTATTATGATTAGAGGTTGCTGTAAAATTTCCAGTTTGTTGGGCAGTTTACAAATTGACCTCTATATCAACTGCCAATTGACAATAATCTTCACATGTTACTCACTGATTCACTACCCCTCTTCAAAAGTGCTGGTATGGTGATCATCACCTCCTTACTCATTTATTTATTATGCATTTTTATATAGCGCAAATAGTACCCAAAGGTGCTAGAGCGCTTTACAATGATCAAGGTTCTTTACAAATATACTTGATTACAAAGCCATAAGATTACAAGTCATTCAAAAGGCACAGATAAGATATTCCTGAGATGTATGTACATTATTTGAGGCAGCAGCTTGCCTAAAGATGCCCAAATTAAGAACAGTAGTTAAAGCCATGATAAGGGTTATTGATGAGACTACACAAAATGTCTTTGAAGAAAGAAAGCTTTCAATTCTGAATTGAAGACAGCCGTCGAAGTAGTAGTGCATAAGTTCGGAGGAAAGGAGTTTCATATCCTGGTTGAGCTTCTCGAGAATAATCGTGCCATGAGTCATTCCTTTTTAAAGGTTGGGGGTTCAAGTAGTAGTGTTTCAGCATTTTGTGATGGACTATTACTCCCAGAGATCTTGAGTTTGTCAGCCAGGTAGTGTGGAGTGGACGTATGTAGGGCCTTGTGTGTTATACAAGCAGTCTTGTGTAAGGGTCTGGCTTGAATGGGCAGCCAGTGGCGAGTAAGTAGAATCAGTGTGATGTGATCATTTCTTTTGACCCCGTACATGAAGTGTGCTGCCAAATGTAGGATAGATTTAAGGGGAGAGTGATGGATCTTGGGGAGACCGATCAGGAGAGAGTTGCAGTAGTCAAGTTTTGAGAGCACCAAGGAATGGACCAGAGTTTTCAAATCTTGCTTTGGAATGAAGCGACGGATTCCCCAGAGAAGGCGCAGTGGATATTGAGCATTTTTGCCCATGGTGTTGATTTGCAATTGAAGATTTAACCTTTTATCTAGGATGACTCCTAGGGATTTTGCGCTTTCAACAATGGAGGGGTTACTGTTTAAGATGTTGAGTGTGTCCCTCCAGGATTGTAATGGAGGTGGTGGTTCCGATGAAGAAATGAAGAGGAATTCAGTATTAGAAGGGTTTAGTTTTCAGTGGTGTGAAGTTATCCAGTCCAGTCTTGAACAGTAGTTAAGGTTATAGCAAGATGTAATTGGGAAAGGAGACCTTTAAGTATAGTTGTGTATCATCTGCATATTGATGGTAGAGGATCCTAGATTTTCTGAGTATTACTCCAAGTGGCTCAATATAGAGTTTGAATAAGGTTGGAGCCAGAATGGATCCCGAGGCACTCTTTGCTCTACAGCTATCAGTGTTGAGAAACAATTGTCAATTTTTACCGTCTGCGATCTGCCTGTGAGGAATGAATCAAATCATTTCATTTGAGGACAGTGCCATTAATGCCCACTCCATTTTTTAGTGTATCAAGGAGCATAGAACTGTTGAGACTGTATCAAAAGCTGCTGATAGGTCCAGAAGAATCAGGAGACAAGAGTTGCCTGAGTTTAGGATTCAGAGTGCATCATCAACCACCTGAAGCTGAGCAGTTTTGGTACAGCAGCCTTGATTGAAGCCAGATTGGTATTCATCCAGGAGGTTGCTGTCTCTGATGCGATGGGTAAGCTGATCAGCGACGCATCTCTCAATGATTTTTGCCAGGAATGTGAGGTTAGAGACAGGGTGAACATTGTTGAGGTTGTTCGCATCTGCAGAGGGTTTTTTGAGAAATTTTGTGACTTGACCTGTTTTCAGGCCGTCAGGAAATTTTCCTTGAATGAGTGATAGATTCACCAGTTTTATCCAGTAAGGGAACATGTGTGTCCATAAAGTTGTTTGATGGTTTTGTTCGCATGATAGTCTTTAGCAAGTCTTCCTCTCTAATTTTGTTAAATAGCTGTCAGATGTTCTTGGATTTGTCTCGAAACAGAAGTTATTTTGTTTTGGTGTCAAAGAATTGTATGAATTCCTCTGCTTTGGAGGTTGGGTCAACAAATGTGGTTGACATGGACATAGAGGGAGAATTGGCGGCTTTGACTAGATCAATGAGTTGTTTTGGTCTGTTTTTGGCTGCGTCAAGGAGGGATCTGAAGTTATTTGGTTTTTCATAGAAAATATGCTTGTTGTAGAGTGATCTTTCATTGCGGAGACATGCGAGGTTAAAGGTAGAGGGTGATTGTCTCAATTTTTTCGTCAGAGTTCTCAGGGCTCTTCTTTCTTCATATAAAGCTTTGTTAAACCAGGGCGCCGAAGGCTTGAGTCTTTTCTTTTTGGACTGGAGTGGAGCATCCTCGTCAAGAAGATCTGAAAGGCAGGTAAAGCAATGTGCAGATGTCTCAGTGATATTCAAGTCTAGGCTTATCTATGACTATGCAGGTAGTTGGCATGACCACAATGTTTTACAAAAATGGCTTCATTTTCATATGGCTGTCTGTATGAGCATCATATTATTTGGGAAAGGTTCTTCGTGTAGGCCTTTGAGCAAATGCCATATTATATACATTTATTTTCATCTCTCTGTATATCCCAGCATCGTGGCACAGTTGGGAATATGAAACATTATTGATGAAACTGCTCAAGGGCAAATACTATGCTCCATGGGGTTCCTCATCAAAACCTTAGCTGAACATAATTGCTTACTATTTTGGGACCAGTCCGCCAAACAGCATTTCAGTCATAGCCTCAGTCTCTGTGTCTTTTAGACTATGGTGTCCATTGAAAAAGTCCTTGTGAACTTCTATGCAAAAAGTACACTTGATAGTATTCTGAGCACTGTGGATGAGTTGGGAACACAATTAATAATGTGTTTGTTATCAAAGTTCGGCCAAAGACGTAGATTTGCTGAAAGTTCCAGCACTTCCCTAAATCTCTCTGGAAGCACAGTCAGAGTAAAACCTGAACAGAGAAGGACAGGAAAAACAGGGAAGGGGGAGAGAAGACAAAGGAGCACTTGCTGTTGCAGATCGGTATTGGCAAAATCCAGGATGGAGTAGCATCTGCTTGTGGATTTTCAAAGCACTCATTCTCAGATGATATGAGGAACAAAGGCTAAATTTGTAAAACAACAGGTAGAAATCAGCAGGCACGTAGAATTTTTTTATATAATGAAGATAGATCTAAACCCCACCAGTAACTACCAGGTTACCTACTTTCTGGAAGGACCATATGGTCATGAGAGCAAAAGCCGACCAGGATAGAGTTGTTGTTCCTTAGGACATCCAGGCATCTGAGATCAGCAGCAGATGGAGGTGCTTCAAAATATAAAAAGACAAACAAATAGAACAACTTAAAAGAGGAGTCTGGGAAGGAAGACTATGTGAGAGAACTGGCAAATGGGAAAACTAACAAAGGTGAGGTGTGCAGAATCATATGGATGAACTGAATGAAGTGGAGAGCCAATACAACTTTAAATCATTGCCAGGGAGCTCTGTGTGTAGGGAGATTATAAATGCTCAGCCACTAGTGATACAGATCAGTACTACACTTGAAAGTTCACACCACCGCATTGGTTAGCGGTATAGATTTCTGATCCTCCATGGCCTGGCTTTCCATAACTTCCATTATTACCCTGAGTCTGGTGATTCTGCAACTGACCAATCGGATAACATCATTCACACTGAAGTCCTTTCCCTTTGCGCTTTGGGACTGAAATTTTGACAGTGTCTCCCCCGCCCCGCCACTACTACTAAAAAATCCCCCTGGGGAGTTTGCAATGCTATGTGGTTTGTTAGAAAAACGTCTGTTTAAGTGATATAGCAAACAGGGTGCATGAACAAAAAAGGCTGGCTTCCAGGACCTTTCAGAAACATCATACCCATTTCAGCCATAAAATCATGCAACTGACCTTGATTCCAGGTGCGGCCGGCACAGGTAACAGCGGTGGGGCAGTGGGGCGGGGCAGTGGGGGGGGAGTGGACAGACAACGGGATAGGGAAAGTAAAATTAAAAAATAAATAAAACAACTTACCTTGCGCTCGCTGCAACGCCGACTCGGTGATGTGGGGAGCGCAAGGTAAGTGTTTTTTATTTATTTTACTTTCCCTATCCTGTCGTCTGTCCACTCCCCTCCACCCACTCCCGTCCCCGCTCCCACTCCACCCACCGCTGTTTCCTTTGCCGGCCGCGCTTGCTTGATTCCACCTTATATTCTGAAGGCCCATCTATCAACAGTGCAGGTGGAGGAGTTCCTATTTCTATGGTAGCAGGGCTGTATTACTCATTTGGTTTTGATATAAAAAAAAAGATTGTAGCTCCAGCTGGTGACTGTAAGAAATTGGGTTATTTGTTGGAGGGGGTGAGGACCCACTTCAAGAAACAATCACAATTCTTGTCAGAATAAACCACAAAAGTCACTAAATAAACCTGTCCTTAACCCTCTGTAGCATTGCGCAAAAAAAGTCAGCCTTTAATCAGAGGCAATGTGTAAAGTATTTGTGCAGTATTAAAACAGTAGCAAAGTGAAAGCGAAGTGCCAACTGCAAGTATTTGGCCACGCCAAACCGGGAAAAAGTTCGAAGTTGAGGCCGACTGTGATGGAGCGCGGGCTGGGCACTGGACCAGGTTCAGCCCGCTGCGAGTTGTACATTCTGTTCTTAGTGCTGGGGTTGTGCGGTACTGCAATGTGGGATTCTGCGTTGGTTCCGGTAAAGCCGCTGATCAGGAGCTGTGTGGTGCTGCTATGGAAGGCTCTGTGTCTCTCTGCGGTGGAACCAGTGAAACAACCGATAAGGAGCTGCGAGGTGCTGTTGAAGCGGGGATCTGCATCGCTCTGCACCACTCTGTGCTGGATCCAGTGAAACCTTCAGTTAAGCACAGTGAAGTACACTGTCTCCAGCCAAGGATCCAGGACTTTGAGGACAGCACTTGGGGGTCAGGACTCACTCCCACAGAGGCCATAGAGGGGACTAGGTCAGGTTCAGTTGGTTCTGGTCAGCTGGAAAGCAGTAAAGGTCTCTGGAAGCTTGAGGTGTCCCTGTAGCTCAAACAGGAGGTCAGCCCACAGACCATTGGAAACAGTTCTGGGCTCCTGTGTTCAAGGCAAGCAGGTCAAGTCTTTCTTCTTTGGACAGCAGGGCAGTCCTTCTTCCTAATCTTCTCATGTCCAAGAATGTTCTAAGTTCAGATTCTGTGTAAACAACTGTTATGCCCAGTGCTACACCGTGGTTGGGGGGACACCACAATGTCTATCAACCAAAACTGGTTCTTGTCAGTTCTTCCCCTTCTCCAGAGTTTGGGTCCAGTCTGTCTAGTGGTACCAAGGCAGGCAGACCCAGGTGTGAGCTGCATTTGCCAGAGACAGGGTAGGCATCTTCTGAAGTCACAAAGGGGCTGAGTAAAGCCCTCAGGCTACCCTTTTAAATTACAATTGAAATGAGTGGAATAAGTATTTCTATAGCTGTACCCCAACTGAATTTAACACTTATTAACTGTAATAAGGTAAACCAATGTTAGTCTATGGCAAGCCAGCCTTGCCACAGTGAAAAATGACCTACAGGATTTTTCAATGCCAGAACATGTAAATCTTTAAATATACATATCCTATTTTTTTAATATCATGCACCCTGCCCTATGAGCATTTATGGCCTACCTTAGAGGTGACTTATAAATATTAAACAGTAATGTTTAGGTCTGGCAAAAGGTTTGTTTTGCCAGTCGAAATGGCAGTTTTAAATCTGCACACAAGTGTGTTTTACAGGCCTACTTTAGTGGGTGGCACAATAAGTGCCGCAGCCTACTAGTAACATTTAATTTACAAGGCTGTGTGTACATGTAGTACCATATACTAGGGACTTATAAGTAAATTAAATGTGCCAATCATATGGAGGCAAATTTTGAAATGTTTAAACTTCACTCCTGGTTGGCAGGGGTGAAGTGCACAGAGTCCTAATGTCAACAAAAACAGGTTCAGCTACAGTAGGCAAACATCTGGGGTGATCCTGTAAAAGGGAAAATTTCCAACAGTGATGTTGAACACTCAATTAATATTTGTTGAGATATTCTTTTAAGCAGTGTTTAAGCACCTCCTCTTCCTTATCCATCAGGTGACAAATTCTTCAATGTAGTATCTTTTCTCCAGGGACCGAGTCTATGGCACAGCTGAAGGTGTGATGAGGTGGCAAGCTGTCAACTCCTTTTTTAAATGAAAATATATGCAAATTCCCTATATTGGCTGCAGGAAACTCATCTTTATTGAACCTGGGTTTTTCCTTATCTAGGGCCATCAGTCTTTGAAGGCAAAACACCTTCATTCCTGAGTTGGTGAATTTGTCACTGTTGTGTACCACTTCTTTAAACAATAAGGTACAGAAAAGAAAACAGATGGAACCTGACAGTCAATGACTGGGTTATGGAGACTGAGCCAAGAAGTTCCCTTTATGATAAGAAAGGTAGGAGAGTCTAAAATATGAAACCAAATGGTTTCAACATGTCAACAGACTGTACTCATAAGTATCGGGTTGGTTTCTTCTTGCACTACTCCAGGCATGAGTTAAGTGCCATAAACTCATTTGATGTTTTTAGGCTCTTCCTTGGTGACAGTGGGTATGATGTACCACAGCTGCAAAGCATGATTCATAAATCAACCAGATGCACCAGAATCAACTAATGTATGGAGTGTAATGGGACCTCCTCGCATCGTGATGGGTACTTGCAGGAAAAAGTAGGACTTTGAAAGGACAGACTGATCATTATTTGATGTGCTTACCCTAGGTCTGTCTTCAAGGGGCAAATAGGCCAATTTTCCTATGGACACTCTTAGACTATAAACATAATGGCCTGCTGTATCACAATAAGTCATTTTTACGTTGATGCTCCCGTTCCTCCAAGGTAAGTCTTCCTGACACCTCGCAGCTGAACTGGCTTCGCAGGCACATTTCTCATCACAGATTTCTGTGGTGGACGAATAACAGGTACAAAGCCTTCTCTTCTATTTTTTCATTTCTTTGTGTTGTTCTTTGATTTGTAGAGTTATTGGGAGATTCAACCAAAGAGAGGGCAAAGGCCTTGAAAAAAACCAGTAGCAGCTGCCTCATTTGTCCATGCAGCATCAGGCATTTACTGTTGAAATGAACTGATATAAGAGACAAGCTCTCGGTTACCTTGACTTAGCACAAGAAGCCCCTTGTGGGTCATCTGCAAGACTTGTTTCTTCCCAAACATTGCTGTAGAGTGAGACATGAATTGTTCATAATTAGCCAGCCATGGACTCTTATTTGTAATCAAGGGAGTCACCCTAATCAGCACTTCCTTTTTAAGGTAGGACCAAATTAAAGTAACCTTAACTGTACACCTGGAAAATACTAGGGCATTGACAAAAAGTGTAATTGACACTGTGTCAAAAATCAGTGTAAATTCGAAGGGTTTGCTGGAGTATTTTTCAGGTGCGGTTAAAGGAGTGAGGGATGATCTTGTTGTTACCGATGAGCCCCAGTTAAACTATCTCCTGGGAAATGGGAGTCGATTAAGAAGATTCAACAGAAAGCCTATTTCCTGGCTATCCATTCCCAAATCTCCCCAAATTTTAACAATGGCTTGGGCCATTCCCTGAAGTAGACTCCCAACAGGATCCATGTTACATGAGGCGGTATGGAAATCTTCTCTGACTGAAGGCAAAGATCTTCTGAAAAGTCCTAGGTGTCCCCGAGTCTCTCTCGTGGCACTGCCAGTGTGATACCTCAGCAGAGAAGGAGGAGGAAAACAGGGAAGGGAGAGGGGAAACACAGGAGTGCTTGCTGTTGCAGGTCAGTATTGGCAAAACCTGGGGTGGAATAGTGTCTGCTTGTGGATTTTCCCGCACATTCACTCTCAGATATTATGTGGAGAAAAGGCTAAATGAGTATGTGAAGAGGTAGAAATCAACAGGCAGTTAGGATTAATATATAGTACAGATAGTGAGACCTGAACCCCAACAGTAATCACAAACTTACCCGAACCCTGGGCGGACAATGTGGTCTTGAAAGCAGATGTCTACCTGGATAAAGGCATTGCTCCCCAGCATGCCCAGGCACTGGAGAATCAGCAACAGACTGTTGGGCTACAAACTACAAGTGAACACAAAATACAACAATAAAAATAACTGCGTCACGGAAGGGCTATGAGAGGGAAACAGTAAAGGGGAAAAATAAAAACGTGAGGGATGCAGAACCAGTTTGAACAGGTTTGAACCGTGGGAACTGATTTAAGTGGCGAGCGCAACTACGAATCGTTGCCAGGCAAGGATATCTATGTACAATGAGATTATATATGCTCTGACACTAGTGACCCGGAAGTGTACTGAACTGAAAGCACACATCATGCAGTGAATAGTGGTCTAGCTTTCTGATTCTCCATTCCCCTGTCTTCCACAGCTTCCCCTTTCTCCCCTGTCAGTATTTTTGTGTTGTGCAATTAGCATGCAGGGCAACATCCTTAGCACCTAACACCTTCACTCTGGGCTTTGGGATCAAACCCTGACACTCTTATTCTCTCATCTTCTCAAATCACAAAAGAGATTTATGCAAGAAAATATATATGAAGTTGGCACAATTAACAACAACAAAGTACTTAGTTTGCAAAAAAACACAAATTAATACTAAGTGCAAGGGCACCAACCTTTTGTTAGGAGCCCTTCACGGCACTACTGAATGCTGGGGTGGCCGAATATCAAGGCTGCATAGTCTTTGTTCCATCTCACGCTTTTTCCTTCCACCATCCTATGCTTCATGAGTCTTTATGTCACGCTTTCAGGTTCTTTTCAGCGCTGATTTCTACATGTCACTGTTTTCTTATCTTTTTCATCCTTCGTCTCTTTTCCTTTTCTCTTTAGCTCTCTCTAACTCTGGGTTAAAATCTGATGATGTTAGATACATCATAGTCCCCAAAAATGAGAGTCGTTGTCCCAACACCTGCATCAACAGGCACAACGTAATCACTACAACTACACTATGGGCCTGATTACGATGTTGGGCGGCACGCAAGCGACCAACCGTAGGTTGCGGTCCGCCCGAGAACTGCCCCTGCAGTCCACCCGCTGCATTACGAAGTTGCGGGCCGAGGCATCAGGTGGAGTGCCCATCTGCTGCTGCATCGGAAAGAATCACAATCCCATAATGATGGCAGAGCCAGGCTCTGCTCCGCCCTTGGGACTATGATGTCTCTTTCCGACAGCCTTTCCATGTCGACCTTTCCGATAGCCGGGATGTCGGCTTTCAGAAAGTGACTTTGGGGGCCCCTAGCAGAGCCCCCATCCCTCCGCGACCTCTGCTATGAGGCTGGAGGGCACCCATGGTGCCCTCCTAAACATCCCTGCACCATCTGGCAGGCACCACACGGTGCAGGGATGATTACAAGCATCCATTTTTTAATGGCAGCTTGTGCTGCGGGCCTTCTCCGCCTGCCGCACAAGCTGCCATTGAAAAATTGATGTTTCCGACTGCCCATAGGGCGGTCGCATCCAAATTGTTTGGTCGGAACAGACGAACTATGGTTGGGCGCTTCCAAACCACAACAGTGTGGGGCAGACGCAAGTCTGCCCAACATCGTAATCAGGCCCTATGTCTGATTGCAATTTAGTAATAATTTTTTACAGTGAGTCTCACCATATGAATGTTCTCAGCTCAGACCTCAGAGAATGGAGTGCTGTGCAAGTCTTCTCCATATTTTGTTGAGGACATGGTTCAATGGTTCTCCTTGGAGGGAAAGCCTGAATGATTGGTAATGTACCACTCTACATAGAAGCAGAGATGTACTGTTCAAGTGGTTCTCATTGCCATCAGACCCTGAAAATTTAGTCACTCCGGAACATTGTTTAAATTACTATTTTCAGAGGGAGAGCTTGAATAACTGAATAATTGACCCATCTGAGTTGAAGCCAGGCAACATTGTTGAACAGCTCAGAGGCAGACTGAAAGATTGGTTACCTGCCTGTTTTCCAAGAAAAAACATATAAAACTGGTTGGATTTACATCTGGGCAGAAGCAGTGGCTCACCTTGGAGAGAGAAACGATAATAAGCATTGGCAAAGCCATATTTTTTTCGCCTATGGCTTTGACAGTGACTTCAAGTCATGCTATACAGCAGCTTCATTGTTGTACAGTATGGCTTAATTTAACTAAAAAGTAGTGCTCTGGCATGGCCGGTGCTAATGGTGTTTTTTTTTTCTAAAGCACTTCAGTGTGACTGCACCATAGCACCATCCCCTCTCACTTGCACTCTTCCTACACCTGTGTCCTTCTCTCCCAGTCTCCTTTCTCTGTGTTGCCTTGTCCCCCAATGCATGCCCTCATTTGTTGGAAATAACAAACAAACATGGGAATGACTAATGACGAGGCAACACAAAGGGAGGGAGGGTGGTAGAGAAGGATGCAGGTGGTGGAAGAAGGCAAGCATGAGGAGATGGGGAGCACATGGACAGCAGACGGTGGGTGGGAAGAGCTAGGGTAAGCACACAAACAACAAAGGGTAGGCTGGAGCTTCTGGGGCAAGCACACAGGCAATGGAAATTAGACGGGAGATACTGGGCCAAGCACATGGACAATGAAGGATTGGCGGGAGGGGTTGGGGCAAGCACATGGACAACAGAGACTGGGTGAAAGGGAATGGGGAAGCACACTGACAATGGAGGGTGGGTGGAAGGGACTGGGGGAAGCACACAGACAACGGAGTGGGGGTGGAAGGGTCTGGAAAAAGCACACAGACAGCAGAGGGGGGTAGGAAGGACCGGGGGAAGCACACACACATCAGAGAGTGGACAGGCAGAATGTGGGGAGGAAAACAAAGGGAGAGAATTACACAAGGGAGACAGCTGGAATACACATGCATTCTTGTAGAGTACATAAACAAAGAGGAAAAAAGTAGGCCTGAAAAAGTGAGCATTGGATGGACAAAGTGATGCGTCTATGCTCCTGGGGGGGGGGAAACACAAGAAAAGGAAGGAAAGTCTATGGAAGCTGATGAAGAAGAAGTAAGCAAATGAGATTGACAGTGAAGCCAAGCAATAGTAAGCATTGGACGCCCTTAAAGCCCCTTGTAAGGTAACAAAGGGTCTTACAAAAGACAGTACATGCACTGTCTTAAATGAGACCTAAAAAGAGCACTGATGAGCCAGGAAAGAGCAGAGGAAGATTGTTCATGTGCAAATGTCTACTACAGCTTAGTCCTTTCACTTATGCTTAAACTAATCTACTGCTGCTGCTCTCTCAGGGCGTGATTCCGAGTTTGGCGGTCTGTCGACTGTCAAACTCGGGGTGGCTCGGCGGTGACAGTGAGCACAGGCAGTCCGACCGTCGAATTACAAGCCTCCGCAGCTGCCAGGGATCCGCGCTCGCTGACGCAGCGGTCTTGATGCCGCAAAATGCTTGGCAGTGCCGCTGCGGCACTGCCAAGCATATTACGAGTTTCCTCAATGCGTCACTAACCAGGGTGGTGAGATCGCATTGGAAAGGGTGGCGGTGAGGAAACAAAGGGGGCCCTCCAGGGCCCGTTCTTTCCTCAGGCCCATGGGATGCATTCAGGGGGGGCACATGGTGTACCCACCTGTCTGCATGCACCCCCTTTCCTGCATGGCATGGACTTTACAGTTCATGTTTGTGCAGGAACAACCTTTGATGTTCCTATTGCAGTGTCTTTTTAAAAGGCACCACCGTTGGGAACGCCAAAGGACCGCCCGTCAGACTACGAGGAAACTCGTAATCTGGCAGGCGGCCGCCAGCCCTGTTTGGTGGTGTAGGAGCGGGGTGGTGGCGTGGCAGCCCACTACCACACCACCAAACTTGTAATCGGGCCCATTGACATTAACATCACCCACAAATCCCTGATGCCTTTTCCCCCTCTGGTCCCACTAAAAAAGAAGTCTTCATCCACAGAATTTGAGAAAGCTACTCTGTCCTACCCCCTCGGGATGCACACACACTTGTGTTGCCACAATACGCTGGGATATAGTATGCATTTGATTTTCTGTAAATCAGCTGCTAAACATAACATGTCTGTATTAGGAGAAAATGCCAGCAGCAGTTCCTCTACCAGCTCTTGAGCATCTGGCTGGCTAGCTAGTTTATTATGCTGATTTTGGCTCATATTCAGCCCCAATATGTGAGTGATGCCTCCTATATGGCTGTCCACGGATTAGATTTCCAGACTCATCTGAGCGTTCCCTTGGTGCACAATCATCTGGCAAGCAACACATGCAAGCCATTCTTTGTTGTACTGTAGGATTGTGGTCTTCATGGTGTGCAGTAAAGACTGGTGCAGCAACTACTGATTCTGGCATTACTGGTATGAACTGACTGCCTGCTCTGGCAGCCGCTTTTGCTTTTTAAGGAGGGTTCTGAAATAGAGAATAAACACTATTGGTTTATGGAAATTGCATTGGGCAGGCAAACACATTCAATTTATGAGCGAGTCTATGAATCAATTTGTGAACTTTGCTTACTCAAGTGTTCTTGCTTTGGGTCAGTATGGTTAGATTCTGCACCACGTGATGATGTAGAGCACGGCTTCCCTTCTGGTTCTAGGAGAAGGAGCACAGGACAAGATCAAGGTCTTCATCAACATTAGAACCAATGCCCTCGGACCAGACAATGAGGAATTTCCAGTTTTTATTGTCATCTGCCCATCATTCATTCTTTTCAATTTGTTGAAATTACACCTGTTGGCAAATGTGCAATGCCCCATGCAGCACTACAATCAGTGGCCCTATGGTCCTGCCATACGATGTCATGATTGGCTTTTGCACCACTCATCCTTGGTTCCTGGAAACTCCTATAACCCAGTCCAGGTGGTGGAAATAAAGTCTAAGGTGTAATTTGGGTATGTTTCAGCATTAAATTACATTGTTTTAAACAATGCAACCTCTCTTTGACTATGTAAATATTATGTACTTGGTATGGTGGTGCTGTTACAGCTGACTTCGCACACCAAAGTTAGTCAATGCGTAAAATAAGCCATTTGTGAGGGTAAAAATCCACACTGTCTGATAGAATCTGAGATGGTGGGGGCAAATGGGATTTTCTCACTGGGAAATTTTGCAGTATGGTGGCATTTCAACTTGTGCTGGATTGAGAGCGATCTAGGCAGGCCAATCTGCAAATGTTAGTCAGAAGGCACAAATATTTGTCGATATTTATTTAGATAGTTGCCCTTGCCAAAAATGCTTGTAGAGTCACTTCTGCCAAAAGGCGGAGTGAATGTGTTTGTGATGGAGAAAGAACACCCCCAAAACTGATGGAGTGAAGAGATAGGATTTTCTCAACAAGAAGATGTTTTTCAAGTTGAAGTAGTGTGTGAAAACCTAAACCTGCACATTGCCAACTAACACTTTGCTTCATGTAATTCTGTACATCATCCCTCGCATGTGTGCAATTGTCTTGACATGTTATAGATAAGCATTGGCCATACCAAGAGGTGTGATTTTAAAGGAATGTTGTATGTGTGGTAAAGTGAAGCATTACACGTAAATAGCATGGGAACAAATATGTATTTGTGAGGTAGGAAAGAACTGGATAATAATATTGATGTGGGTTAAAAGATTAAGCAACATTGCACAGTCAAGCCAAACCTAAAAATTCATATAGATTAATGACTGCCCTCCTCCCATCTGCACTGCTGCCAGAGAAAAACAGTTATCTAAGAAACTTCACTTGCATTACAATGTCATGTGTGTGCCCCTGAAAGTTCAAGCTCAGCCAGCTTTATAAATAAACTAAATGATCACAGCTGCGTGTAGGACAAGCACTTTTTTTAAGAAGCACACAACTTCTGCCCAATCGAAACATGCACTCCTGACTCCCAACATGTGGGTGGAGCCAAAGCCCCTCTCTAGGGATGCTCACATAAATGGCTAAAGCTGTCTTGTCAAGCCAGACCGTAAACATGGCTGTAGGCATCGTTTTTTCCTGAGAAGCATTCTGGCATGTACAGTATGTCATATTATAGTTACGTGTGAGACATTTTAGCATTGTGTGCATTTTTGAAGCCGCACCATGTAGCGTAAATAATTAAAAGTAGATATATGGATGCGTGAGCCGTTTCCTTTCCCGGTCCGGTATAATAAATCCGCCAGCACTATTTCATCGCCACCAAAGCTTCTCTGCCGTTTCGAGTAAGAATTAAAATTTGAAAATGTAACGTGAATCCTGCGAAGACGTAGATAGCAGTTCCAGGATCTACATTAAGCCGACAAATCAACGCCTAATCTTCTTTAAAGCTTTATTTTTACTCTTTGATGTAAAATCCAGCCATACACGCACCATTCCGGCTTAAGTTTTAACAGAGAAATAAGAAATTGCTGGGGGTTGCCCCCAGCTGTGACTAAACATGTTTACAGACTGAGAGCTGTCGGACTTCCAAACTCCGAAGAGCCCTCTGGCGCGGGCCCTACGGCACACCAGGCGCCTCCCTCCCAGCAGCGTCTTGGATTTTTTCATCGATGTAAAAATGAATCCTTTTGCAAGCTTCAGAGCAGCAGGGTTCCTTTGGTCCGCTTGCTGTAATTCCTCACCCTAACCGAGCAGGCATCTCTCGCCTGTCAAAATGTATTTTCTGCACAGATAGCTGCATCAAGCAAGAAATGTCGATGGTAACACATTTTACTAGGGGATTAGTTTGCTAAACTACACCCTGCGGAGAGCACAGATAAAAAAATATTACATGCTTGCCACACATGTACGGGTTGGAAGTAGCCCGCAGATAGGCATTGTAAACCTCAGAGCCTTGGTGAGCTAATGTGACAATACGGAACTCTTTTCCGCTCTTTCCACCGCAAATGGCAGCTTTTCTATGGAAAAAACGGTATTGTGTCAAATTGGCACTATGAATAGCGCACTGGTTTACAGTGAAAAGAAGGTGGGTGAGGGGTGGTCCCCTCTCATCGTGATTGGCAAGGAAGTGCACCAATGGTTTGCGAAACATTGAGCTCTCTGTCTGTATTTACAGCTGTGTTCAAGAAATCACAGAATGTATTTTGCTTCATGAATATTAAAGAAGCAGTATTTCTCCAAATGTATGCAAATGGTCCATTTGGGCAGTGCTAGACTGATGCTGTGCAAAGATTTGGCTTGGTTGCAGTTCAGATGCAGTGCAAAGATTTGGCTTGGTTGCAGTTCAGATGCAGTGCAAAGATTTGGCTTGGTTGCAGTTCAGAAGCTGTGCAATAAATGCTGCAATGGAGCCCGGTCAATAATGTATGAGGCTCTAAGTTGCCAAGGTTTGTAAGATGTGGACAAAAATCAAAACATACAATCCAGGTCAAGTTCTTGCGCCTCCTTTGGAGATTCCCTTGCAATGTCAATACACAATCTTGTCCCCTTCCATTTATCTAAGCTCTTTGGTCCATTGAGCCCTTATGACAGCTTCCCTTCATTGGTTTTTAACTCTGTCAAGGGAACTATCACATTAAGCAGTTTGGCATCCCATAGAGAGTTTTAATTTAATTTTTTTCACACACTTTCTGCACCCACTCCACCCTACACATTCCACGTCCTCACTCACACGTACATGCATGATTGAGGCTAAGATTAAAAAGATCTCTGATAAAGAGATCCTTCGTGGGGCCCTTAGGGCATTGCAGCAGCGGCCCTACGAGGACCCTAGGATGAAGCATGACATCCTTTTGAATGTTTGAGGACACAAAGGAATAATTAGGATCCCCTAGGATTCTCCAACCACTTCTTTCCTCTTTTTCACTACAGGAACAGTACCTTCTTACATTAGTAATTAAGTACCTTGGAGCATGGGTATTGGATCTTCATCAGCTTCTAGTCCCCCCTTCTTTTATATATACCAGAATATCATTGTCAGGCTACTGTCTGACACAAGCATTGTGTTCTAAATATCATCTACAGAAATATCGCCCCGCTGGAATTAGTAACTGAAAATCTCTGCCACTCTGTAGTAATAGGTAGGTTTGCTTTTCCATAGAAAGAGTATTTTTTGGTGTGCTAAAAACTTTGGCCCTGTTTGACAAATCTTCACAAAACTCTCAAAAAAAAGTTCCTCCACCTCAACTCCTTCCTGGAAAGTTTTGCGGTAATCCGTCAAGTGGGGGGCAAGAAAAAAGGGAGGGGGGTACCAAAAGGCAAAATCCCCACAGATTTTCCATAGACTTTTTTAGACAAGGTCACAGCAAAAACTGCTGAACGGAATTACACCACATATGGCAGGAAACTAGATCTTGGTCTGCAGATTGTGCTTTTTGTTATTTGGTGTATATCCGTTAAGAAGTTTTTGAGAAATTAAGGGACAAAAATAATTGCATATCTGGGTGGATGTGTCTACAGTAGTCACGAGAATCTCTCGCAAGAGCGCCATTTTAAAAATAGAGTGTTCTGATTGGCCCAGGAAGCTTTATTTCACTTGGGCCATCTCGCTCCTGCCGGCGTCAAACTCCTGTGGGAGCGAGTGCCACGATTGGCTGCCATCAACATGAGAAAAATGTTGCTGCCAGCCATTACAGGGGACGGGGATTTAGTCCCCTGTCCTGAAGTTTAAAATGAAATAATATAAAGGTGCAGTGTAGGGAGACCCTGATCTCTAGGCCCCATGGGGGAACCCAGATGGAAGCCCCCTGTGGCCAAAAAGAAGAAAAAAAATCAGCAAAAAATGCTGCGATCCCGCGAGACTCTCGCAGGATAGGAAACAAAAATGGCACCTGGCTGCATTTACTAGCGTTATGCCCCGGGGTTCTTTTGATAAAGGTGAGGGGGGCTGCTTGGCCCCCTTCCCGAACCTCCATAAGCCCTGGGGAGCCCACGCCGTGGCCTAAATTCCTTTATGTGGGGAGGGGGGCGATGCGGCCACCCTCTCCGAGCCTCTTGAGGCCGCAGTGAGCCCACCCCGGGGCCAAAAATTCTTTTATGTGGGGAGGGGGACTGTGCAGCCCCCCTCCTTGAGCCTCCAAAGGCCCCGGGGAGCCAACCCCCTGGGCTGAAATTTCTTTATATGGGGAGAGGGCTGCGCACCCACCCTCCTCCAAGACTCTAAAGGCCCCAGGTAGCCCAATCCAGAGCCAAAACTTTATAAATTTGCATGCCCCCCTTCCCTGAGCCTCAAAATGCCCAGGGGAACCCACCCCGGGGCCCAATATTTAAGGGAGGGGGCCCCGCTCCATGAGCCATTAATGACCCTGGAGACCCCATCCCCCAGGCCGGCTCAGTCGCTATGTTCCCCGGGACATAGCGGTTTCCCTGCCCACACCAGTGCTGGCATTGAAACCTGTGTTTACTCTCGCTTGGCGTGAGCATTTTTGAGTTTCCACCTGTAAGAAAGTACCCTTTTTGACATGGTCACCCCCATTTTTTGCCCTAGTACTGATGCTTTTTGATTGATAGTGCACTGGGTCCCTGCTAACCGGGCCCCCAGTGCTCTTTCCATTAGACCAAGGTAAATGTCTAATTGTAAGCCAATTGGCAAGGACTTTAGCACCCCTGTAAGGATGTATGATGGTACATCGCAAACCGTTACAACGCGTGCTTTTAGCACGCAGTTTCCACATCGCAAATACTATTACTTTGCGTGTTTTTTCACCGAATGCCGTTTCAACGGCAATGTTGTTTCCCCTATAGAACAATTCATTACCACGCCTATGAAAACATCGCATGCCATTACAACGCGTAATTTTCTCTCTTTTGGCTCTATAACTCCCTGGGACGAGGCTGCAGGGAAACCAGGGGTTTTTGTGTGGGGGGGTGTCTTGTAATATTAGTACCCAAGTATGGAAAAAAGTACTCAGGTATTGAAATCGATATCACGAAAATGCAAAATCTAATTTTGTGCTTGCACTAGATTTAAAGTTGTTTTTTTTTGCATACCACAGATGTTAATGTTGTGTAACTTGTAACCCTCGCAATAAAAGCATAAATAGTGTCCTGGCATTTTACATAGCACATAAACAACAGTCCTACAACACTTTCCATGAAGGCATCATCAGCTTTTGGTGTACAAAACGGTGGATCCCACACCCACCCCCCCCCCCGTCCCCCCCACCCAGCCCCGCCCGACACCACCCTAAATGTTTTCTATTTTTATTTTTCAAGTAAAATCTACATTTCACCAGCATAAATTCAAGATTGTAAAATGGTACATTACAGATATTTTACTTCAAATAATTGCAAAACTTCAGGGGGGGTATAAAAGGTGGCGTCCTCCATGTCTCCAGCCATTTGTGACGTGATTCCACGGCAGACCAGACGCGTCGTGACTACACCCTTGAGCAGACATCCACCCAAACCAGTAAGTTAAAGAAAGCCAATGACTATTCTCAAATCCGATCTTTACAATCAGTAACTGTAGTGAAAGTATGCATTTTTTCCCCTTTACAGAGCTTAGCTTTGACTCCCATACTTCAATTAATTGCAAAACTTTAGAGAATCGTCGTCCTCCATTCCTCCAACCAGTGACGCGTTTTGCCGACGTTGCGACAACTACATGGAGCAGAGGCATTCAGCCAAACCAGTAAGTGTAAGAAAGGCAATGAATGTTATTAAATTCAATGTCTAGTAGCTGTAAATGTCCTAAAAGTACGCCTTATTAAATGTGAGTTTTGACTCCGGGTCACTTATCTTGTTAAAGTTTGCGCTAACAACCCGAACACTGTAAGTAAATGCAGAGTTGTTTAAAGTATCGGTATACCGACGGTTTGACTTTTTCTTGACTATCCTGTGTGTAATACAGCATGCAAAAACATGAGGTTAATTTAGTTTTCCTGAAAGTGTGCTTGTCTCGACGAGTGTACTTAATAGTGTTGGTGTAAAATGTCCTTCTTTTTGTTTCTATCGCCAATGTAATGTGTCCCAAAAACCTAATAATGCTTTTTGTCCCGTACAGCAAAGGCCATCAACAGCGCCAACCATCATCCAAGTTTAGAAATCCCTCTTAAAGACCCATCAAGTACTCCAACTCCCCTCACGCTATACAGGTAATCCAAATGTTTGCTCTTACCCGAATGTGCAGCATAGTCCCATCGCATTTGTGATGTAAGAATAGTGTTTTCTTGATCAGTACCACAGTAGTCTGTGCATAGTCTGTTAATAATGCAGGTAATAACAATGTGGTAATGCATACTACTTTAAATGGACAGAAAGTAACAATGTGTTAATGCATAGTACTTTAAATGGACAGAAAGCAACCCCTAATACAATCTTCTAATGTTAGAACTAGCATAAGACTGAATAACAAGCCCTATTCAACAAGCATTGGCAATATCAAGAGGTCTAGTTTATAACTGAAAGTTTCTCTTCAGTCACTATTGAGTGTAGTCATTCAATAGCTCAGTATACAAGCACTATGTCACTCTATAGCCTACGTCCATGAAGCCATTCATTCACCCACTGACTCATTCTTGCATTCACTCACCCATGCACAATAAAATACACAGAAAAACTCAACAACCAAGACCAATTAAATAATAAATGTAGAAAAAGGAAAAATGCACCTGCATAAATGTGACTGCCACATGCTTGCAATAACAAATAATTTACAAAAATTCAACACTGGATTGTGTGGCCATCTTGGAATGGTCTGGTACATAGGGTATCATCGTTTTAACGTTTGAAGCTGGCTGTCATGTTTTGGTATTCACAGAAGGCATTTAGTAGTAGTAAAGTTAGGAGTCCTAACTTTACAACTACTAAATGCCTTCTGTGAATACCAAAAGTAGTAAGTTTAACCAAAAGTAGTAAGTTTAACCAAAAGTAGTAAGTTTAGGATTTTATCTCAGATTAGTTCTGTGAATCGGCCCCCTTGTCTTAATAAGACTATACTGATGCCAGTACTAGCTATATATATATATTTTTTTTTTAAACTCTTTTTATTAAACATATACAGGCTTCATTGCAATGACAATACAATATGTTATGCGTAAGGAGACGGACGAGACAAATAGCACAGTACATAGCATGATTCTCATGTATACACCCTTTCCCCCCTCCCTGCATCCCTTGGTCAGATTGCACGGCACCAGTTCCCTCCCGCCTTCGCCCCCCATTCCCCTCGGCCCTCAGTCGTGTCCTCTGTATTTGGCCCATGCGGCCCATATTTCCCCACCTTTTCGTGGGCATCCCCGGCTCTGATATATCACCCGTTCTGCCCCATAGCACCAGTCCAGGTCTTTCTTCCATGCTGCTAGCGAGGGGGGGGTTTCTGCTCCCCACGCTCGGGCAATGTTTCGTTTGGCCACTCCACTAGCTTTATTATGACATGCGACCAGAGGGCACCTCAGAGGTCCTCTGGTATGTTGGCTGACTGGTATTGTCAAGTCTACCACCACAGACAAGTTTATGACCCCCTATAGGTGAGAGCACGTGCTGTGAGAGGCAGAGACAAAGACTGCTCTGGAGTAAGGTGATAACACCTCCTCCAGCAGGATGGCTTGTGATTTAGCATATCAAGGCCAGAGGCTTCAAAGCCTCTACCACCTTAGAGATGCGACAATGGCTTCCCCCAGACCTGGGGTACGACACGTCCTTGTGCCTATTTGGCACCAGAGAAGGCATAAAATTATGCAGTCAGTAGGCGTGTTGCACTTTCAGGCTAAGCACACCTCTAAGGTGGGCCACCCGAAGTGAACAGCCAAGAAAGGATTTCACCGTTTGGAATTTGGTGAAACTAGGAACCCTGGGTCAGGATTATGCCCACTCTTCACAGGAAGTGGTCATATAGGGGATCTAGTCACCCCAAGGATAAGAATACCTACTACCCTACACTCTCCTAAATGCTCCTAAATTCAGTATTTAGGCCCCCTCTGACACCAGGAATTCAGATTCCTCTACTTGGGAACCGATGAAGGACTAAGAAGAGCCGACAATGTGGACCAGCTCTGAAATTGGTGCCAAACCCTGCCTGGCTGCTGCTGTCCCAACAATTTTAGAGACCCGACTCATCCAGAAGCTGTGCTTCCTCCTAAAGTCTGGGAGGACTGTCCAGTGCTTCAACAACCTCACCGCATCTCCATTGGGGTGGAGGAATCACTCCCCTGCAGCTGCAGCCACAATCACACTTGTCCAGTACTCTCCAGCAAGTTTCAAGACGCTAGACCCTCCAGGAGCATCCCAGCATCAATACCCTGGGTATTGGAGCTTTTGCCCCAACCAAGGCGTGTGTAGTGTTCAACATGGATACCACCGACGCCAAAGCTGACCTGCCGATGAGGGACGTCAGGATCAACAAGGCCTACACTGACAGTGGTCCTGCTGTTCTGTTTCCTTCCCCTCTCCGCACCGAAGCGGGCAGGGAAATCAAATCAACAAATCAAACAAGACTTGTAAAGCACGGCTTATCACCCATGAGGCTATCCAGGTGCTGGGGATTCTCATTGCGACGGCTCAGCCGAACTGCCAGGTCTTGAGTCCTTTTTCTGAATTCCAGCAGCAAGGGTGAGGTCTGGAGGTGTAGAGGGAGGTTGTTTCAGGCCCTTGACAAGCGGTAGGAGAAGGGATGACCTCTGTTGTGTCTTTGTTGTATGCAAGGAGTGTGAGCATGATGAAGGGGGGGGCAGAGCGCAGGAGTCTGGAGGGTTGGTGGAAGTTCAGGCAGTGGTTGATGTATGCTGGTCCTTGGTTGTGCAGGGCTTTGTAGGTGTGGATCAGCATCTTGAAGTGACATCTCTTCTGAATGGGGAGCTAGTGGAGATTCCTGAGGTGGGGGGTGATGTGGGTCCGCTTCCGGAGGTCGAAGAGGAGTCTGGCCCCAGAGTTCTATATGGTTTGGAGTCTCTTCAAGAGGTGCAAATTGATTCCTGCATAGAATGCATTGCCGTAGTCCAACCGGCTGGTAACTAGGGCTTGGGTGATGGCAAGTCTGGCCCCCAATGAGACTATGGTGGGTACCCTGGGTGGGCACCAGGACACCCACATTTAACTGTGTAGGGCCCCTGGGATGGGGTCTCATGGGCCGAAATCGATCTGGGGAGGGGGGCAGCATCCCACTCCCTGAAATTATGCCAGGCCCCAGGGGATGAGGTCCCTGGGGCTAAAATCAGCCCAGGAGGGGGGGCGACATGCACCCCTTCCCTTTTATTTTAATAAGTTGGACTGTGGGATAAGCAACCCTGGGCCTATAACGGCTCAAGGGGAGGGGGCCACGTGGCCCAATCCCCTTAAAAATATACACGGTACTGGGGATGGGGACCCCAGGGCCTAAAAAGGCTCAGGGAGGGGGCTGTGTGGCCCTCTCCCCTTTATTTAAATAAGTGGCCCCAGGGGAGGGGGGCCCCGGTGCCAATAACAGTTCGAGGAGAGAGGCCGCGTGGCCCCCACCTCTTTATTTTTGGAAATGGCCCTGGGGCAAAGGGTCATCATGGCCTAACAAGGCTTGGGGAGGGGGGCCGCATGGCCACCGTCCCCTTTATGTAAATAAGTCATCCCAAGGGATGGGGTCCTCGGGCCGACAACGGCATAAGAAGCGGCCCTCCTCCCCTTTATTTAAAAAAAATGGCCCTGGGTAATGGAGTCCCAGGGCCTAAAAGGGCTTGGGGGGCACGCATCCCCCCCTACCCTTTAATAAAAAATAGCCCTGGGAGATGGGGTCCCCAGGGCCTTACAAAGCTCAGGGAGGGGGGCCATGTGGCCCCTTCCCATTTAAAATAAATAGGTCCCCAGGTAATGGGATCCTCCAGCCCAAGAAGGCCAATCCTGCACTGCCTGGCAAAGTATCAACCTCCCGCCGTGGATGGCAAAAGGCCATGCGCAGCAAGGGGTTGGCTGCCTAATCCACTATAAACCCAACATTACGCTCATAAAAATATTATACAATTTTTTCTTTTTTTTTTAAACAAAAACAGTTTGTTACAATATAATATATTTAGCAACAGAGTTTTCCCTTACAATGCACCTGGAACCAAGGGCATGTATGCATATAACAACAGCGTCAGCTTTTGATTCATCCTTGCAGCCACCCTCCAGCACTTTCACGCGCACACAGCAGCAGCTGCGGTTTGTGTTCCTGGAGTTCTCTTCTCCACATTCTGGCAACCCTGTATCCAGAGCAGATGCTTTTGCTACCACTGCCGACTCAGACTTCGCTGCAAGCTGCACAGAATTCCACGCTTTTTTGTTACTTCGTTGCCATCTAAGCTAAGGCTAGGTAATTTTTCCCTTTTACCAAACACTAATTTACAACCTCTTACCGTTATTGGTGAAACTCCAGTGATTGTTAAATAATATATCCAAACAGGTCGGACACTTTTCGAATTCTTCAGGCCCAAAGTTCCATGTTCACTTGATAATTGGCTTCTTTTTGGTAAATATTTAGAAGCTGCCTGTTTGCTCAACAATTTTGGATTGGTTTCCAATCACACTAATCAACTTATTTGTGCACTGTAGATCATTGCACATCCGCCTACATCCGTGGTACTCATAGTACGGCCCGTGGGCTGCCAGCGGCCCGCCACGCCCTCCTTGGCGGCCCGCAGACCTTGCTGGTAATTTCCGGATATTACCAGCTGATTAGAAGAAGAGTCCGTAAACACTTAAGAGGGGCGCTAGCGCATGCGCTCAGATTCAATACGTATTCCCTACGTATGATCCAGCGGCCATCTTCAGTGTTTACTGGCCGCCTCTGTGATGTCACAAATGGCTCCGGTGGGCAGGAAGCAAGGGCCCTTTAAAATTCAGCTGTTGTGCTTTCACAGCTGACTTTTAAGGGGCCATTTGGAACACTTCCTGCTTCGCCGACAACGTATTTGCCTTCAGCTTGCTTCGCCCTCAGCTTGCTTCACCGACTACTTGAAGCCCTTCCCAGGCACAGCTTGGTTCTTTTCGCCCGCAGCTTGGTTCGTTTCGCCCGCAGCTTTGGTGGTCTTTGCCCGCAGCTTGGTGCTCTTCTGCCGTGCTCTTCTGCATTTAAGGTAGGTGACCAGTGACTTTACTGGATTCTTGAGGCCTTTTCAATTTGAATTGAATTCGGGTTTCACTGTTCTTCCTCCTCGCAGGGGGTTCCACACACAGCCTCCCCTCCGCCTCACACAGCAGGCTTTGGAGACATGGACACTGAATGTTACATCTTTAGTTCTGTATACATCCAAAGCTATGCTTATTGCAATGCATTCTTATCACATCTTGAGTGTGTAACCATGCTCACTTCTAAAAAGAATGAAGCTGCTTTCTATGTCCCTTGTGAAATCAGCTGATTTTTTTCCCTAGAAAAAAATTGGGTTCAGTGCAATTTATAACATCAAGCTCATTCACCAATTTTGTCCATGCTTGGGATATTTCTATAATTAGGAATCTTAATAGTACTGATGTCCTTTAACCAAAATGACGAAGTGCGTTGTTAACAGGTCATCATTTAAAGTGCCCATTTTGTGCGGATTTCTTTCAGTAGATAAAATACGCCTGAGGTTCAAAGGTTGAAAATGTTGGTATTTAAGATTTAGTAATAACCTGAATAAGACCTACAATACCTGAAGAAGAATGTGACTCTTAATTCCCTCGAAACTGTGCTGGATCATTAAGTAGTGAAATGTGAACCCGGCCGCATCCTTTAGGCTAGGACATTGGATATTTCTCAATGGTTTATTTCAATGGTTTCAAACTTGCAGTACAATTTAGTCATGAAGGATATGAGTGGGAGTGACTGAATTTATTTGTGTTTTTGATATTAAAATTAAAATAAAATAAATAAAATATGATATGATATGATATGAAAATTATAGATACTTTCTTTATTTCTCCTATGATTGGCGTGAATAAAATACCTGATTGTTGGATTTGATGCATCAAGTTTGAACTCACATTATGGGTCCATAAAATCAGTGAAGGGTTAAAGGTGAAAGAAGGATCCCTGAATGGAAGTTAGTTTTTGAAGTTATTGGTGGTGTGGACAGTGAGATCTTAAAATGTTTTGGCCAGTAATGATGAACAAAAAATAAAAATATTCCAGGGCAATAATACGAGACACGAAATGTAAAATAAGTTCCTAGTATATCTGTCTTTAACGTACCTATTTTTTGGACTCTTAAGATTGCTATTGTCTGATAATAAAAATGTATTATCAAAATGTGCTCCTTGTAGTTACATCTTCTTTTCAAATACAGCATTGTCTAGTAATGTTTTGAAAATGTGGTGATTTTTTTTTCTCTAGCCCCACCCCTACTGACTCCACCCCCCATTGACCCCCCTCCCTCCCACCCCCCACTGGTGCAGCCCTCGGTCACAAGCCACACTGTAAATTTGGCCCCCGAGAGAAAGTTTGTGAGTACCCAGGGTCTACATAAACATAAGTCCTACTTCTAATTTTTACAGTGATGGCGTATTTGGGCACACTTATTAAGACTTACACAGATTTACACATTTTCTTGTTAGTTTTTTTTCAGGTTGTGCCTTTCTTGGCACATCAATTATGCTATTCATTTGCAGTTCTGTGAGTATTTCTTCTCCTTCTTTTAGATATGGCCCAATAATTTTTCTCTTTTAAATTGGCTAATTTCTTTCTGCATGCAACTTCTCATTTCAGAAATACTGCTCAGCTCCAAAACTGTTACCCTCCTGATGATGACCCTATAATCACAACGGGTCAAAACGGCCTTGAAGCTTTCTTAGGTGAATGGACTTTATGAAAAATCAATTTAACTAACTGTACAAAATTGTTTCTGCATTAATTAAGTCCTATACAGCTACCAACATTTATGAAAAAAGTATGTTTTCAATTGCTTGATTGTACAAAATACACACTTTGAGTTTATTTTTTCACCTTGTTTTGTCCTACATTGTGTGATCACTAAAGCACTGAGTACCAACTATGAACAGTTATTTCTGCTTTTATAAATATTGTTTTTTTCCAAATGTCTGATCTGATTGCTTCTGAATTATTCCCACTGTGTTTCTATAATTCAAGATACTTTGCTTCAGTTGACAATTCCTACCAGGAGCAAAGTAATATATATCATGCTATTTAACAAACAATATTTGTGTCTCACAATATTCTTTCCACCATCTTTCAGCGGAACACCGAAATCTCTACAGAGTGGGTAATTCAGAGAAGCAAGTGCAGTGAAATATGCATTAACAGGATGTATGGTTTTTCACCACTGGTAAAAGAATCCCCTAACACCATTTGAATATGAGAGTCTTTGGATATTTTTTTGTTTCATTTTTACAATTGTAGCTGGTGTCTTTGGCTCAAAGTGTGTCTGTGAAATGTAGGCACTGATTTAAGCCACTGGGACAGTACCATAAACCTCCAATGATATGAAACAATGGAAGATGCTGTGGCATTCAGACTCACTGGGAACAAATTGGATGAATTGTCAGAGCTGGGACCAAACAGTAGGCATATATATGGTATTGTGGCAGGTGTGTGGGGTTTGTCCACTTCAATAATGATGCAGACATAGCCAAAGCTATGAAAAACCACAACAAAGCAGGCACATGAGGCAGCACCCTTAATGGAGCTAGTTTTATGGTGTCGGACTGAAAATTCGTCTATCCGACTCCTTCTAGCATTTTGCGAGTTAAGCTAGCATTTGCGGCGCCATTTTGTCTCTAGGCGCCATTTTGTACAGTGATCGAGAGTAAGACTCTGCCACATTACTTGTCTGCCTCAGCGAAAAAGGCAGCTTCAAGTTATTTCTCTGTATCATATTCAAGGCTGTATCCTAATGTACTAATGAATGGTTTATTCTGCTATCGCATGCCTTTCCTCTCTCGTATCACTGCTCCCACTTAGGAGAGCGCTGAGCTCGAGCAAGGCAACCTTGAGAATGTGATAAGATGTACCCGTTCTGCAGGTGGCAGCTCATCTCTCTGTGTCTCCTTTGTTCACCAGTGCCTGGACTGGAATTTTCTAGCCTGGGCGTATTCTTAGGGAACTGGAAGTGTATAATATCTGATGTTATGTTGGGGGGAGTCAGTCCCTCTGCAGCTATCCCTTGAGGCTGGTCAGACTGGACTCCGCTGCAGCGCAATTACTAATAAATAACTTGGATTGTATCTCTACTGCGTCATCGACTCTTCATTTCTTGGAAGGCCGAGAGGTGGTCGCGAGTGACCCGGGTGGCCCTAATCGGGTCACTTCCTTCAGTTGGCACCCGAACAGGGACTCCACCAGGTGACCCATCTTCGCCCGCACACGGGTGAGGAGGATGGGTGTGCGTCAGGTCGGATGGGCGGATCGGGGATCCCCACATGACAGAGCTTAGTTCTCGCAGCTGCCCCGCCTGTCTGATCGGGCGGTGCCTCGCCCAGTGGTCATCCCGGCTGGGGTCCTGAAAAGGCGAAACCCTTGGATTTCACCGTTTGGTCCGAAGAGTCAGCAGTGGAGAATAACTTTGTTCGACCTGGGTGCACCAGGTGAGTTTGTCTTGATTCTTGGTAAATATGGCGCCATCTTGAATAATCTTGGGTATGGTCTGGAGATCATTTCTTGGCTTGCTTGAACCTGGTAGGTCTGTGGACTGTTTAGAGATACAGGGTGTTTGCGGACATTCTACCAAGCAACTTAGTGAATTCGGCTTACTCTTGAAAATGCCTGGGGCTTGGGCCTGTCTCTCTGGTGCAGTCTGAGGACTGACTTGTGGTTTCCTTTGTTTGATGTGGTCTGAGGACCAACTTGTGGTATCCTTGCAAAATTTATATATTTGCAAATTATTTCTCTGTTACAAATAGTGAACGTGTCATATATTAAGATGCCTTGTCTGAGTAAAATGTGGTGTTTGGGGTGCTGTTGTAGTTCTGCTGATGCCCGACAGGAGAAAAGACAACCTGCACCTCCGGAAGGTACCCCAAACTTTGACATGTACGTGAAGCACAGCATTGGCCCTATTATGTTTAGTACATTGTGGCACAAATATACGAGGGACAATGCCGAGCTCCAGTGGCCACTAACAGGTACCTTTGATGAACAAAAACTGAATTTCCTGCAGGATAAATTGTTTGAAAAACGTAGTAGGCAATCGATGTTTGATTATCTCCAGGTATGGCAAAAGGAAGCTAGGCAAAGGCGCATGCGAGCAGAAAGAGAGGCTCGGAGAGGGAAAATGCAGACAGTAACTCAGAAAGCAGTAGCGTATGACAAAGAGGAAATAGAAAAAGGTATAGGGTGTGCTGATATAGTTTCGATTGCAATGTGACAAATCCTATATCGCCCGAGAAGAGGGCGATACATTTGTGGAGGAGCTATTAGACTCTCGACCTCCTCCTCCCTATGCCCCGCAGAGAATATACCCTGTTGTTCCGACGCCTTCGTCTTCTGCCCCTTCTGCTTCCATCACGGGTTCTTCTGCCCCTGACCCGGCTGCTTTGGCTACGGTACCTCCCGTTCTTTTTCTAGCTTCACATGCTACAGATGCCATAACTGCAAGTCTCCCTGCTATGCCTATAGTTTCTGCTATGATTTCTCTCCATCACTCACACCCTCAACACAGACATTGTTAACGCTTGTGTCTGCCCCTCCATCTATTGTGTCTTCTTCAAATGTCTCTTCCCCGACATTGTTGAACATTGGGACACCGGTGCGTGGACCGGATGATGGTGATTGGGCAGCAGCTCAAGAACGAATGGGGCGGGTGCTGATTCGATCCGATGTGGGAAATGAGGAGAAGAAGATGGTGGCTGATCAGGCCGCACAGTGGGCCCGGAGTCCGATTTATAGTGTGGAGGTTGTGTGGAGTGTGATGAAAGATTATGAGCCGTTTGTGCAGTAGCACGCCCTCAAGCATATGTCGGCCACATTAATCGGGTTGTGGGAACAGTGTTTTAATGGTGTCGCACCTCAAATAATTTATGATATCCGGGACCGTGTGTATGCCATTGACATGGCTCCTAATGACGTTTTAGTAATGTTGCCACACTGATTGGTTATCGAGGTAGGCTGCATCAGAAAACACCAACGACAGGGTCTCAGTTTCCGATGAGGGAAGTACATCCTATTTTTCACCCCGAGATACCGGAGCTACGTAATCAGCAGAAGGCTGTTGTCAGGCAGCGAGTAGAGGCCCACTTTCAAGAACAATGGGTTTACACTCCATGGAAAAGGAGTGAGGTTTTATCTCTTAAGAGTCAGTTGCTCCACCCTAGGAAAAATCCGACTGCATATTACAAAGAATTGACAGAGGCTGCCTCGTCGACGGTGATTACGTTGACAGATATTGAGATGTTTTTCGGCTTGTTGGTACCGGTGGATATTTGGAGACAGGTGCATACACAGGACCATGTTGTGGAGTTGGGTGGGACTTGGGACAATATCAGGGCATGGGATAAAAAGAGGAAGCCTGGTGAGAAGCCTAGGGCTGAGATACTAGCTTTGCCGAGTCGTATTATTACTTATATGCATTCCCTCATTCCACCTAGACGGGTAGATAGGGACAAACTAGCAGCATGTCGCCAGAAGAAAGATGAAAGTGTGTCTGATTTTCTCACTAGGTTTGAAGATGTATTTTTGGATTTCAGTGGACAGGACTTGTCGATGGAGGGTGGTGTCAGATTGTTCGTTCACAGGTTTGTTACGAACCTGCTTCCCGAGATCGCGACTCGGTTACAGGCTTCGGAGAGCACTTGGACTACTTCCTCCCCTTCAGTGAAATTGAGTATGGCCCAGTATTATGAGCTTAGGAAGAATGAGGAGAAGGAAAAGGTGGAGAAAAAAAAAAAAGAGTTGAAGACGAAAGTGTTGATGCAGCAGGCAGCTAGGGGGAATGGTAGAAAACGTGGTTTCGGTTCGGCTCAACAGTTGCCCCACACTAGCAGGGATAGTGAGCCTGTGGGGCCGAATCAATGTGCGTATTGTAAAAAGGAGGGGCATTGGCGAAGTGAGTGCCCGGGATTGTTGCAGAAAGTTGCGGCCCCTAGAGGACGGGGCCCTAGAGGACGGGGTCGTGGTGGAGGTGGTCATGATGGGGTTCAGGCAGATGAGTCTTCGCAGAGTCGTTCTGACCAAAACTATTTCGATGACCCTCGAGGAAAGCAGTACTACCATGATGACTATGATATGGATGAGGTGACAGGGATGTCCTACAGCTAGGACAGCCAGGGACAGGGTGAGGGACCAGTCCAGATACCTGTAGATCAGTGTCGTCCTTATGTCACAGCGGATTTGCATGGCTCGGAGAAACAATTTCTGGTGGATATGGTGCAATGAATAGCTCTGTCTCTCATTCACTGGTCCCCGGGGCAGCTCTGTCTGGCCAAAGTAAAGTGTTGGTATGTTTTTCAGGCGTACCGGTCGTGAGCCCCATTTCCAAACCCCTTGCTTTGACTATTGACCCTTTTATCGTAGATTCGCCATTTTTACTGACAACAAATTGTGGAGAGAATTTAATGGGACTAGATCTGTAAAAGAAATTGCACGCTACAATTTCTTGTTCCCCGGATGGTGTCTATATGACGATAGGACCGAATGTGACTAGTACCAAACAGTGTTTTTCCAAAGATGTGCTCCCCGCTGAATTTAAGGATGTGCCGCCCATGTTGTGGGCCACAGGTGATACAGATGTAGGATTGTTGCAGATACCTCTGGTCTCTATTAGGGTAAAAGACAACGCTGTGTTGCCTCGTATCCCCCAGTACAAAATACCGCAGGCAGGGGAGCGAGCTCTGTTGCAGATTATACAGGATTTTGTTAAGTCAGGGGTTGTTGAGGAGACAGCAGCAAATGTGTGTAATAGCCCTATTCTCCCCATCCTTAAGAAGGCACCCTTGGATTTCCCTGATGCCCATCCTGATGTCTATCGTTTTGTGATTGATTTGCAAGAGGTTAATAAAATAGTGGATCCCCAGTTCCCGGTGGTCCCTGATATCACCGCCCTTCTGACAATGATTTCCTCCACTGCAAAATCCTTTTCTGTGATTGATTTGAAAAATGCTTTCTTTAGCATCCCTATTCACCCAGATAGCCGGCACCTTTTTGGGTTCACCCTGGCCGGCAGAAGTTTCCGATTCTGTTGCGCTCCTCAGGGGTATACTGAAAGTCCTAGCATATATAGTCAAGCCTTTAAAAGTCAATTGGATTCCCTCACGCTTCCTCCAGGTAATGTATTGCTACAGTACGTCGATGACCTATTGATAGCTTCCGACACTGCAGAAGGTTGCAAAGACGCAACGGTTAAATTATTGCTACATTTGGCACATCACGGACATAAAGTGTCCCTTTCAAAATTCCAATATTGTCGACAAGAGGTCACCTACTTAGGTCACCTACTGTCGAAGGAGGGAAGGAGACTAACACCTGAGCGCATTGGTGCCATTGTAAGAATGCCCATCCCTAAGACTCAAAGGGATGTGCGTGCTTTCATTGGCATTACTTCGTACTGTTGTCACTGGATTTCTAACTTTTCCTTACTAACAAAGCCATTGCTGCAGCTAACAACTGAAGATGTGCATGAACCCTTGCCCTGGACGCATGAATGTCAACAAGCTTTTGAGCAATTGAAAGTTGCACTTTGCTCTGTGCCTGTGCTTGGTACCCCAACTATACTAAGCCATTCGTGTTGTACGTACACGAGACGGCTGGTTGTGCGCTTTCTGTCCTAACACAGGCCTTTGGAGGTAAGCAGAGGCCGTGTGCTTACTTTTCTGCCCTGCTTGACAACGTCGCCAGAGCCCTCCTGAGCTGTCTGAGAGCGGTCGCGGAGGTGGCTGTCTCTATCCGACAATCGGCAGGGCTCGTCCTCGATACCGGTCTCACAGTTATGGTACCCCAAGCTGTGGACACACTCTTGAATAAGACGAAGACACAGCACCTTGCCAGTGCACGTCTGACTGGTTATGAACTGACCCTCTTTGCACCACATGTCAAGATCAAAAGATGTGCCACTCTGAACCCAGCCACGTTACTACCCCTCCCTTCTGAAAGTGAGGATGAAGATATACGTGATTGAATCTTCCAAACCGAAGAGGAGACAAAGGGACGGGTAGACCTGACTGATGTTCCCTTACCTGACCCACGAGGGGAACTATATGTCGATGGCTCCTGTTTTAAATTACCAGATGGCACCACCACCGCAGTGTATGCTATTACTACACTGCGTACTGTAGTTGAGACATCCTGTGTTCCTTATCAATCGGCCCAAGCAGCAGAGCTAGTTGCCCTCCTACGAGCATGCGAGTTAAGCGAGGGACTGGCTGTTAATATTTATACTGACAGCCAGTATGCCTTCGGGCGGCCCATAATTTTGGGCGACTCTGGGCAGAGAGGGGATTCTTGACTTCGCATGGATTAAAAATCCAGAATGGCCCACTGATACACAGGCTTTTGTCAGCTCTGACACTTCCCAAGAAGTTAGCAATAGTGAAGTGCAGTGCCCACAGGGCAGTCACTGATGATGTGGGAAGGGGAAATGCGTTTGCAGATCAGACAGCTAAGGAGACAGCTCGAACTAAAATGTGAAAAGAATGTTTGTAGCAGGTCCTGCTAGATGGGTACCCGACAATGCAATGTTTGAGGATACATTGGAGAATGTTAAGGAAAACCAGAGTGAGGCAACAATTGAGGAGTTAGCAATTTGGCAGGAGAGAACAGGACATTTAGATGATGATGGGTGTTGGACGGACAAGTCAGAAAAGCAAAGATGGATGTTACCGGACGCATATGTACTCCCTGTAGTTACCATGGCGCATGGGCTAGCCCACATTAGTGCAAAGGGAATATGTAAATTGTTAGATCCCATATGGCAGAACGATAACATTCCTAAAGTAGCTGCTCACCTGGTGAAGTATTGCATGGTCTGTATGATGCACAAACTTGGAAGAGGTACCTCTACACCTTCTGGTAATTTTGCACCACCCTCCTTCCCTTTTGAGGTTCTCCAGATGGATTTCATCGAAATGGAATGAGTCAGCAATTTAAAGTATGTATTGGTGGTGGTTTGTGCGTTCAGTAAATGGAATGAGGCTTACCCCACTAAAGAGAACACAGCTACAGCAACGGCGAAGGCCCCTTTAAAGGAGTTCTTCCCGCACTTCGGCTTGGCCGTCTGATTTGGAGTGACAACGGAAGTCACTTCAATTCAAAGGTTATCCAGTTAGTGTGCGATGGTTTGCACGTTAAGCAGAAGTTTCACGCAGCAAACCACCCCCAGTTGGCGGGTCTAGTTGAGAAGTACAATGGTACTCTCAAACTGAAATTGGCAAAAATCAAGGAAAGCACAGGATTACAATGGCCAGATGCGTTACCCCTAGCTCTGTTGTCCACAAGGGCGACAGCCCACTCTAGAACAGGATTGTCCCCATATGAGGTTGTTTATGTCCGTCCCGCAAATGTCTGGGGCGTCCCTCGGCCTCGCCGCTTCTCAGAGATTGAATACTCTTTACTTGTGGACTATTTGTGTGAGTTGACTAAAAATTTGCATTCTATTCATCAACAGATCCACGAGCCTCTGCCGCCAATACCTGAGGGGCCCAGCCACACCATTCGGCCCGGGGACTATATCCTGATCCGAAATTACCAGTGCAGGGGGTGTTTGGAGCCACGTTGGAAAGGACCTCTGCAGGTCCTCCTCGCCACCCGGATGGCAGTGAAGGTGGACGGCCAGAAGCACTGGATTCACTCATCACATTGTCGGAGAGTCCCACTGCCCCTCCCCTATGATCAGTGGGTCCTTGATGGCGTAGGGGACCACGAGGCGGAGAAGGTGCCACGTTTTGTCCCTTTTTCTGACGCTCGACTGACATGGGCGCAAACGGAGGAGGAGAACGACGCTGCTTTGCATGAGGCGGTCCCCCCAGAAGTAAGGGCTGTCCAGGATCCTCCTCCATCTGGCCCACAGGAGTCCCAGTCACAGTCCCTTGGCCCCTCTGAATTTGAGCACCTGTTTACTGACCACTCTGTGCCTGGAGTGGCTAGGTACAATTTGCGTCCCCGAAGGAAGGACAGTGCACCAAAGGGAAAGTCAGATTAGTAGGGATGGTCTTCATGGATGAAAAATAGGGTGCATGTACCTTGTCTGCGGTACCAACGGTAGATCAGGAACAGGGAGATTGGTGCATTGTCCGAGACACTGGACAGGATAAGTTGAGGGTGCCTACCCAGGAGGGAGAGTGCCCTATCCTGAACGAAGTGGATTTTCTTCAAGAAAGGGCTGTGACAGCGCAGCTCCACTGAGAAGTGCTCACCGTAGATGAACAATAGGAGTCTACCAGCGAGGCTCAGAAGGACGCTGGATTTGAGCTCCTTTTTCACCGTTGGCTCCATTGTATGACCCTCCCTCTGGTAGTCTGACATATATATCTATAATGTACCCATTGGCCGCCTCATTAGGAATGAAGAACAGCACCTAACAGCCCCCCGTTTTGTGCAAAGTGGCCCAGGCTGGTCTGGTTGGTCTACTAAAAGCAAGATCGTTTTTATCATAATTATTTTGATATCTTTGCTAATTGCATTTGGAGTTATGTGGTTTTTGGAAGACAAATATCCTGTGTATTCTTTGATCGGTACTACTCCTGTTCCTCCTGAACATGTATTTGTCACCTTGGCCCCTCATAAGGAGAGGCACATGCAAACGTATGTTGATAACGTTTTCTTGCAGATGCTCCATCAGGCACACCATACGTCTAATGTTACTAATTGCTGGGTTTGTGGATTACTCCCTTCTGTGATGCACAAAAATGATTTATTGATCATACCCTACCCTTCTCTTATTTGGGGAGCTGTGAAGCCTGGTTGCAACTGTTTATCATGGTGTACCTTCATTATCATACTGATGCAATGAATATAACGTATGCTGACTATGAGACGGTGCTGAAATACGACAGTGTACATCGAGGGTTTACTCCTGGGGAACAAGGGGCCCCTGATACTTTGCAACCAGATGCCTGTATGAATGTTTTTGAAGACAAAAAGAATGTTATGTGGCTTCGGAATGAAATGATGGATTTTCGCGACTTCAATGTCACTGAATATGTTAGGTCTTTTCAGATGCGTAATATTACCCAGGACAGAGCAGTGCCTGTAGTCAATACAACGGCAAGTTTTTGTGTCCAAGATTTCGGGAGTGTGAAAGTAGGAAAGAGCATTTGCAACTATACTTACGACCAATAGCCCACCTTTACTACCGCCCCATAATGTGTACTTTGTTTGTGGATCCCAGGCTTACGTATGGCTCCCTTTTTATTTATTTATTTGAGTTTTATATAGCGCTGGCTAGACCCGGAGGTATCAGAGCGCTTTACATAAGGGAACAGCGTGTTACAAGTTGCAAAAGTTTCACAATAGTTACAGAATGAATAAATATACAATACAGGAGTGGTTTAACGAACACAAAAATCAGGATCAGAAAGACCAGGGAAAGCTGGTAATCCACAGGAAGGAGACAGCAGCGGGGAAGAAAACGAGACAAATGTCCGAAGTCCGGCTGGGTAGGTGACGGCCATAGCGGTGTGCCAGAGCCAATCTCCCCTATAACTGTCGGAGCAGCTCCACCGGGAATCGGCCATGTATGCGTTTCGGGCTCCGCCAGAATAGAGTGAGGATCAGGAGGTGATCAAAAGTCTAGAATCCAAAGACGGGAGCTGGGAGCTGGCGAGGATGGCAGGATAGGAGAAGGAATGTGGTTTGGCAGCCATCTTAAAGTCAGGCACGTCGAGTCTGTTAGTCTCCATGACTCAGTAGCTAGTTCAAGTTGCCACATGTTCTAAAGTTAGTTAAATTCGCTATGTTATTAATCCTGGACGAACATCAGGACCCTCTTGGCAGAAGGGACATCTACCCTTACCTGCGAAAATACTATTGCGGGCGCCATTTTAGGGTCATGCTCAGTGAGTAAATATGAGAGTATTTGCCGAGAAATTATAGGGGATTTAAAAAGACTCGAGCAGGTCAACAAGCCCGTATTGGGATTGGATATGGCTCCCTACGGGAGCACCAAGAACCTATTTCGCAGATTGGGGTGATGGTTGGTCCAGGGCCCCCCCCGGTGCGTTGCTGTGGCGCATTGGCTGGGCTCCCCACAACGAGCAAAAGCCTCTAGCCGGGCGCCCCTTCACGAGGCTGCAATGCAGGTGCCTGACCGCCGCCATTTTAAGGTCAGGCACTGCTTGATCTGGATTGATTCTGCTGGCTCCACATCTGTACGGGGTGCCCCCTGCCCCCCTCCCCTGCTCCTCTCTGCACCTGGAGGACAAAGCGAGTCGGTCGGGTGATGGCCCCCGCTTCACAGGGGGCTCTCCTACGCCTCCGGGGGTCCCAGCATCGGCAGCGCGACTCATCCATCGAACGCCAGTGCGGCTGGGCGCTGCTTTCCGCATACAGCTCCTGACTCACAGGAACCGATCGAGAGAGGTCACAAGAGCTCTCAGGCGTCCACGGACGATCGTGGGTCACGCAGTCCCTAGAAGCCCACAGGGTCGCATCTCCCCTCTCGGCAGGCCAGCGCGGTAGGAGCCGCCATTTTGCCTCGCGCCGGGAGGATCCTGAGCAAGGTCCAGGGCAGCAGCAGCGAGAGGCGAGCCCCAGATCAGAGATCTGGGAGATAACGGGAGTCTAACGATCCAGCTAGCAGGCCACACTAACCCCAGCCAGCTGATCCAGGATGCACACCTTCCACAATGGGAGGGGCACGGGGACACCAGGGTCCAGGGTGTGCAGCAGTCGCAGTGCTCGTCCAGCAGTCTCCTTGTTGAGCGTCCGGCGGTAAGCTTCTTGCCTTCCTCCGCTTAAAAGCACTCGCCCTCGCTTTCTGTCTCGGCAGTGAAAGCGTCTGGTTCCTCCGTTCCTGCCGGCGTTTCACGATCGGCCGCGAATCTGGGACTCTGCCATTTTGTGCGGCGCCACCGCGCTCAGGTCCTTCTTTCCTTGATTTCCCCGGCACCGGACAGCTACAGCCGGGGTCCTCTCGATCACCACGGTATCTGGATTGTGGTCATGTAGTTTTCAGCCACGTCGGGGCTCTAGATGTGCCCTCGACAGCTGCTCGACAACTGCCTGACAGCGGAGCCGGCACGGATCATGTCCGTCCAGCCATCTTGGTCTTATGGATGTCCCTAGGGGGTGGTCTGGGGTATGTTATGTCTCTTTTCTTCTGCCCCCGGTATATATAGCCCCGCCCACTTACCATAGAGATCATCGATTACAGCATAGGGGAGCCAGCCTATCCTGAGTTAGACGAGCCATCAACACAGAAGATGTAGATCAGACAGACACTACTTTGCAGCAGTTCACTGATGCTATGAAGGGTATTCTGCCTTTCTGGGGTCCCATGTCTAATAGCCTTAACATTCGCTGACTCACAAGAGTTGTGGAGGGAGTTATCAACACCACGGCAGGAATACTGACTAACATTACAGCTGAGCTTTAGGCTACGAGACTTGTTGCCCTTCAGAATAGGATGGTGTTAGACGTCATCCTTGCTGATCGGGGCGGGCCTGTCGCGTCATCGGCAGTAGCTGCTGTGTGTGCATACCGGATCATGCCCCAAATGTCTATGCCGCAATACAAAAGTTACACCGACTTGCCTCTGATATTCACCAAGAGAATGGTACCTGGTCCCTTTCCGGTTGGTTCTGGGGTTTGATATTCTCATGGGGTTGGAAAATACTCCTTTTCTTGGTGGCTATTGCGGGTGTCATTTTCACTTGCTGCCTGTGTGTTAATTGTCTCCCTGCCTGTTGTACATATTGCATTAGCAAATTAACACCTCCACCTAAGGCCCCAGGGCATGACCCTAAGCCCTCAGCTATGAAGATGCAAGCAGTCCATGACCTCATGAGCATCAATGAGGGCATTTTTGAATATTAAAATATATGTGTATTGCCATACCTTAATGATTTTCTCATTATGCTAGTATAGACAAAATTGTTAGCAAATGCTAAAAGGAGGGTCTGTTGGACTGAAAATGCGTCTAGCCGACTCCTTCTAGCATTTTGCGAGTTAAGTGAGCATTTGCGGCACCATTTTGTCTCTAGCCGCTATTTTGTACTGTGATCGAAAGTAAAACTCTGCCACATTACTTGTCTGCCTCAGCGAAAAAGGCAGCTTCGAGTTATTTCTCTGTATCATATTCAAGGCTGTATCCTAATGTACTAATGAATGGTTTATTCTGCTATCGCATGCCTTTCCTCTCTCGTATCCCTGCTCCCACCTTGGAGAGTGCTGAGCTCGAGCAAGGCAACCTTGAGAATGTGATAAGATGTACCCGTTCTGCAGGTGGCAGCTCAGCTCTCTGTGTCTCCTTTGTTCACCAGTGCCTGGACTGGAATTTTCCAGCCTGGGCGTGTTCTTAGGGAACTGGAAGTGTATAATATCTGATGTTATGTTGGAGTCAGTCCCTCGGCAGCTATCCCTTGAGGCTGGTCAGACTGGACTCCGCTGCAGCGCAATTACTAATAAATAACTTGGTTTGTATTCTCTTCTGCGTCATCGACTCTTCATTTCTTGGAAGGCCGAGAGGTGGTCGCGAGTGACCCAGGTGGCCCTAATCGGGTCAATGGTGCCAGAATGTTCCTGACATTTGAGGCAGCTAATGGATTGGGGTTGTTGGGTGGATGTTTGTACTTCACTTCAAGGTCCCTGAAAGGGAAAAACTCATCCCCAATCCCATACTGAGGGCATAGTGCCTGCGCACTACACTTTATATTCATTAATGGGTATTGCAGTTTACCTCGGTGAGTTATAGAGTTGTAATTGTTACATGGCATGTGATTTATTTTCCAGATACGTCCTTAAGTGACATCAAGGACAGATCTGGATCTTCCACAACCAACCATCAGGAGCTGTGGAAGAAAAGCTATGCCCATTTTAATCCTCAAAATTAAACTATTCATGTTCTTCAAGAAGTTGCATCTTTGAAGGACTCTCAGTCTGCAGCTGGTGCTCACAGGCTCAACCAAAGCTCTTCCCATACTCAATCATGGAGTGGAAGCAGTGTAATAAAGTAACTAGTCGGCTCCTTAAATGTCATCTATATGACCTTCCATAGCTTTCCTACTATAGAACGGGCAAACTGTGTCTGTAAACAAGAACCAAGCAGCAAATGGCCATATTTACTAAGAGAAGAGACCACTGCCTCAATGTGTGTATGTGGGGGGGGGGGCGTGTCAAGCTTTACCACAAAGAACAGCTGCAGCAACCCCTAACTCCATGTCAAAAGAAGAAGGACACATGCATCCAATTCTGATGATGGCTCTCATGCTAAAACGTTGGCTATGGGGATGATAAAGGCAATAGCTGTGAGCATGTGTGAGTGAGGTCCATAGTCTCCATAAGACCAAGGGAAAAGTATCAGTGGTTAGCCTGGAGACAGGCATGCTTCTGTAAAGGGCAAAGTTCAAAGGCCAAGGGGCTGAATCACATGCAGGGGGAAGGCGTGGATGTGGACAAAGACGTGGACAAAGTGGGTGGCGGGGCCCTGGAGAGAGCTATACAGCAGTTACGTGTGACATCATGGAAAGACGCAACGGCACGTTAAACTGGCAGCAATATGTGCACAGTGAAAGGGATGCAAGAGAGCAATAAAAACAGCAGGCGAGGATTGTTTTCAATACGTGACAGTGCACAAAAGAAAGGAACACTTGCAAGGCACATCGGTCATGGATACAATGCTGGATTTGCCACAGAAAGTCCCAGCAGTGTTAGATAGAGACGTAGAAGACTATCTGACACCAGAATATTTGGGGCAGGCCACAGGGTGGAGAGGTGGATATGGGCAGATTTGATTATCGCAGCTCCATTGCCGTGATAGAGATTGTGAGGACCAAGTAGTAGTCATTGTGTGAATGAGAGTGTCCTGTCTCCCACAAGTACTGCTGGGGATTTGCATGATGATTAAGTGTGCATGTTGTGGGGATGCGTCCGGCTTTCATGTGCCACACCACATTTCCTTTGCCGCCTTCAGCAGTGATAATTCCTCTTAGACAAAGCATTTCTTTAACCAATGTATCTGCCTTTGCTCTCTTTCATCCCTACTCAGGCTGCAGTTGGAGGGTTTAGTGAGCTCTTTGTGATGCTTTTGACCTGTGGTAAGAGGTGCTGATGTGGCATACATCTATTTGCAGAAGCCAGAAGACAGCTGAAGATTCCCAGCTCTCCTTTCAGTACTACACCATTTGTTAGCTGCCTGTGTAGCCACACATCTCCAAAGCAAGTGGCACTTTTCTGTGCTCAGCAACTGCATCAAACTGAAAGACTATCTTACTGAAATGCAGTGGCGGCTCGCAGAGGGAGTGCTGCGGGGCAGTGGGGCGCGGGAGGGGCTGGGTGGGGGGGTAGTGGAGTCGGACATACAACGGGCAGTAGTAAAGTAAGTAAATAAATGAATAAAACTATTTACCTTGCGCTCGCTGCATTGCCGACTACCCCCCACCCAGCCCCTCCCCTGCCCCACCGCCCCGCAACACTCCCTCTGCGAGGCGCCACTGCTGAAATGATTTACCTGTTATAAAAGAGCGAAGACATGTTTAACTCGAGCTGTTGTATGGCATTGCTGCCCACATGCATTGATCCATAATAGAGCCTAGCCATAGTTGGCACCAAACAGTTAGGCAGCACAGGTCTTCCATCTCTTGAAACCCAAATGTCATCATCCATCTTCACACAACCTGCTTTTAACCAAATGTTGTAATCGGTTTCATCTGCTCCCTCATTGGTGTATTCTCCATTAAATGTACAAGCATTACAAGCACAATACTTTTCGACTTCATGAGCATCGCCAATGGTCACATAATCATCTCTCTTGCAATGTGAGGAACATTTCATGACTGCAACTTGTGCAGGCAATTGCAAAGCTTCCAACAGCTTCCGTACTTGTTCTCCATTGTGAATAGGGTAACCTGACGAGGTCATGAACTCCCTTTGAGGAAATAACTGTCCGAAGCTGTGCACGACACCAGAGCCATACTGACTATCGGTAAAAATAGTCACCTTCAGCTGGTCTGAAACACAGCATGCTCTGGTACGGGCAATACATTCAGCCACCTGAGCAGAGAATGCTCCATGAAGCCAGGCAGTTTCCATAACTCCTGAAACTGTACAGCCTGCATAAGCAGCTCTACAGTCCCCTCTTAGTCTCACAAACACGAGCCATCCACAAACAGTACATAATCAGATTCAGGTAACGGTTCATCTTGTATGTCTGGTCTCTGCTTGGTGCACAGTTCAGTAACATCGAGACAGTCATGTTCTGCTTCATCAGTATCAGCATCACAATCAGGAAGTAGCAGTAAAGTAGCAGTGTTCAAAACAGCACAACACTTTAAAGTAACATTTTCAGCTGCAAGAATAACTTGTTCGTATCCTGTGAGGCGGCTGTTAATCAGGTGCTGTGTGTGAGTTCTGGTTAACAATATTTCAACAGAATGAGAAACATAAACAGTCTGTGGTTGACCCATTACAATGCATTCACACCTGTCAATACTGACACCTGTTGCTGACACAGATTTCAGACATCCAGGCAACGCTGCAGCTAATAGATCTAATGTAGACAAAATGTAGGCAACAGGCCTTCATGCACCTCCATGATTTTATGTTAGCACTGAGAGAGTGCAACCCTCCCTCTCACTGCAGAAAAGCAAAAACGCTTTATTGTAATCAGGCATTCCCAGTGCTGGGGCGCAGCAGAAACTTTCGCTCAACTTTAGGAAGGCAACCAAACTAGCATTGTGCCAGGGTACCAGATCAGACACATCCTTGTGTGTCAGCCTCTGCAAAGGCTTGGACACAAGGGAAAAGTTGGGTATCAACTAGCGACAGTAGCCCTCCATTCCCAAAAACATCCTGACCTCCTTCTGAGTCATTGGTGGATTCATCTGCATGATCGCCGAGATTCTTTCTTCTGACACCTTCCTTGCATCTCTTACAATGTGATGTCCTAAATACAGGACATCTGGCAAGCAGTTCTGCAACTTATTCGTGGGCACTTTATGTCTATTCTCAGCCAAATGGTTCAGCAAGGCAATAATGTCGGTCTTACAAGCTTCTCAAGTATTCGATGTAACTAGCAGGTCATCGATATATTGCGCCAATACTGAATTGCAGGACATGATCAAGGACTCCAGATTCCTTTTAAAGATCTGGTTAAAGATGGATGGACTCTCTGTATACCCTTGAGGGACTCTGCACCATCAAAAACACGACTGCCAAACCGAAATGAAAAGAGGAACTGGCTGTCCTCATGCAAAGTTACGGAGAAGAACGCCTGACAAAGGTCAATGACAGTGAACCATTCAGCTTCACATGGAATTTGAAATAATATCACAGCTGTATTTGGTACCATGGGACAACAAGAAACTGCAAAACTATTTATCTTTTGCAGGTCCTGCACAATGCGGTACTTACCGCTTGGCTTCTGCAGGCCCATAATGGGTGAGTTACAGGGACTCCCCATAATCTCCTTCAAAATTCCCTGATGGATCATGTTATCAATCACTGGAGTAATGGCAGCAATTTTTTCATGGGTCACATTGTATTGCTGTGTTCTTGGGTACTCAACATTTGGCTTTACTTGTATACGGATAGGCTCAACTACTTTAATGAGTCCAATGTCTTTTCCCAAAAAATCCCGGACTTCTATCCTCACAGAATCTCTGAGATCTAACGGCAGTTCACCAACAGTCATCATTGGGAACATTATAACATCTAAATTCTGATTGGCTATCTTGAAAGCAATATCCTTATCATTTGTCTGAAGTTATATGCCCCTTGGTGTGCAGTAAATTATGCAACTTAATTTACACAACAAATCATGTCCCAAAAAACACACAGGACTGGAATCACACACCACAAGTTGATAACTTTCAGCAAAGAACCCTATCATTACAGGTACCTCTTCTGTCAAGGGGCTTGACATTCACTTATTCGCCACTCCAACAACTTGGATTTGTCTTCCCGAGAGGGGTAGGTTTGGAACCTCCACTGTTCTCACAGTAGAGCGGGTAGCACCAGTGTCTATCAAAATAGTTAAGGGGTGGCCAACTACTTCAGCATCTACAAATGGGCCACTCTGGTCTACCTCTAAGATTGCACCAAGTGCACAATCTTCCTTCCGTCTCAGGCACCGTCAGGAAGACTGATCGGAGCCATAGCTCTCTGCCGTTTCGAATACAGGAAAATGTTGAACCATATTCTGGAAGGAATTCTGGTTAACATTGGGAATTTGATTTGAATTAAATCTAGGGTTATTAGCAGTCTACTGTGGCATCGGGGGTTGTGGAACTTGCATCATTGGACCTTGGGGCGCATTGAAATTTTGAGACTTTGGTCTCAGCACATTTTGTGATTGAATTGGATTACTATTCTGAGGTTGGACAAACCCAAAATGTTGATCTTGATTAGCAGGATTAAGGTGACAATCTCGCTTCCAATGCCCCAACCTATTACAATAGTGACAACGGTTGGACTTCTTCAATGTGGCAACATCAATCCCAGTGCTCGGGTCAGTGGGAATACCTCAACCTCTACCTTGTGACTGAAAACCTCCACCACTGTGCATCACAGGAGCTCACTGCTGGATAACTCCCTGCATAGGGGCCACATTCCCCGTGAAGGGCTGATTCTGATTACCCCTCTGAGCAACTTTCAACTCCATAATCATCAGCTTCTCCTTGAGCCTCTTCTGTTTCATATCAATCTCGTTGTGACAGTACTTGGCATAACATAGAATATCATCAACTGACTTATTCTGCCAGCATACAAAATGCTTTTGAATCATCATTCTCATTTCAGGTCTCACAAACGTTCCCATATCCTTAGGTTCCAATGTCTCCACTCCGCTATACTGCTTGAAAGCCTGCAAAAATCTCTCATAAAATGCATGAACAGTCTCTTTAGGTCCTTGACCATTTGTCCTCCCATTTGTCCAATGTACTCCAAATCTGAATGCTCTGGATTAACTTCTGAATTTGCATTTTCAACCCTGGTATTCTAATATTCTCTATATCCTGATCAGAAAAAGAAAGGCCTTGCTCTTTTCTAAGGCATTTGTCCGCTCCAGATCTATTTCATACTTTTTGCTAGGTCAGTAAGTTTATCATGGATGTGCCTAGCTCGTCTAGCAACATCCTTGCTCATAAACAAAAGTTCATTTGGCTGCAAAGCATCTATTTGAGCCAACTCAAGACTTCCACTTATCATTTCATCCAACTTGAGTATTTATTTTACTACATCTACCAGATTTACTTTCAATGTTGACTGAATTGTTCCCTGAATCAGTTAGTACTCCATTCCAATTTGATGCCTCATTAAAAGTGTTCAGCCAGTTATCCAATTCTTGAACACTCAGACTAGATTGTCCCCCAGGAGCTTTGGGTGTTAGTCGCTCTCTAGGTGTACTACTATTTTCATTCAGAGGTGGCTGCTATGTAATCACCTAAACCTCTGGTAATCCCTTGAATGTCTTTAAAGGTCCAAATCTGGTTTTGTTCACCAAGGGGTTCGCACTTGCACCACAAGGAGAACTCTCATTCGTTGGATCGAAATTGAAAGAATGAATCTTCCTGCTCTTGAATTTGTAGGAGCATTCCCCGAAACTTGTGAGTTAGCCGGAAGAGCCAAATTATGTCTCATATTTCCCGCTGAATTTGGATTGTATATAGGGACTACTGGACCAATAGTAACCAAAACAGTAAGGGCATCTGGAGCATTGAGCGCTGTGGAGGTGCCAGGTGCACACATCCCTGAACTCCCTCTCATCATATTTTGATTCATATTTGCAGGAGCGGCCCCCATCACATTAGAATTCACATTTACTGGGGTGATAGCCACTCTCATCTGTCCACTCGCATTAGTGCTTTGCCCACTCATAGTTTGAGGTCCATTGTACATAGGTGGGCATTCTGACAATAACACATCCAAAAGACTATCACTATTGTCACTCTCGCTATCCTCTATCTTCTCCCCTGATTCTTTTGACTTGTCCCTCTTCTGTTTCTCTCTCTTCTCTTTCCCAGTCTCACTCTCTTCACTGGTTAATACAGGGTACAATTTCACTCCCTGTATCATATTTGTTCTCCACCTTTTCTGTTCTGCATTCCATCTAGGATCAACATACTTTAATACTACCTTTCTAGCTCTTCCCTGATATTTCTCCTTTTCTCTGCATGCGCTGCATGCTCCCATGCATTTAAACTGCTCTGCCTGACTTTTAAATCCTTGTCAGGCACAGGTCCTAAATATCTACAAGACAGACTTACTCCTTATCATCTCAATAGGAACCTTAGGTCTAAAGACCAACTACTTCTTTGTCCTCATCGCATTCGCACTTCAAAATGTGGTGACAGGGCTTTTTCCTATCTCACCCCATACCACTGGAATAGCCGCCCACTGTCCATCCGTGCATGATCCCACTTTTCTGATTTTAAAAATCATCTCAAAACCTGGCTGTTTTAATTAACTGCTCAGCTGCCTACTGTTCTGAGCGCCGAGATGTCTCTCCAGGGCCGAGTCATGCGTTATATCAAGTACTATTAACATAACATAACATGCATTGAGCGCTTCACATTGTGTGGGTTTAGGTAATGGTTTCATCTCATATAATATTCTCCTCAAATTTTCAATAATCCACACATTGAAAGTACCATAGCATGGAACCGTCAGTGCACCTTCTTTTTCTGTGATGTTGTGCCATTGATTAAGCCAAAAACATGTGTGAACCCCTACATTTATCGCCATATAGTGACCTGCATTGTTTTCAGGTTGTGCCTCTTCTCCCTCTCTGACAGGTATTGTCACATCTCCCCTCATCAAATCACGTAAGATTTTAAAACATGTCATTTTCAGCAAAATTGTTGATAGAAATCAGAATTTATTTCAACCCAGGAAACAATCCTTTTCTCCAAAATTCTCGTACTGTGCCAATGACCAATAACAGTAAGGCACTCGATGACTTGAACAACCAATAACAGTGTGGCTTTACACAAACCAACCAATCTCAACGAGGTACACGATGACACCAATCCCACTCCTTGCAGCGGCTCACCCTCCTTTACAATCGTCACAAATGCACTCTCTTCACCAACTCACACAAACACCTGGAATGCAAGTAACGACCAACAACAATTGTCTGCTTTACTAAAGAAGTCGACAGAATGCAATCACCCAAGAAATATTTCAATCTATTATAACACATTTGAATGACACCTCAACCTGCAGGGAATCATCCTGACGAGTAAAAAAAAGGCTTACGGCACTGATCATACCTCACTGTCACACACAAAGAAAAAGTCCCTATCTCAATTAGGCTGTCGACGATGTCACATGACAAACCTTTGCAGACAATTACAATATTGTGCCTTCGACACTTTTTAATATCATCCCAGGATCTTAGGTAGCGCAGGACCCAATAGCAACTTCAATTTAACACCGCACTCACACAACATTCAAACATCTATGCCAGACATCATACCATTCTCATACAACGAGCAAGCTAAGTATAAGCCATTGCGACACACAACACTATTAATACTCACTCCTCCTCTGCTACCACTCTCTTCCAAACTGCTGGAACTTCAACGATCCTCCAAGTCTGAACATGGACTCTAGGGGCTAGGGTTTGGGTCTAAACTAGTCAAGAATCATGTTTCTGTCTCTCTCTACTTCAAGAACTAACCATACTCGCTCTGCTACCATCTGAGAAAGCTCTGAGCCTTTTGATTTCCACTTCTCTTCGGTTTATAAACCTTTTTAGTTGCTAGAGAGGTAAGAGGGAGTTAGCATCAATTTAAAATCCCAATGACAAGAGAACCCAAATTATCACGCAATAAAGCCAAAACTACAAGATGAAGTTAAACAGATTTATTACGAGCTCAGAAACAAACTAATATAAATGAGGCTCAGAAGCATGTTGTAGAAATAAAATATCACCAGAATAAATCTGAACCCTCATAAAGAAATTCCGTCTAATCAATAAAAAGCACACCAAAAACTTGGTGGCGGTGATGCAAGAGATAAGGAAGAGGATCTGAAGATTAAACTGCAAGATTTGATCCTCCTGCCTAGTCATTAGTAAATTTAAAGAAATCTAACTTATCCTACTGTATTCTAACATTTTGGAAAACCCTAGTCAATCAGGAAAGCCAGGCAGGTGTCAGTATAATGGAGACTCAAATACAAATGCTCCAAATCAAAAGAATAATGTGTAGCATGAAGCCACACACTGAGAGGTATCACAAGAGGTCTGCACCTCATGAAGCCCTAAAGATGCCTGCCCTCTAATTAGCTGTGCAATACAAATAACACATAAAGCATTCAAGGTAACCCACGTCATCATCTTCCAGTACATTTTCATCTTCCTCTGTGGAAATTGGCAACTTTCTGCTCTTCTCCCACACCTCCAAGTGGGAAGATTCGATTGACCTTGAGCATACCTTTCTCTGCCATGAGAACCTGTCTCCAACTTTGTTCGCACATCTTCTTGCCAAAAATGTCCTTCCGTACCTTACTATTGCTACATATACACAATCGCTTTTCACTAGTTAATGAAGCCTTGGGTCTGCATCTGCAGAGGAGAGAAAAATGAAAGCAAACAATTCTCTAGTGAAAGTTTAAACAGTGAAACCTAGAAACTTAAGGTCTTTGGTCACGCTAAGTTAGCATAGCAGTTAAAGTGCACTCGATATTTTAATATATGTGCACTATAGTCACAATATAAAAGCATTAATATGAAGACTCTTTAGAACTGGAAAAATCATGATTAACATGTACTAGACATAGGACTGAAAGTTATATTTCAACATTTGTATAACTATAAATGAGAACTACATTTTCATACAAGCTTATGCATAAGTGTGCACGTTTACATGATTCTATCGTTCCACCAGGGAACATTTCAGAAATGCATTTGAAACTCCATTGTTTTATTAAAAGTTGGACCACACTGAGTGTAGAAAGTGCTAATTTGCACGAAATCAACATGATTATATGACATGTAAGAGTGGAGTCAATTTTAAGCTGCTCCAGTTTGAAAGTACGACTGCCTTTACTGAAGGGGGCAACAATGCACGTGGCGTGTAATCACAGAGAGCAAAACCTGAGCAGACACGGTGCAGAGAAGCAGCACAGACTTCGCTAAAAGCTCTGTAAATTATCAGTTTTTTTATTTTTGAGTTTACAAGGCAGTTTGTTCAGTAGAAACACATTTACAGTGCTAGACTGTATTTTGATCCAATGGGCTCTCACTAACTACCCTGTATGCCAGCATTTCAATTTATAACACACTTTCATAAACTGGCAAAAAAATGTGTTTGTTTAAATTTAATATTTATTAAAATAGAAAATATGTTAGAGCTATATTGTGCTGATTCCTTGGGGGCCGCAGTCCACCTGTGATCCTGTCCTCTTTAAACTGTCTATATCAAAAGAGTGTTCCATGTACGCTCTGCTAGCACCTAGAAAATGAAGCTGACACTTTGAAGCGCATGGTTTGCTGTACACACAAAGGCCATACTTTTGAACCATGGCTGTCCTTGGCCAGGGGAAGACAAAAAAAGCTTTACATGCAACACCTTCCTAACATTTTATTAATGCCCCCAGAATCTCTCTATTTTTTAACCACATGTACAACATGTGCTGTAAAATGTACAATTGGGCCTCATTTTGCTGAAAAATATCCTCTGGGGAAAGACAACCCCACCCACTCCCCCACCCCCCCAAAATATCTTCCGGGGTGAAGTGGTGCTTGCTATCTTTTTCACTTAGTTGAACATAAGCTATGTATTTACACTCAACTTTTTTCAAAATTCAACAGCCGCTACTGTATACCTGTACTTTAAAAAACATAAACCAATCCCTGTACCTATGCTATAGTCGCCAGGGCTGGACCCCACTTCCTCCTAACATAAACAAGTTTAAAGTTACAGATCATTAGTGTGAACTCTCCTTTACAGGGTCAGTTGCTCACTGCAAGGGCCAGACCAGGCACACGCTTTAGTTTAATAGAGTAGATAAAGCTCTTATAATGGGAAGCAGAGATGCACACTTGTGGGGGAAGAAAGGCGTGAGCTGTGGTCACGTGAGGTACCATTTTCTATATCGAACCAGTGTGAATTATGGTTACTAGGGCATCATAGGGCCAGGGGCGTAGTTTGGGGTGTTACAACGCCCTAATAGATGTATTTTCTGGTAAATAGTTGAGTACAGGTGCTTTCAGTCGGGTATGGGGCTGTGCCTTGAAGGAAGGGACCCGATTAGGGCCACCCCGGTCACTCGCGACCACCTCTCAGCTTTCCATACAAATGAAGAGTCGGTCAGACAGTAGAGAATACAAACCAAAGTATACGCTTGAGCGGAGTCCGATCTGACCAGCCTCCTCAGATTGCTGCAGAGGGACTGACACCTGTCAACATGGTAATACAAGATATATATCTCCAGCACCCCTAAAGACCCGCCCAGACAGGAATTTTCCAGGGTCAGAGCTGACGAACAAAGGTGGTACAGAAAGATGAGCTTCTATCCTGAGACCGGGTACATGCTATCTTAGTTTCAAGCTTACTCTGCCTGTCTCTCTGAGAGTGGGAGCAGGCCGACCTACTGGGAAAGGCATGCAAAAACAGAACAATCTATTCATTAGTGCAACAACGCTCAACCTTGAATAATGAAGAGAAACAATTGAGGCTGCTTTCTGCTGAGTCAGACAGTGTAAGACAGAAGCTTAGTTTCGATCATGGTACAAAATGGCTTCTGAATACAAAATGGTGCCGCAAATGCTAACTTAACTCGCACAATGCTACAAGGAGTCGGCAGAACGCATTTTCCAGTCCAACAGACCCTCCTTTTAGCATTTGCTAACAATTTTGTCTAATGCTAATGCTAGAAAACCAAGAACTGCTCATATTCTAAAGAGACCACTATTACATGTTAATACACACATTATCAATATTCAAAAATACCCTCATCTATGAACATTAGGTCATGGACAGCCTGCATCATCATGGCCGAAGACTTAGCATCATATATCGGGGCCTTTGGTGTGGGTGTCAATTTTCCAACACAGTAAGCACAACAAGCAGGAAGACAATGTACGCATAGGCAACATGTGAAGATGACACCTGCAACTACTATCAGGAAGATAAGAATCTTCCACCCCCAGGATGCTATTAAACCCCAGAACCAACCAGAAAGACTCCAGGTACCATTCTCTTGGTGGATGTCAGATGCGAGCCTATGCAACTTCTGTATAGCAGCGTATACATTAGGGGCGTGGTCCAGTATGTAGACACACCAACTGCTGCCGATGACGCAACAGTCCCCTCCCCGATAAGCAAGGATGATGTCTAACACCATCCTGTTCTGAAGAGCAACAAGCCTCGTAGCCTGAAGCTCAGCTGTAATATTTGTCAAAATCCCTGCTGTTGTATTAATGACCCCTTCCACAACCCTGGTAAGTCGACGAATGTTGAGGCTATTGGACATAGGGCCCCAAAAGGGAAAAATACCCTTCATAGCATCTGTAAACTGCTGCAGAGTGGTGTCTAACTGGTCTATGTCTTCTGTGTTATTAACCCTTCTGATTCGAGACAGATGGACACTCCTACGCTGCAATCCATGGTCCTTATGATAATTGGATGGTGCTATGTACACTGGGGGAGAAAAGAGAGGTAACACACACCCGACCATCCCCTAGGAAGCCAAACATAAGCTTGTGATCCACAAACAAAATAGATATTATGTGGTGGGAGCAAAGGCGGGCTGTTATTCGTGCTTAATGTATAGGTATAGTTGCAATTACTCTCACCCACTTTCACCTTCCCAAACCCTTGAACACAGAACCCAGCTGTGGTGTTGACTTCTGGCACCGGTATTGCCTCATCCTGAGTAATATTTCGCACCTGGAATGAGCAAAAGTATTCAGTAACATTAAATCCCTGGAAATCCAACATTTCATTTTGAAGCCATGTTACATTTTTCTCTCTTTCATATATATTCATGCAGGCTTTTGGGGATAATGTATCAGGGGTCCCTTGTTCTCCCGGGGTAAATCCTTGGTGGACATGTATATATTCAAGCACTGTGTGATAATCAGCAGATGTCATATTCATAGCACAAGAATGATAATGAATGTATACCATAGAGAACAATTCAAACCATCCCTCACAGCTGCCCAAGTAAGACACAGGCACCGATAACAGGCTATCACTCTTATGTGTAACCGAAGGGAGCAGTCCACATATCCAACAGTTTGTAACATTAGATGTATCATGGGCTTGGTGGAGAGTTTGCAAAAATACATTGTCAACATATGTTTTTCTGTGTTCACCTTTATGGGGGGCCAAAGTAACAAATGTATGTTCAGGGGGAACAGGTGTTGTACCAATCAAGGAGTGCACAGGATATTTCTCCTCTAGGAACCATCCTATTCCAAGAACTGTTATCAGGGAAATCAGAACTATTACTATGAAAACTACTTTACTCCTTGTAGACCAACTAGACCAACCAGACGCATTCTGCCCTTAACGTGGGGCTGCAAAGGGCTGTTCCTCCTCCCTAATGGGGCGACCAAATGGATACATTTTAACCAGAGGAAAGGACATATAATAGAGCCAATAACAAAAAGAGGGGCAAATGTTCCCAGTGTCTGTCAGAGCCTCACTGGTAGACTCCTATTGTTCATCAACCGTTGGCACTATTGAGCACTGGCGGTGGAGCTATCGGACCAGCTCTTGAAGAATCCCACGTCGCTCAGGATAAGGCACTCCCCTTCCCAGGGGAGCACACTCGATCAATCCTGTCCAATGTCCGAACAGTGCACCAATCTCATCTCTCCCTATGCTACAGTTGCCTGACTTATCGAGTCCATCCTTGCTAATCTGAATTCTCCTTTGGTCCACTGTTCCTCCGTCGGGGGCGCAGATTATACCTAGCTACTCCAGGGACAGAGGGGTCAATGGGGCTCAGACACAGAGGGGCCAATGGACTGGGGCTCAGGCACAGATGGGCCAGCAGGCTGGGGCTCCTGGGTGGCCTTGAACTCAGGAGGCACTGCCTTGTTCAACACTGCATCATTTTTCTCCTCCATTTGTGCCCACGTCAGCCGGGCATCTGATATAGGAACAAAACGGGGCACCTGTTTCAGAGTCGCGAACTCCGTCAAGCGCCCATTGATCGTAAGGTAACGGAAGGGGCACCTTGCAGCAGTGCTGGGAGTGTATCCAATTCTTCCGGCCGGCCACATTCACGGCGGTGCAGGTGGCGATGAGCACCTGCGCAGGCCCCTCCCACCTCGGCTCCAAACTGTCCTTCCTCTGGAAGTGCCTGGTCAGCACAAAATCCCCAGGCCAAATATCATGTCCTTGCCCCTTTGAGTGCTGGTGGTAGGGTTTCGCGGATCTGTTGGTGAATAGAATGCAAGCTTTTAGTTAACTCATACAGATAATCCACTAACAAAAGGGAATTCAATTTCTGAAAACCGTCGAGGTCGCGGGACGCCCCAGACTTTCGCCGGGCGTCCAAACACGACCTCGTACGGTGACAACCCTGTCCTAGTGTGAGCCGTAGCTCTTGTAGACAAAAGAGCTAATGGTAAAGCATCTGGCCACTTCAATCCTGTGCTCTCCTGAATCTTTGCCAACTTCAGTTTGAGAGTACCATTGTACTTCTCAACCAAACCTGCTGACAAGGGGTGGTTTGCAGCATGGCATTTCTGTTTAATGTGCAAACCACCACACACCAACTGGATAACCTTTGAGTTGAAGTGGCTCCCGTTGTCACTCCAAATCAAACGGGGCAAACCGAATCGAGGGAAGAACTCCTTTAGGGGTGCCTTCGCCGTCGCCATGGCTGTATTCTCTTTAGTGGGATAAGCCTCAACCCATTTGCTGAATGCACATACAACCACCAATACATATTTCAGATTTTTGACTCGTTCCATTTCGATGAAATCCATCTGAAGGACCTCGAAAGGGAAAGTAGGGGGTGCAAAATTACCAGGGGGTGCAGGGGTGCCTTTTCCAGGATTATACATCATGCACACCATACAGTACTTGACTAGATGAGCAGCAACCTTAGGGATGTTGTCGTTCTGCCATACAGGATCTAATAGTCTACAGATACCTTATGCACTAATGTGGGCTGGCCTGTGCACCATAGTGACTACGGGGAGGACATATGCATCTGGTAACATCCATCTCTGCTTCCCTGACTTATCCGTCCAACACCCATCCTCATCTAAGCGTGCTGTGCTTTCCTGCCATACTGCTAACTCCTCAACCGTTGCCTCACTCTGGATTTCTTTCACATTGTCTAGTGTATCCTCAAACATAGTGGCCTCGGGCACCCACCTGGCGGGACCCGCTACAAACATCCTTTTCATCTTTGTTCGAGCTGTCTCCTTTGCTGTCTGATCTGCAAATGCATTCCCCTTTCCCACATCATCAGTAAACACCTTCAGGGCACTACACTTTACTATGGCCAATTTCTTAAGAAGTGTCAAGGCGGACAGAAGCCAATGTATAAGAGGGCCATGCTGGATACGTGTCCCATGGGAGGTAAGGAACCCTCTCTCTGCCCAGAGTCGCCCAAAGTTATGGGCGACCCCGAAGGCGTACTTGCTGTCAGTATAAATATTAACAGTCAGTCCCTTGCTCAATTCACAAGCTCGAATAAGGGCGACCAGTTCAGGTGCCTGGGCGGACCGATAGGGAACTCGTGATGTCTCAACTATCGTCTGTAGTGTAGTGAGTGCATACGCAGCAGTGGTGGTGCCATCTGGTAAATTGAAACAAGAGCCATCGACATATAGTTCCCCTTGGGGGTCAGATAAGGGAACATCAGTCAGGTGTACCCGTTCCTTCGTCTCCTCCTCTGTCCGAAAAATACAATCATGGATGTCAATTTCCTCACTCTCAGAAGGGAGGGGTAGTAACGTGGCTGGGTTCAGAGTGGCACATTTTTTAATTGTGATATGTGGGGCAAAGAGAGTTAGCTCATAGCCGGTCAGACGTGCACTGATGAGGTGCTGTGTCTTGGTCTTATTCAATAGGGTATCCACAGCATGGGGCACCATGACTGTGAGGTCAGTATTAAGTACGAGCCCAGCTGATTGCCCAGCCAATTGCCCAGCCGATTGCCTTATAGAGATGGCCACTGCTGCAACCGCTCTTAGACAGCTCGGGAGGGCTCTGGCGACTGGATCAAGCAAAGCAGAAAAATAAGCACACGGCCTTTGCTTACCTCCAAAGGCCTGTGTTAAAACAGATTGCGCACAGCCAGCCGTCTCGCGTACATACAACACAAATGGCTTCAAATAATCAGGCGTGCCAAGCACAGGTGCAGAGCAAAGCGCGACTTTTAATTGCTCAAAAGACTGCTGACATTCAGGCATCCAAGGCAGAGGTTCATGTACATCTTTAGTAGTTAATGTGAGCAGGGGTTTGGTTAGTAATGAATAATTAGGGATCCAATGGCGACAGTAGAAAGTGATACCAATAAAAGTGCGCACATCCCTCTGAGTTTTAGGGATAGGCATTTTAACAATAGCACTGATGCGCTCCGGAGTCAACCTCCTACCCTCCTTCGACAGTAGGTGACCTAAATAGGTGGCCTCCTGTTGACAGTATTGAAATTTAGAAAGGGACACTTTATGTTCATGGAGAGCCAAATGTAGCAATAACTTAACCGTACTGTCTTTGCATCCCTGTTCAGTGTCAGAAGCTATTAGTATGTCATCCACATATTGAAGCAATACATTACCTAGGGGAAGAGTGAGGGAGTCCAATTGGGCTTTCAGGGCTTGGCTATATATAATAGGGCTCTCAGCATAGCCCTGAGGAGCTCGACAGAATCGAAAGCTTCTGCCAGCTAGGGTAAAACCGAATAAATGTCGGTTGTCAGGATGGATCGGGATGCTAAAGAACGCATTCTTCAAATCAATGACAGAGAAGAATTTAGCAGAAGAAGGAATCATTGTCAAAAGGGCAGTAATATCAGGGACCACCGGGAACTGAGGGACCACTATTTTATTAACCGCGCGCAAATCAATCACAAAACGATAAACATCTGGGTGTTCATTGGGGGAGTCTGAAGATGCCTTTTTTAGAATAGGAAGAATAGGGCTATTACATACATTCGCCCCTGTCTCTTCAACCACTCCCGACTCAATCAGATCTTGTATAATTCGATGCAAAGCTCCCTCCCCCGCTTGTGGAATTTTGTACTGGGGAATACGAGGCAAAATGGCATTGTCTTTAACTTTAATGGAAATTGGGGGAATTTGCAACAGTCCTACATCCGTGTCACCTGTTTCCCACAAAGTGGGCGGCACATCCTTAAACTCAGCAGAAAGGGGGGCATCCTTGGACAGACACTGCTTAGAAATGACCACAGTCGGACCCACTGTCATGTAAACACCTTCCGGAGAGCAATAAATGGTCGCATGCAACTTTTTTAATAAATCGAGGCCCATTAAATTTTCTCCACAATTTGATGTCAATAGGAACGGTGAATCCACAGTAAAAGGACCGACAGTCAAGGCAAGAGGTTTGGAAATGGGGCTTACAACCGGTACACCAGAAAATCCTACCGAAACATTATTTTGGCCAGACAGAGCTGCCCCGGGGACCAGCAAATGATAAAACAGAGCTATTCATTGCACCTGTATCCACCAAGAATTTTTTATCTGAGCCTTGCAGATCTGTGGTGACATAAGGACCGCACTGATCTAGAGGTATCTGGACTGGTCCCTCACCCTGCCCCTGGCTGTCCTAGCTGTGAGACATCCCTGTAACTTGTCCCAATCTACTCTCCTTGGTGGAATAAGTGAATGCATATAAGAGATAATTCGGCCTGGCAAAGCTAGTATCTCGGCCCTATGCTTCTCACCAGGCTTCCTCTCCTGATCCAATGCTTTAATTTGCTCCCATGTGCCAATCAATTCCGCACTGTGGTCCTGTGTGTGTACCTGCCTCCAAATATCAACGGGTACCAGTAAACCAAAGAACATTTCAATATCTGCAAGCGTCATCACTGTCGATGAAGCGGCTTCTGACAGTTCCTTATAGTAAGCAGTAGGATTTTTCCTACGGTCGGGTAGCTGAGTTTTAAGGGATAACACCTCACTCTCTTCCATGGGGTATAGACCCACTGTTCTTGAAAACGGGTCTCTACCCTTGGTCTAACAACAGCATTTTGCTGATCTCGGAGCTCCAGTAACTCAGGGTGACATATGGGATGTACTTCCCTCATCGGAAACTGGGACACTGTCTTCGGGCTCTTCTCTAACAGCCTTCTTCAGTAAGCTACCAACGTTGCAACATTACCAAAAACCTCCCCAGGCACCATACCGGCAGCATATACATTGTCTCTGATATCATAAATAATCCGGGGTGCCACATCATTGAAACACTGTTCCCACAATCCAATCAGTGTAGCCGACATGTGCTTAAGGGCATGCTGCTGCACAAACGGCTCATAATCTTTCATCACACTCCACACATCCTCCACACTGTAAATGGGATGACGAGCCCACTGAGCGGCCTGATTGGCCACCACCTTCTTCTCTTCATCGCCCACATCAGATCGTATCAATATCCGCCCCAGTCATTCCCTAGCTGTTGCCCAGTCCCCGTCCCCTGGTCCATGTACAGGTGTTCCGTTACCCAGTATTGTCGGAGAATGAAGGAAAAGGGAAGGAGCAGCGACAGAGGGAGCGGCCACCAATGTCATCAACGGCTGTGTTGTGGGTGTAAGGACCAGAGAGAGATGAGACATCGACACAATAGGCGTAGCAGAGAGACTAGCGGTTATCGCAGGCGCAGAAGGTGAAGCCACAGAATTGACAGGAGGCGCGGCGGCCAAAGCAGCTGGGTCGGTAACGGAAGAAGCAAAGACAGCAGGAGCAGAAGAGATAGACGACTGAGGCTGTGGCATGGCAGGGTATATTCTCTGCAGGGCGTATGGAGGTGGAGGTCGAGTGTCTAACAATTCCTCCACAAATGTATCATTTTCTTCTCGAACCACATAAGACTTTTTACATTGCAATTGAAACTTCCTATCGGCACACTCTATCCCCTTCTCAGTCTTCTCTTTATCATACGCAACAGCTTTCTGAGTCACAGTCTGCATCCTTCCCTTTCGGGCTTCCTTTTATGCTTTCATTTGTCTCTGTTTAGCTTCCTTTTGCCATGTTCTAAGGGAATCAAACATTGACTGCCTACTTCTTTTCACAAACAATTTATCCTGCATCAAAAGTGCCTGTCAACGGACATTGCAACTCGGCATTGTCCCTCGTATATTTGTGCCATAATGTACTAAACATAATAGGGCCAAGGCCATGCTTGACATACATTTCAAAATTTGGAGTGTCTTCCGGAGGTGCAGGCTGACTCTCCTCCAATTGAGCATCAGTAGAACAACAACGACAACTCACACAGCATAGTTTGCTAAAACAGGGCATTTTAAAACAAAAACGTGTTCACTATTTATGCCGAGCAGATATTTGCAAATATCTTACCAAAGTTGGTCCTCAGACCTCACCAAGTCCAAATCAAAGTGGTACCATGTTCACAAAGAACCCAAACAAATTCAAGTGCTTGTCCAAAAACAATCCTCAGACCATACCAAACACAAACCAAAGTGGCGCCATGGCCACAAAGCAAAACCAAAGCAAACTCACCTGGTGCAAACAGGTCGAACAAATTTATTCTCCACTGCCTACCATTGTTCCCTGGAAGCTGCGCGCATGCGCGCGCACACAGGGCCTTTCCCAAGCTCGCACACAGTCTTTCAAAGTGCGCACGTCTCAGCTTCACAAGGGATTTAGACCATTCGCCAGCCACGGCCTTTTAAATAAGAGCGCTGCGAAAAGTACGGTCTTTTTCTTGGTGGTGAAGTGCAGTGTGCATCTAAAACGCAAGGGGGAGCAGCAGTTTTGCATTTTCAGGTTAGTGCCTGTGGAATGCCATAAAGTCTAGGGCAGGCAGCAGTTATACTTTCCGCCTTTGCTTTTCGTGTCAGAGGGGTGGGGGGCCTGCACACATTCACCAGAAATGTTTATTTTCATTTCAGTGAGTCTGCTCGGTTTGTAGCATCCGCGCAGCACGCACATGTTACAAGAAACAATAATTTCTTATTTCAGGTTGGTTTGGTATGCTTGTAAGCTCTTGTCAAACTACAGCTCTTCGCACCGTAGAATCGGAGCTGCTTTGCACTTTCATTGTTATAACATGAACTGTAAACAACATGCCGGTCCCTATAGTGCAGGCCATGTTTTCCCTCTCCCTGTGATCCCCTCCCCACCTTCCCCACCTGCTATACATTTATACAATCAGGTATAGACTGGCCCCTGATCGAGTTTGCTCAAATTAAATAATGAAACTGCGGTGCTTTAGTTTCAGACTTTGATCCAGGTAAATATTTTTTGACTGCTTTTTAATGTTTTTTTTTTGGTTTTGTTTCAAATGATGACTTATGATGGACATCTCTAATTTTTTTATGGCATTGCTCTGTTGCTGTGCGGCTTTAGCACTTGGTGCAGTCATACCTGGCAATGACCTTGTGGGGTGGGGGGTGCTGTGTTAAAAATACCTTTTCGGTTTAAAAGCAGGTGCTACAGATTTCCTTTGGTGTCTAGCAGTTTTATGCAACAATAAAAGTGTCGAGACAACTCTGGTGATTAAAGCTCCTGCTGGAGAGAGAGCAGAGATTGTCTAGTGGCAGGTTCAGCCTATCTTAAAGTAGAGCAAAGGGTTAATGTGCCTGCTACAAAGGTGTAACATGCAGATCACAGAACTGAGTGTGAGTGAACAATGAGTTAGTTTCTTCCCAAACTTCTCTGTCAGTTTCAAAATGACCATTACAAAAGCCTGCCCCAGTTTAAGTGAGTGTCGATGGTTACTGTTGGAAAACCCCAAAGGTGTTCACCTAACATCACGTAGCACAACACCACAAATAATGTAATTCCTTTAAAATAGTTTCCCATTTTATTACAGACAAAAGCTTGCTGCAAGTGAATATTGAGTTGCCAAACCAAATGTGAATACTCACTGTTTACTGCAGGAATTAAGACCTGCTTTACTTTGAAAGGCCTACTGAGTGCAATGAATGTGGATCTAACATTGGGCCGGGAACAGGCTAATGACATGTAAGCAATGGACCAACCTGTGAGTAGGTGATGTGTACTTCCCACTTGAATCAGCAGGGGTGCATTCTGCGCCTGCTGCAGGAGCCTGAGCTTTAACAGAAGCATGCAAGGATAGCAACTATGCAAGTCTGACTTTACCAAAGCGACACAAATTAAAAGAGATACATTGGGTCTTGTAGTGTTAGAGTCTAAGATTGAAGAGACAGCTGCTGCTAACACATTCGAGCACCAAGATAACTGACCTTGGATACTTTGATAGGAGCCACAAACTGATGGAGGCTTCAGACCACCACTCAAAGAACAGGCCTGCCTGTTTTCACAAGGATACTTTGAACAAGATGAGGAACAGGGTATCTTGAACATGATAAATAGAGTAATATATAATACACCCCAGAGATTTTTTGAAGCAGCCATAAGACAAAGTAATTAAAACATATACGGATGTCCTATACTAAGGGCCTGTGCAAGGCCCTGTCTAAAGAGACATGCATCAGTATCCAAATGACTTGGTGATCTACTTGCCTAGTGGCAATTCTTGATGCTAAAACAAAGACAGGATATTATGGTGGAGATTGATATAACACCTCTCACAACTAATATCAGCAAGCACACAAATTGCTCATTAACGTCCGTTCAGTATCCGACTCGGCAGTAATCATTCATTTTCTACAGCACTATACTTCACCTTTCTGTCTTCTTAGAGGGTGGCAGCAGGGACATCTTAAGGATTTTGGGGACCCTGGGCCAAACATATTTTGGGGCCCCTGTTTGGAACAACTTTGAATTTATGATCCATTTTCAGCTCTTTCATGCCCTCTTTGGCCAGGTCACTGACAGTGGACTGACTCACTGGTCCATATTCTAAATGTGGTTACATCTAATATTTAGGGATAGTGAGGTGAGTTTTCAATATTGTAACAGCAGCAGTCACTATAGTACTGCAAATAATCTCTGTGACATATTAATATGTGAGGTCCGGCTTTGATCTGAAAGAATGAAACATAAGTGCAACATTTCTCAGCAAAATGTCTGTTTCAAATACAGTTTTCCTTTCATTTATTTTGAATAAGGGTGATGTGTGAGAGTCTATTACAATCTGTGTAAGAATTATTCAGGGTCACCAGGGCAAGACTCTCTGCAGAACGAAGCTGGCTCCCTCAGGGGACCGTCAGAAAAGCTGGGGCCCTGGGCCAGCTCCCACTTTGCCCATGCCTCAAAACGTCTCTGAGTAGATCTATAAAAAATGAAATGGATGTGAGATAATGCTCAATATTTTTTCACTGAGTATCCTAATAGATTAGTTCTTTTCAAAGCCAGGAATTAGAAATGTGTGTTATTTGCAGACCAAGAAATATTTTTGCTTTTAACCAGTTGTTTACATTTTTTAGATTGATGAGGGCACCCTAGCTTACCCCAAAAAATAATTTTGCAAAACCAAAACAGAAAAAAAAACTGAATTGTCAAAGCCAATAGGCAGCTGATAGCACCATGCCGCTTGGTTTTGCGAATGCTTGTTTATTTTTGGAGCACAAACATCCCTGCTCGACCCAATTGTGTGATTCAATGAAAATACTTTATTTCACCGCACCCATGTTTTGTTCATTATTAGAAGACCATCTTCAAACATGTGAGTACAAGATGTGCACTCTACAGAAACCCTGGTGTTTTTGATTTAATAGTCTATAATATTTCTCCAGCTACAGCACAAATCAAGCCACCAACTAATTTATACGTGATAATGGACTTGCCTCTTAGTTAAGTAGCATTCATTGTAAAGACAGGGCCAGGAATGTAAGGTGAAACATTTCTCTGTGTTAAGGATATACTTTCTTGAATTTTTAATGCACCTTATCTTACTCTAACATGTTTGTTGAAGGATTTAGACCTAGAGCTAATCCTTGGCTCTGCACTACTCATTAATTTCTTAGCTCGTCCACCTCTACTCTGAGTTATTCCTTCTACTGTATTGCTATATTCTGGGGTCAGTGCATTAAAAATTACTGAAATGAGGATGGTCAGGGTAATGGAGATTTTTTAATCTTGCTCTTTTGTCAGCCTTCCACATTACTTCTTGGTTTTGTACAGGCCCTACATGATGCATATGTCTGTCCAAAAACAGACATACAAGCTGCTAAATGTACACAAGAACTACATTTTATATTTCCTTTCTCAGGTTTGCTGAGTGCTATTGAGATATACCATCCGCCGTTCTTGAATGTCCAACCAATAGCATGTTTTGCATTATGTGGCTTGTCAGCCATGTTCCAACATTTTAGTCATCAAGTGCAGACTGTGAACAAGGATTCAGTCTCTTGAACACTATCAAGTCTAAATCAAGAACCAGACTGGAGGAGAATCACTTGGTTATGCTGATGGGGACAAAGGCCTATCTCTTAAATAGCAAAGTTGACCTTGATAGAGTTTATCAGCACTGGAAGAATGGCAAGGACCAACGAGAGAAGCAAATGTGTCACACATCTAGTGATAGCACTTGACTTGTCTGAGGCACCCTTTCCCACAGTCTGTTTGGCCTGGATGGACACATTTCACACACTTCCTCTTAGCAAAGACATGTATCATTAGGTTGTACATCAAAATGTAAACTTTGTTATGTATTTGTCAACTTGCTAAATATATATTCTCTTGTATAGTCTTGCAGCAACCCCCTTCCAAATGATCAGTGCTCCAATCAATATTCAGTAAAATCTTATAATGGTGCTCCCTTCTGAGTCCTGTCCTTTTCTAAGCCTGGGGTATAGGTGCAACTAGAATAAACAATTAATATCATGATGATCTGTCTCCACACTGCAAAACTGTCTCGAGACCCTATCAAAAAGAGCTACATGTGTGAAATGCACTTGTTCTCGAACTCATTGTAAACAAAAGTTTTGAGTGGTAATTGCCACGGATTTATATACTCGCAGGCTGCGCTCGCATGCTTGCCGCACACAGCCTTGGCTGCAGCGCACAGAGATCTTGCACTGCCGCACACCGAGGAAAAAAGTTAGAGGGAACATTGCTGCCTACTCTTCGGACCAAACGGTCATATCCAAGGGTTTCGCCGTTCAGGACCCCAGCCGGGATGACCACTGGCCGAGGCACCGCCCGGTCAGACAGACGGGGCAGCTGCGGGTACCAGACTCTATCCTGCAGGGATCCCCGGTCCGCCCGTCTGACCCGACGTGGCCCCGACCTCCTCACCCGTCCGCGGGCAAGGAAGGATCACTCACCCGATGTGGTCCCTGTTCGGGCACCAAACTGAGGGAAGTGACCCGATTAGGACCGCCCGGGTCACTCGCAACCACCTCTCAGCCTTCCATACAAATGAAGAGTCGGTCAGACGTAGAGAATACAAACCAAAGTTATTTATTAGTATACGCTTGAGTGGAGTCCGGTCTGATCAGCCTCCCCAGATTGCGGCAGAGGGACTGACCCCCGTCAACATGGTAATACAAGATATACATTTCCAGCACCCCTAAAGACCCGCCCAGACTGGAATTTTCCAGTCTCAGAGCCGACGAACAAAGGTGGTACAGAAAGGTGAGCTTCTATCCTGAGACCGGGTACATGCTATCTTAGTTTCAAGGTTACTCTGCCCGTGCCCGTCTCTCTGAGAGTGGGAGCAGGCCTACCTACTGGGAAAGGCATGCAAAAACAAAACAATCTATTCATTAGTGCAGCGAAGCTCAACCTTGAATAATGAAGAGAAACAATCGAGACTGCTTTCTGCTGAGGCAGGCAGTGTAAGACAGAAGCTTAGTTTCGATCATGGTACAAAATGGCGGCTGAATACAAAATGGTGCCGCAAATGCTAACTTATCTCGCACAATGCTATAAGGAGTTGGCAGAAAGCATTTTCCAGTCCAACAGCCTATCGGATTTTACCAGGAATTTTGACATACACGCAGACAAAAACAAGCGCACACTCTCCCTCTCTGTTTTGAAAGTCTTAAAAATGTTGGTTATTTTACAAAATATTGTCATTTTTCTCACTTAGTACCCTTACCAATCTGCAATCCTCTCCCTTTCCACTCTCCCTTACACCCCCGTCATGCGCCCTCCTTGTCGCACAAGGTAGTTTAAAATTATAGGCCAGTGTGATTGTTGGAAAATCTGAAGCTCACACCACCCACAATCTTACAGACAAAGCTACGCCCCCAGGAAGGGCAGATGTATCTGCCAGAAGGCCTGATCACAACACAAGCAGCGATCCATTCATTTTCATGTCCTGGAAAGGAGTAAATGGACCCTGTAACATATTCCGCACTTAAAAAAATCTCAAACGCTTTTCATAAATGATGTTGAAAACATAGTTATAAACTGGATAATCACTGCATTTGCTGTTTTTGCACAAGTTAGAACTGGCTGTGCCACGTAACCACGTAACAAGATCCATAAAAATGATTAAAGTGAGCCCTATTGTGCAGCAGTGGTGAAGCAGCAGCATGTACAGCAGCACTTCTAACATAGCGAGGTTTGTTTGGAGTAAACAAGGGAAGGAAGATGGATGGCGACATTGGCGTACCGCAAATTGTAAACAGATGCAGCACCGGGGCTGCGATTGCCCAGACACTGATATGTGCACATTCAAAACCTTTTCTAAGAGGTTGGCATCTGTATATTTGTCTAGAGTACTGTGGCAATGCGTCTCCAAATAACAATGGCCTGCTAGGTTATTGCAATTTCTCAGTATGTGGAAAACCAAAGAATCAACACATATAGCTGGTCTCTAAGTGACAGCAGGAGGGCAGGAGGTTCAGGCTGAGCTACAAGCTGTTCAACTCTGCCTCTGTGGCTCTGGTTTTTCAGACAAGATTCAGGAGGGCGACAGAGAATTATGGGACTCAGCAATCAAGACCTCACTACCACTGCCACTGCCCAATTGGTGCTGGTTGTGAGGCAGGAGATGCTTTGGTGTTGGGTGTATAGCTCACGGTCCCAAGGCCTATGCACTCCAGCTGCGCAGACCCAGTCAGTGCAAGTGGGGCTAGGCTTGTTTCATAGCACAGGCTACAATTACACTGACTTGTCCTGTGGAAATGCTGTCAGTGCTGACAACCTCGCCAATAGTATGTTGGGAGGTTTCTTCAAGGAGTGATGCTTGAGGAAATTTGCCCCATCACCTCCCCCTTCTGAGGTTGGTGAAAATGCTCTACGGGCCAGGGAATTTTTCACAATATTTGATGTGAGATACCTATAGTCTTCTGGAAGAGGTCTGATACCATAGAGGCAAAATTCAAGTACAAAACATGTTGAAGGAAAAGAAAAGCAGGGTCCATTACTTAACCCTCATATTTTTAGTCTTGTCGTAGGGAGATACCTGTAAAAAGATTTTTAGGTCGCCCACAAGCAATTTTAATATAGGTCTGGAAGCTGGAAGTTTTAACAAATAGAGAACATAAATGTCAACATAAGTGACATAACATCACGCAAACGAGGGAACCTATAACTAGGAGACAGTACAACTGGCGAAGAATAGTACCCTTAGATGCTACCAGTGCTTGATGGGTAACCCACTGATGAAGCATTCCACACTAGATAGGTGAGGGTTCATCATTCTTTGAATACATGAATGCAGGGCTATTTCATAAGTGGATTGTGTTTTTTCTTGCAGGAGTTTTGTGCTTCCTATTTATGAAGAGTGTACAACAGTCCTTTAAAGCCTCACTCATTCTTTAGTGTGTTAGCCTCCTGTATTATACCTGCTCTCTATGTGCAAAAGAGCCGTGTGGCATTATTCCTGCTACGGCCGCCTGTACATTACCTTTTCTTTGTGTGTAGTGGAGGTTATGTTGTTCCTGTCCATGTTGTACCTTTATTGCGCTATAAAGCTGAAAAAAAAATCACTACACAAAAAAACAATTTGTACGGCCTATGATTGTTTTAATGCATGGTTAATATGAAAGTGAACCCTCATAAAATATGTGACTAGAGTTTACTTTTGGTTTTACATGTGAAACAAGCATATATTTATATCTACAAACATGTACAACCGCTGGCAGCCGCAGTGCTCCAGAATGAGGGGGGATTTTGGCAATTACAGAGTCAGCTGAATCTGAAATATAAAGATTTCTGTGCCTGATAGGGAAACAGCACCAACCCTTCAAGAGGTGGTATGGCACTTATTTATTGATGATATTTACCATAACGCATTTCGCCTAATACACACGCCCTTTATCACATGTCAGAGTGCCATTTACTTCCTGAATGAACATGAACAAAATACTATGGTACTAGCACATAGAGTGAAAGTTGGCAATTGTGTATATCAAAACAAGGTAATGTTGTAAATGTATAGAAATAAAAAGTAACTAATTTAAATTCAGAAAATTAACAATTTTCAAAAGCACTTTTTGGAAAATTCATTCATTCAACATTAAACAATTTGTAATACTGCACTAAAGATCCTTTTCAGATTAAAAATTGCTGGTTGAAATTCACGTAACCCAATAACCATGCTCAAAATTCTGCCAATACATAATTGCCATTATTATAACATAACTAATGTACATATAAACACACTAAATAAAAAGATATTATTATTCCAACAAATCATTAGAGATTGGAATCACCAATAGGTGTGTGAATCATCTATCAAAATCCAACCAGACTACAAAATAATTAAATGTAGTTTACATTAAAGTGATTACAAAATCTTGCCCCAGTGGTCAGAATCAGACCACAAAAATAATTCTGTATGGCTTGTATTAAAATAATTGCAAAATATTGTCCTAGTGGGGAAATTCCATCTGACTTAAGTGGTCCTTATTCGATAATCCTCACTATGTGAATTGATCCAAATTGTGAAGAAAGCCAACAATGTAGGGAGAATTAGTATATTGTTGGTGCAAGAGCAAATTTAGCCAGCACAAATACTCTGTCTTACAGATATCACCCATTCCAGTTAGCTTGATATTCACAATTCATTAAAGAAAAAATGGGAACAACATAAGTTAACAAGTGCCTAATTGGAGAAATGGAAGAGATTTTATAAATGAGAATTCAGTTCCTCCTCCATGCTTAGACCACCCGGTGCTCTCGTATTCAACTCGAATACATAACGGGACTCTTATCTGTGTAATTGCTTCTCTCTAATGCCCCCTCTCAAATTTCTTGGTAGGGAATCATTAATAAAATACTTTAGGTCCCAATCATTGCTGTTGTGGACTTCTCGCGGGAGCGCCAATTTAAAAATAGAGTTGTCTTATTGATTGGCACAGGGAGCTTTATTTCCCTTGGGCCATCTCACTACCGGAGGAGTTTGACTCCCACGATAGCAAGCACTCTGATTGGCTGCCATAAACATGAGAAAAATGTTGGTAGCAGCCATTACAGGACTCGGGGACTTAGGCCCCTGTCCTGAAGTTAAACAAGCATTTGCAATGCAAAAGGTCTCGCATTTATGCAAGTTTGAGCTATTGGCATTGTAAATAAAAATGCCTTTTATTTATGTTTTGGTTTTTAAAACATAAATAAAAGAAATTGTCATTTACAATGCCAATAGCTTCAACTCGCGTAAATGAGAGACCTATTGCATTGCAAATGCTTGTTTCATTCCAGCTACTTGGCGCTGCCCTGCATGCGAATTCATACCTGGAGAATGACAATGCTGTCCAGAACTGCCCATTCCTTCCTGACTTCAGTGACCTTGCATGGCCTCCACTTTTACCCTTACTTTATCAGTACCACAGAATCAGTACTTCGAGGTTATTTTTTGCCCAAATATTCTTCTGGGGGACAGTTCCATGGATTTACAACACAGTCAGTAAATCAAGGCCATTACACTACAAATCTTTGCTCATAGGCAGGACCACAGGAATAACGCAATATTGTGGCCGCCGCGTTCTCGGAGTATTTACATATTTTCCACACTTGCCGCATGATTCAGATCTTCTGTATCAGTTGCAAACAGTGGGGCCGATTCACAGAACTAATCTGAGACAAAATCCTAAACTTACTACTTTAGTATTCACAGAAGGCACTTACGATTTTTGGTATTCACAGAATGCACTTACGACTCCTAACTTTACGTCTGCATTCGGGCTGGAATTTCTGCACCCGGACCGTACTCTCCGCACCCGGAGCGTACTCTCCGCACCTGGACCGTACTCTCCGGCTAGGGCCGTACTCTCCGGCTCGAGCCATAATCTCCGGCTGGGGTCGGATAAAGTGTAATCAATGGGCCGGATTGCAATTTTTACAAAAAGGAACATTAGGAATGTGTGATAAATGGTAGAGGAGGTCATGAAAAACAGTTTGGGCAGGGAAAAGGGTACGGCCAGACACTACATAATAACCCAGAAAGGTTTTCTCCTTTGCATCATAGTACATGCAGTGCACAATTTGTGCTCCCCTTAGTGTTGACTGCACAGCATGAGTGTATGGGTACTGCCTGAGTGAATGGATGAGTGCATGAGTAGTGCCTGAGTGGAAGGTTTGGTGGAAGGGTAATGTCTGGGTCATTTGATGAGTGCAAATATGAGTGCAAGAGTAATGCCTGGTTCATTGGATGAGTGCATGGGTAGTGCCTGAGTAAATGGATGAGTATATGGGTACTGCCTAAGTGAATGCTAGAGTGCAAGAGTAGTGCCTGTCTGATTCCATGAGTGCATGGGTAGTACCTCAGTGATTGGATGAGTGTATGGGTAATGCCTGACTGGAAGAATGGGTGCAAGGTTAATGCATGGGTCATTGGATGAGTGAGGAAGAAGAACAGGATCGTTTTTCAGACTTAGAGGAATCTTTCCCCCTTTTCTTAGTGACTCCATATATTGGTTCACGGTGCAATACACTAATCCTTATGACGACTGTTCTTCTGGACACCTTTCGGTAAAATGAGGAAACCATAGAGGTACTTCCAACCTACTTTCTAAATCAACGAGCTCTACGGGGTCCTTTTCACCATATTGGGACTACCGCCTTCAAGATTTTCGGTGGAAAGTTTTTCTTGACAGACACAGGAGCACATAGGAGTATACTGCTCCATTTGAAAAGCCATCGAGTCTAGAACAACTATTTGTGACAACTATTTTGCTGATACCCATTCGTAGTGTACTGCTATACGTGATATATTGTTTGCCCTGAGGAAGTTCCCTATATGGGAATGAAACGCGTTGGCTGGAATGTTTTACCTAATGAATTTTAAAAGAAGTTTCAAATAAAGAATTTATATTTTCTCACCTACACTGGTCTACCTGGACTGCTTAAGCTGCGCACCCTCGTTTTTTGTAGTATTTTTTGATCTGGAACACAGTGGCGTCATTCAACGGCTGACGCAGAGGTTGTTTGCACAGCGATCACACGTATAGGAACTGGCACGAGGTGCGGCATAGGAAGTCCGCCGTTGTTGCTTTGGGATTTACGTTTGTACTTCTCCAGTCCCTGCAGCACCTGTTCTGACCTGGGTCTCAGGCTCTACAACAGCTCTGCTGACCTGGTTCTCTAGCTCTACAGCAGCTCTGCTGACCTGGTTCTCTGGCTCTACCGCAGCTCTGCTGACCTGGTTCCCTGGCTCTACAGCAGCTCTGCTGTCCTGGTTCTCAGGCTCTAGAGCAGCTCTGCTGACCTGGTTTTCTGGCTCTACAGCAGCTCTGCTGACCTGGTTCTCTGGCTCAACAGCAGCTCTGCTGACCTGGTTCTCTGGCTCTACAATGGCTCTGCTGACCTGGTTCTCAGGCTCTACAGCAGCTTGCTGACCTGGTTCTCTGGCTCCAGAGTGGCTCTGCTAGCCTGGTACTCTGGCTCTAGAGCGGCTCTGCTGACACGGTTCACTGGCTTTAGAGCGGCTCTGCTGACCTGGTTCTATGGGTCTACAGCAGCTCTGCTGACCTGGTTCTCTGGCTCTAGAGTGGCTCTGCTGACCTGGTTCTCTGACTCTACAGCAGCTCTGCTGACCTGGGTCTCAGGCTCTACACCGCCTCTGCTGACCTGGGTCTCAGGCTCTACAACGGCTCTGCTGACCTGGTTCTCTGGCTCTACAGCAGAACTGCTGACCTGGTTCTCTGGCTCTACAGCGGCTCTGCTGACCTGGTTCTCTGGCACTACAGCAGCTCTGCTGACCTGGTTCTCTGGCTCTACAGCAGCTCTGCTGACCTGGTTCTCTGGCTCTACAGAAGCTCTGATGACATGGTTCTCTGGCTCTAGAGCAGCTTTGCTGACCTAGTTCTCTAGCTCCAGAGCAGCTCTTCTGAACTTGTTCTCTGGCTCTACAACAGCTCGCTGACTTGGTTCTCTGGCTCTGCAGCAGCTCTGCTGACCTGGTTCTCTGGCTCTACCGCAGCTCTGCTGACATGGTTCTCTGGCTCTAGAGCAGCTCTGCTGACCTGGTTCTCTGGCTCTAGAGCAGCTCTGCTGACCTGGTTCTCAGGCATTACAACAGCTTTGCTGTATTGGTTCTCTGGCTCTAGGGCGGCTCTGCTGACCTGGTTCTCTGGCTCTAGAGCGGCTCTGCTGCCCTGGTTCTCTGGCTCTACAACAGCTCTGCTGACCTGGTTCTCTGGCTCAACAACGGCTCTGCTGATCTGGTTCTCAGGCTCTAGAGCAGCTTGCTGACCTGGTTCTCTGGTTCTAGAGCAGCTCTGCTGGCCTGGTTCTCTGGCTCTAGAGCGGCTCTGCTGACCTGGTTCTCTGGCTCTAGAGCGGCTCTGCTGACCTTGTTCTTTGGTTCTAGAGCGACTCTGCTGACCTGGTTCTTTGGCTCTACATCACCTCTGCTGACCTGGTTCTATTGCTCTACAACGGCTCTGCTGACCTGGTTCTCTGGTTCTAGAGTGCCTCTACTGACCCGGTTCTCAGGCTCTAGAGCGGCTCTGCTGAACTGGTTCTCTGCCTATAGAGCGTGTCTGCTGACATGGTTCTATGGCTCTACAGCAGCTCTGCTAACCTGGTTCTATTGCTCTACAACGGCTCTGCTGACCTGGCTCTACAGCAGCTCTGCTGACCTGGTTCTCAGGCTCTAGAGCGGCTCTGCTGAACTGGTTCTCTGGCTATAGAGCGTGTCTGCTGACCTGTTCTATGGCTCTACAGCAGCACTGCTGACCTGGTTCTATTGCTCCACCACGGCTCTGCTGACCTGGTTGTATGGCTCTACAGCAGCTCTGCTGACCTGGTTCTCTGGCTCTACAGCAGCTCTGCTGACCTGGGTCTCAGGTTCTAGAGTGGCTCTGCTGGCCTGCATCTCTGGCTCTAGAGCAGCTCTGCTGACATGGTTCTATGGCTCTACAGCGGCTCTGCTGACCTGGGTCTCAGGCTCTACAACGGCTCTGTTAACCTGGTTCTCTGGCTCTACAGCAGCTCTGCTGACCTGGTTCTCTGGCTCTACAGCAGCTCTTCTGACCTGGTTCTCTGGCTCTACAGCAGCTCTGCTGACCTGGTTCTCTGGCTCTAGAGCAGCTCTGATGACCTGGTTCTCTGGCTCTAGAACAGCTCTGTTGACCTGGTTCTCTGGCTTTGCAGCAGCTCTGCTGACCTGGTTCTCTGGCTCTACAGCAGCTCTGTTGACCTGGTTCTCTGGCTCTACAGCAATTCTGCTGACCTGGTTTTCTGGCTCTACAATGGCTCTGCTGACCTGGTTCTCTGGCTCTACAACGGTTCTGCTGAGCTGGTTCTCTGGCTCTACAGCAGCTCTGCTGACCTGGTTCTCTGGCTCTAGAGCAGCTCTGCTGACCTGGTTCCCTGGCTCTACAATGGCTCTGCTGACCTGGTTCTCTGGCTCTAAAGCAGCTTTGCTGACCTGCTTCTCTGGCTCTAGAGCGGCTCTGCTGACCTGGTTCTCTGGCTCTACAACAGCTCTGCTGACCTGGTTCTCTGGCTCTAGAGCAGCTCTGCTGACCTGGTTCCCTGGCTCTACAATGGCTCTGCTGACCTGGTTCTCTGGCTCTAAAGCAGCTTTGCTGACCTGCTTCTCTGGCTCTAGAGCGGCTCTGCTGACCTGGTTCTCAGGCTCTACTACAGCTCTGCTGACCTGGTTCTCAGGCTCTACTGCCGCTCTGCTGACCTGGTTCTCTGGCTCTAGAGCAGCTCTGCTGACCTGGTTCCCTGGCTCTACAATGGCTCTGCTGACCTGGTTCTCTGGCTCTAAAGCAACTTTGCTGACCTGCTTCTCTGGCTCTAGAGCGGCTCTGCTGACCTGGTTCTCTGGCTCTACAACAGCTCTGCTGACCTGGTTCTCAGGCTCTACTGCCGCTCTGCTGACCTGGTTCTCTGGCTCTAGAGCAGCTCTGCTGACCTGGTTCTCTGGCTCTATACCAGCTCTGCTGACCTGGTTCTCTGGCTCTGCAGCAGCTCTGCTGACCTGGTTCTCTGGCTCTACAGCAGCTCTGCTGACATGGTTCTCTGGCTCTAGAGCAGCTCTGCTGACCTGGTTCTCTGGCTCTACAGCAGCTCTGCTGACCTGGTTCTCAGGTTTTACAACAGCTCTGCTGTCCCTGTTCTCTGGCTCTAGGGCAGCTCTGCTGACCTGGTTCTCTGGCTCTAGAGCAGCTCTGCTGGCCTGGTTCTCTGGCTCTACCACAGCTCTGCTGACCTGGTACTCTGGCTCTACAACGGCTCTGCTGACCTGGTTCTCAGGCTCTACAGCAGCTTCCTGACCTGGTTCTCTGGTTCTAGAGTGGCTCTGCTGGCCTGGTTCTCTGGCTCTAGAGCTGATCTGTTGAACTGGTTCTCTGGCTTGAGAGCGGCTCTGCTGACCTGGTTCTCTGGCTCTCCAGCGGCACTACTGACCCAGTTCTCAGGCTCTAGAGCGGCTCTGCTGAACAGGTTCTCTGGCTCTATGGCGGCTCTGCTGACCTGGTTCTCTGGCTCTAGCGCGGCTCTGCTGACCTGGTTCTATGGCTCTACAGCAGCTCTGCTGACCTGGGTCTCAGGCTCTAGAGTGGCTCTGCTTGCCTGGTTCCCTGGCTCTGGAGCAGCTCTGCTGACCTGGTTCTATGCCTCTACAGCAGCTCTGCTGACCTGGGTCTCAGGCTCTACAACAGCTCTGCTGTCCTGGTTCTCTGGCACTAGGGCGGCTCTGCTGACCTGGTTCTCTGGCTCTAGAGCGGCTCTGCTGGCCTCGTTCTCTGGCTCTACAACAGCTCTGCTGACCTGGTTCTTTGGGTCAACAACGGCTCTGCTGACCTGGTTCTCAGGCTCTACAGCAGCTTGCTGACCTTGTTCTCTGGTTCTAGAGCAGCTCTGCTGGCCTGGTTCTCTGGCTCTAGAGCGGCTCTGCTGACCTGGTTCTCTGGCTCTAGAGCGGCTCTGCTGACATGGTTCTTTGGCTCTAGAGCGACTCTGCTGACCTGGTTCTATGGCTCCACAGCAGCTCTGCTAACCTGGTTCTATTGCTCTACAACGGCTCTGCTGACCTGATTCTCTGGATCTAGAGCGCCTCTTCTGACCCGGTTCTCAGGCTCTAGAGCCGCTCTGCTGAACTGGTTCTCTGGCTATAGAGCATGTCTGCTGACCTGGTTCTATCGTTCTACAGCAGCTCTGCTGACCTGGTTCTATTGTTCTACAACAGCTCTGCTGACCTGGTTCTATGGCTCTACAGCAGCTCTGCTGATGTGGTTCTCTGGCTCTAGAGTGGATCTGCTGACCTGGATCTCTGGCTCTACAGCAGCTCTGCTGACCTGGGTCTCTGGCTCTAGAGCGGCTCTGCTGACCTGGTTCTATGGCTCTACAGCAGCTCTGCTGACCTGGGTCTCAGGCTCTACAACGGCTCTGTTAACCTGGTTCTCTGTCTCTACAGCAGCTCTGCTGACCTGGTTCTCTGGCTCTACAGCAGCTCTGCTGACCTGGTTCTCTGGCTCTACAGCTGCTCTTCTGACCTGGTTCTCTGGCTCTACAGCAGCTCTGCTGACCTGGTTCTCTGGCTCTAGAGCAGCTCTTATGACCTGGTTCTCTAGCTCTAGAACAGCTCTGTTGATCTGGTTCTCTGGCTCTGCAGCAGCTCTGCTGACCTGGTTCTCTGGCTCTACAGCAATTCTGCTGACCTGGTTTTCTAGCTCTACAACAGCTCTGCTGACCTGGTTCTCTGGCTCTACAATGGTTCTGCTGACCTGGTTCTCTGGCTCTACAGCAGCTCTGCTGACCTGGTTCTCTGGATCTAGAGCAGCTCTGCTGGCCTGGTTCCCTGGCTCCACAACGGCTCTGCTGACCTGGTTCTCTGGCTCTAAAGCAGCTTTGCTGACCTGCTTCTCTGGCTCTAGAGCGGCTCTGCTGACCTGGTTCTCTGGCTCTACAACGGCTCTGCTGACCTGGTTCTCAGGCTCTACTGCCGCTCTGCTGACCTGGTTCTCTGGCTCTTGAGCAGCTCTACTGACCTGGTTCTCTGGCTCTACACCAGCTCTCCTGACATGGTTCTCTGGCTCTAGAGCAGCTCTGCTGACATGGTTCTCTGGCTCTAGAGCAGCTCTGCTGACCTGGTTCTCTGGCTCTAGAGCAGCTCTGCTGACCTGGTTCTCTGGCTCTAGAGCAGCTCTGCTGACCTGGTTCTCAAGTTTTACAACAGATCTGCTGTCCCGGTTCTCTGGCTCTAGAGCAGCTCTGCTGGCCTGGTTCTCTGGCTCTACAACCGCTCTGCTAACCTGGTTCCATTGCTCTACAACAGCTCTGCTGACCTGGTTCTCTGGCTCTAGAGCGCCTCTACTGACCCGGTTCTCAGGCTCTAGAGCGGCTCTAACTGGTTCTCTGGCTATAGAGCATGTCTGCTGACCTGGTTCTATGGCTCTACAGCATCTCTGCTGACCTGGTTCTATTCTTCTACAAAGGCTCTGCTGACCTGGTTCTATGGCTCTACAGCAGCTCTGCTGACCTGGTTCTCTGGCTCTAGAGCGGCTCTGCTGACCTCGTTCTCTGGCTCTACAGCAGCTCTGCTGACCTGGGTGTCAGGCTCTAGAGTGGCTCTGCTGGCCTGGATCTCTGGCTCTAGAGCAGCTCTGCTGCCCTGGTTCTCTGGCTCTAGAGCGACTCTGCTGACCTGGTTCTCTGGCTCTAGAGCGGCTCTGCTGACCCGGTTCTCTGGCTCTAGAGCGGCTCTGCTGACCTGGTTCTATGGCTCTACAGTAGCTCTGCTGACCTGGGTCTCAGGCTCTACAACGGCTCTGTTCACCTGGTTCTCTGGCTCTACAGCAGCTCTGCTGACCTGGTTCTCTGGCTCTACAGCAGCTCTTCTGACCTGGTTCTCTGGCTCTACAGCAGCTCTGCTGACCTGGTTCTCTGGCTCTAGAACAGCTCTGTTGACCTGGTTCTCTGGCTCTGCAGCAGCTCGGCTGACCTGGTTCTCTGGCTCTACAGCAATTCTGCTGACCTGGTTCTCTTTCTCTACAACGGCTCTGCTGACCTGGTTCTCTGGCTCTACAACGGTTCTACTGACCTGGTTCTCTGGCTCTTCAGCAGCTCTGCTGACCTTGTTCTCTGGCTCTAGAGCAGCTCTGCTGACCTGGTTCCCTGGCTCTTCAGCAGCTCTGCTGACCTTGTTCTCTGGCTCTAAAGTAGCTTTGCTGACCTGCTTCTCTGGCTCTAGAGCGGCTCTGCTGACCTGGTTCTCTGGCTCTACAACGGCTCTGCTGACCTGGTTCTCAGGCTCTACTGCCGCTCTGCTGACCTGGTTCTCTGGCTCTAGAGCAGCTCTACTGACCTGGTTCTCTGGCCCTACACCAGCTCTGCTGACCTGGTTCTCTGGCTCTGCAGCAGCTCTGCTGACCTGGTTCTCTGGCTCTACAGCAGCTCTGCTGACATGGTTCTCTGGCTCTAGAGCAGCTCTGCTGACGTGGTTCTCTGGCTCTAGAGCAGCTCTGCTGACCTGGTTCTCAGGATTTACAACAGCTCTGCTGTCCCGGTTCTCTGGCTCTAGGGCGGCTCTGCTGACCTGGTTCTCTGGCTCTAGAGCGGCTCTGCTGCCCTGGTTCTCTGGCTCTACAACAGCTCTGCTGACCTGGTTCTCTGGCTCTACATAGGGTCTGCTGACCTCGTTCTCAGGCTCTACAGCAGCTTGCTGACTTGGTTCTCTGGTTCTAAAGCGGCTCTGCTGGCCTGGTTCTCTGGGTCTAGAGTGGATCTGCTGACCTGGTTCTCTGGCTCGAGAGCGGCTCTGCTGACCTGGTTCTCTAGCTCTACAGCGGGACTACTGAACCAGTTCTCAGGCTCTAGAGCGGCTCTGCTAAACTGGTTCTCTGGCTCTAGAGCTTGTCAGCTGACCTGGTTCTATGGCTCTACAGCAGCTCTGCTGACTTGGTTCTATGGCTCTACAACGGCTCTGCTGACCTTGTTCTATGGCTCTACTGCTGCTCTGCTGACCTGGTTCTCTGGCTCTACCGCAGCTCTGCTGACCTGGGTCTCAGGCTCTAGAGTGGCTCTGGTGGCCTGGTTCTCTGGCTCTAGAGCGGCTCCGCTGACCTGGTTCCATGGCTTTACAGCAGCTCTGCTGAACTGGTTTTCTGGCTCTAGAGCGTGTCTGCTGACCTGGTTCTATGGCTCTACAGCAGCTCTGCTGATCTGGTTCAATGGCTCTACAGCAGCTCTGCTGACCTGGGTCTCAGGCTCTAGAGTGGCTCTGCTGGCCTGGTTCTCTGGCTCTAGAGCGGCTCTGCTGACCTGGTTCTATGGTTCTACAGCAGCTCTGCTGACCTGGGTCTCAGGTTCTACAACAGCTCTGCTGACCTGGTTCTCTGGCTCTACAGCAGCTTTGCTGAAATGGTTCTCTGGCTCTAGGTTGGCTCTGCTGACCTGGTTCTCTGGCTCTAGAGCGGCTCTGCTGGCCTGGTTCTCTGGCTCTCCAAAAGCTCTGCTGACCTGGTTCTCTGGCTCTACAACGGCTCTGCTGACCTGGTTCTCAGGCTCCACAGCAGCTTGCTGACCTGGTTCTCTGGTTCTAGAGCGGCTCAGCTGGCCTGGTTCTCAGGATCTAGAGCGGCTCTGCTGACCTGGTTCTCTGGCTCTAGAGTGGCTCTGCTGACCTGGTTCTCTGGCTCTAGAGCAGCACTACTGACCCGGTTCTCAGGTTCTAGAGCAGCTCTGCTGAACTGGTTCTCTGGCTGTAGAGTGTGTCTGCTGACCTGGTTCTCTGGCTCTACAGCAGCTCTGCTGACCTGGTTCTCTGGATCTACAGCACCTCTGCTCACCTAGCTCTCTGGCTCCACAGCAGCTCTGCTAACCTGGTTCTCTGGCTCTAGAGCGGCTCTGCTGACCTGGTTCTATGGTTCTACAGCAGCTCTGCTGACCTGGGTCTCAGGTTCTACAACAGCTCTGCTGACCTGGTTCTCTGGCTCTACAGTAGCTTTGCTGACCTGGTTCCCTGGCTCTACAGCAGCTCTGCTGTCCTGGTTCTCAGGCTCTAGAGCAGCTCTGCTGTCCGGGTTTTCTTGGCTCTACAGCAGCTCTGCTGACCTGGTTCTCTGGCTCAACAGCAGCTCTGCTGACCTGGTTCTCTGGCTCTACAATGGCTCTGCTGACCTGGTTCTCAGGCTCTACAGCAGCTTGCTGACCTGGTTCTCTGGCTCCAGAGTGGCTCTGCTAGCCTGGTACTCTGGCTCTAGAGCGGCTCTGCTGACACGGTTCACTGGCTTTAGAGCGGCTCTGCTGACCTGGTTCTATGGGTCTACAGCAGCTCTGCTGACCTGGTTCTCTGGCTCTAGAGTGGCTCTGCTGACCTGGTTCTCTGGCTCTACAGCAGCTCTGCTAACCTGGGTCTCAGGCTCTACACCGCCTCTGCTGACCTGGGTCTCAGGCTCTACAACGGCTCTGCTGACCTGGTTCTCTGGCTCTACAGCAGAACTGCTGACCTGGTTCTCTGGCTCTACAGCGGCTCTGCTGACCTGGTTCTCTGGCACTACAGCAGCTCTGCTGACCTGGTTCTCTGGCTCTACAGCAGCTCTGCTGACCTGGTTCTCTGGCTCTACAGAAGCTCTGATGACATGGTTCTCTGGCTCTAGAGCAGCTTTGCTGACCTAGTTCTCTAGCTCCAGAGCAGCTCTTCTGAACTTGTTCTCTGGCTCTACAACAGCTCGCTGACTTGGTTCTCTGGCTCTGCAGCAGCTCTGCTGACCTGGTTCTCTGGCTCTACCGCAGCTCTGCTGACATGGTTCTCTGGCTCTAGAGCAGCTCTGCTGACCTGGTTCTCTGGCTCTAGAGCAGCTCTGCTGACCTGGTTCTCAGGCATTACAACAGCTTTGCTGTATTGGTTCTCTGGCTCTAGGGCGGCTCTGCTGACCTGGTTCTCTGGCTCTAGAGCGGCTCTGCTGCCCTGGTTCTCTGGCTCTACAACAGCTCTGCTGACCTGGTTCTCTGGCTCAACAACGGCGCTGCTGATCTTATTCTCAGGCTCTAGAGCAGCTTGCTGACCTGGTTCTCTGGTTCTAGAGCAGCTCTGCTGACATGGTTCTCTGGCTCTAGAGCAGCTCTGCTGACCTGGTTCTCTGGCTCTAGAGCAGCTCTGCTGACCTGGTTCTCTGGCTCTAGAGCAGCTCTGCTGACCTGGTTCTCAAGTTTTACAACAGATCTGCTGTCCCGGTTCTCTGGCTCTAGAGCAGCTCTGCTGGCCTGGTTCTCTGGCTCTACAACCGCTCTGCTAACCTGGTTCCATTGCTCTACAACAGCTCTGCTGACCTGGTTCTCTGGCTCTAGAGCGCCTCTACTGACCCGGTTCTCAGGCTCTAGAGCGGCTCTAACTGGTTCTCTGGCTATAGAGCATGTCTGCTGACCTGGTTCTATGGCTCTACAGCAGCTCTGCTGACCTGGTTCTATTCTTCTACAAAGGCTCTGCTGACCTGGTTCTATGGCTCTACAGCAGCTCTGCTGACCTGGTTCTCTGGCTCTAGAGCGGCTCTGCTGACCTCGTTCTCTGGCTCTACAGCAGCTCTGCTGACCTGGGTGTCAGGCTCTAGAGTGGCTCTGCTGGCCTGGATCTCTGGCTCTAGAGCAGCTCTGCTGCCCTGGTTCTCTGGCTCTAGAGCGACTCTGCTGACCTGGTTCTCTGGCTCTAGAGCGGCTCTGCTGACCCGGTTCTCTGGCTCTAGAGCGGCTCTGCTGACCTGGTTCTATGGCTCTACAGTAGCTCTGCTGACCTGGGTCTCAGGCTCTACAACGGCTCTGTTCACCTGGTTCTCTGGCTCTACAGCAGCTCTGCTGACCTGGTTCTCTGGCTCTACAGCAGCTCTTCTGACCTGGTTCTCTGGCTCTACAGCAGCTCTGCTGACCTGGTTCTCTGGCTCTAGAACAGCTCTGTTGACCTGGTTCTCTGGCTCTGCAGCAGCTCGGCTGACCTGGTTCTCTGGCTCTACAGCAATTCTGCTGACCTGGTTCTCTTTCTCTACAACGGCTCTGCTGACCTGGTTCTCTGGCTCTACAACGGTTCTGCTGACCTGGTTCTCTGGCTCTTCAGCAGCTCTGCTGACCTTGTTCTCTGGCTCTAGAGCAGCTCTGCTGACCTGGTTCCCTGGCTCTTCAGCAGCTCTGCTGACCTTGTTCTCTGGCTCTAAAGTAGCTTTGCTGACCTGCTTCTCTGGCTCTAGAGCGGCTCTGCTGACCTGGTTCTCTGGCTCTACAACGGCTCTGCTGACCTGGTTCTCAGGCTCTACTGCCGCTCTGCTGACCTGGTTCTCTGGCTCTAGAGCAGCTCTACTGACCTGGTTCTCTGGCCCTACACCAGCTCTGCTGACCTGGTTCTCTGGCTCTGCAGCAGCTCTGCTGACCTGGTTCTCTGGCTCTACAGCAGCTCTGCTGACATGGTTCTCTGGCTCTAGAGCAGCTCTGCTGACGTGGTTCTCTGGCTCTAGAGCAGCTCTGCTGACCTGGTTCTCAGGATTTACAACAGCTCTGCTGTCCCGGTTCTCTGGCTCTAGGGCGGCTGACCTGGTTCTCTGGCTCTAGAGCGGCTCTGCTGCCCTGGTTCTCTGGCTCTACAACAGCTCTGCTGACCTGGTTCTCTGGCTCTACATAGGGTCTGCTGACCTCGTTCTCAGGCTCTACAGCAGCTTGCTGACTTGGTTCTCTGGTTCTAAAGCGGCTCTGCTGGCCTGGTTCTCTGGGTCTAGAGTGGATCTGCTGACCTGGTTCTCTGGCTCGAGAGCGGCTCTGCTGACCTGGTTCTCTAGCTCTACAGCGGGACTACTGAACCAGTTCTCAGGCTCTAGAGCGGCTCTGCTAAACTGGTTCTCTGGCTCTAGAGCTTGTCAGCTGACCTGGTTCTATGGCTCTACAGCAGCTCTGCTGACTTGGTTCTATGGCTCTACAACGGCTCTGCTGACCTTGTTCTATGGCTCTACTGCTGCTCTGCTGACCTGGTTCTCTGGCTCTACCGCAGCTCTGCTGACCTGGGTCTCAGGCTCTAGAGTGGCTCTGGTGGCCTGGTTCTCTGGCTCTAGAGCGGCTCCGCTGACCTGGTTCCATGGCTTTACAGCAGCTCTGCTGAACTTGTTTTCTGGCTCTAGAGCGTGTCTGCTGACCTGGTTCTATGGCTCTACAGCAGCTCTGCTGATCTGGTTCAATGGCTCTACAGCAGCTCTGCTGACCTGGGTCTCAGGCTCTAGAGTGGCTCTGCTGGCCTGGTTCTCTGGCTCTAGAGCGGCTCTGCTGACCTGGTTCTATGGTTCTACAGCAGCTCTGCTGACCTGGGTCTCAGGTTCTACAACAGCTCTGCTGGTCTGGTTCTCTGGCTCTACAGCAGCTTTGCTGAAATGGTTCTCTGGCTCTAGGTTGGCTCTGCTGACCTGGTTCTCTGGCTCTAGAGCGGCTCTGCTGGCCTGGTTCTCTGGCTCTCCAAAAGCTCTGCTGACCTGGTTCTCTGGCTCTACAACGGCTCTGCTGACCTGGTTCTCAGGCTCCACAGCAGCTTGCTGACCTGGTTCTCTGGTTCTAGAGCGGCTCAGCTGGCCTGGTTCTCAGGATCTAGAGCGGCTCTGCTGACCTGGTTCTCTGGCTCTAGAGTGGCTCTGCTGACCTGGTTCTCTGGCTCTAGAGCAGCACTACTGACCCGGTTCTCAGGTTCTAGAGCAGCTCTGCTGAACTGGTTCTCTGGCTGTAGAGTGTGTCTGCTGACCTGGTTCTCTGGCTCTACAGCAGCTCTGCTGACCTGGTTCTCTGGATCTACAGCACCTCTGCTCACCTAGCTCTCTGGCTCCACAGCAGCTCTGCTAACCTGGTTCTCTGGCTCTAGAGCGGCTCTGCTGACCTGGTTCTATGGTTCTACAGCAGCTCTGCTGACCTGGGTCTCAGGTTCTACAACAGCTCTGCTGACCTGGTTCTCTGGCTCTACAGTAGCTTTGCTGACCTGGTTCCCTGGCTCTACAGCAGCTCTGCTGTCCTGGTTCTCAGGCTCTAGAGCAGCTCTGCTGTCCGGGTTTTCTTGGCTCTACAGCAGCTCTGCTGACCTGGTTCTCTGGCTCAACAGCAGCTCTGCTGACCTGGTTCTCTGGCTCTACAATGGCTCTGCTGACCTGGTTCTCAGGCTCTACAGCAGCTTGCTGACCTGGTTCTCTGGCTCCAGAGTGGCTCTGCTAGCCTGGTACTCTGGCTCTAGAGCGGCTCTGCTGACACGGTTCACTGGCTTTAGAGCGGCTCTGCTGACCTGGTTCTATGGGTCTACAGCAGCTCTGCTGACCTGGTTCTCTGGCTCTAGAGTGGCTCTGCTGACCTGGTTCTCTGGCTCTACAGCAGCTCTGCTGACCTGGGTCTCAGGCTCTACACCGCCTCTGCTGACCTGGGTCTCAGGCTCTACAACGGCTCTGCTGACCTGGTTCTCTGGCTCTACAGCAGAACTGCTGACCTGGTTCTCTGGCTCTACAGCGGCTCTGCTGACCTGGTTCTCTGGCACTACAGCAGCTCTGCTGACCTGGTTCTCTGGCTCTACAGCAGCTCTGCTGACCTGGTTCTCTGGCTCTACAGAAGCTCTGATGACATGGTTCTCTGGCTCTAGAGCAGCTTTGCTGACCTAGTTCTCTAGCTCCAGAGCAGCTCTTCTGAACTTGTTCTCTGGCTCTACAACAGCTCGCTGACTTGGTTCTCTGGCTCTGCAGCAGCTCTGCTGACCTGGTTCTCTGGCTCTACCGCAGCTCTGCTGACATGGTTCTCTGGCTCTAGAGCAGCTCTGCTGACCTGGTTCTCTGGCTCTAGAGCAGCTCTGCTGACCTGGTTCTCAGGCATTACAACAGCTTTGCTGTATTGGTTCTCTGGCTCTAGGGCGGCTCTGCTGACCTGGTTCTCTGGCTCTAGAGCGGCTCTGCTGCCCTGGTTCTCTGGCTCTACAACAGCTCTGCTGACCTGGTTCTCTGGCTCAACAACGGCGCTGCTGATCTGGTTCTCAGGCTCTAGAGCAGCTTGCTGACCTGGTTCTCTGGTTCTAGAGCAGCTCTGCTGGCCTGGTTCTCTGGCTCTAGAGCGGCTCTGCTGACCTGGTTCTCTGGCTCTAGAGCGGCTCTGCTGACCTTGTTCTTTGGTTCTAGAGCGACTCTGCTGACCTGGTTCTTTGGCTCTACATCACCTCTGCTGACCTGGTTCTATTGCTCTACAACGGCTCTGCTGACCTGGTTCTCTGGTTCTAGAGTGCCTCTACTGACCCGGTTCTCAGGCTCTAGAGCGGCTCTGCTGAACTGGTTCTCTGCCTATAGAGCGTGTCTGCTGACATGGTTCTATGGCTCTACAGCAGCTCTGCTAACCTGGTTCTATTGCTCTACAACGGCTCTGCTGACCTGGCTCTATGGCTCTACAGCAGCTCTGCTGACCTGGTTCTCAGGCTCTAGAGCGGCTCTGCTGAACTGGTTCTCTGGCTATAGAGCGTGTCTGCTGACCTGTTCTATGGCTCTACAGCAGCACTGCTGACCTGGTTCTATTGCTCCACCAGAGCTCTGCTGACCTGGTTGTATGGCTCTACAGCAGCTCTGCTGACCTGGTTCTCTGGCTCTACAGCAGCTCTGCTGACCTGGGTCTCAGGTTCTAGAGTGGCTCTGCTGGCCTGGATCTCTGGCTCTAGAGCAGCTCTGCTGACATGGTTCTATGGCTCTACAGCGGCTCTGCTGACCTGGGTCTCAGGCTCTACAACGGCTCTGTTAACCTGGTTCTCTGGCTCTACAGCAGCTCTGCTGACCTGGTTCTCTGGCTCTACAGCAGCTCTTCTGACCTGGTTCTCTGGCTCTACAGCAGCTCTGCTGACCTGGTTCTCTGGCTCTAGAGCAGCTCTGATGACCTGGTTCTCTGGCTCTAGAACAGCTCTGTTGACCTGGTTCTCTGGCTTTGCAGCAGCTCTGCTGACCTGGTTCTCTGGCTCTACAGCAGCTCTGTTGACCTGGTTCTCTGGCTCTACAGCAATTCTTCTGACCTGGTTCTCTGGCTCTACAATGGCTCTGCTGACCTGGTTCTCTGGCTCTACAACGGTTCTGCTGAGCTGGTTCTCTGGCTCTACAGCAGCTCTGCTGACCTGGTTCTCTGGCTCTAGAGCAGCTCTGCTGACCTGGTTCCCTGGCTCTACAATGGCTCTGCTGACCTGGTTCTCTGGCTCTAAAGCAGCTTTGCTGACCTGCTTCTCTGGCTCTAGAGCGGCTCTGCTGACCTGGTTCTCTGGCTCTACAACAGCTCTGCTGACCTGGTTCTCTGGCTCTAGAGCAGCTCTGCTGACCTGGTTCCCTGGCTCTACAATGGCTCTGCTGACCTGGTTCTCTGGCTCTAAAGCAGCTTTGCTGACCTGCTTCTCTGGCTCTAGAGCGGCTCTGCTGACCTGGTTCTCAGGCTCTACTACAGCTCTGCTGACCTGGTTCTCAGGCTCTACTGCCGCTCTGCTGACCTGGTTCTCTGGCTCTAGAGCAGCTCTGCTGACCTGGTTCCCTGGCTCTACAATGGCTCTGCTGACCTGGTTCTCTGGCTCTAAAGCAACTTTGCTGACCTGCTTCTCTGGCTCTAGAGCGGCTCTGCTGACCTGGTTCTCTGGCTCTACAACAGCTCTGCTGACCTGGTTCTCAGGCTCTACTGCCGCTCTGCTGACCTGGTTCTCTGGCTCTAGAGCAGCTCTGCTGACCTGGTTCTCTGGCTCTATACCAGCTCTGCTGACCTGGTTCTCTGGCTCTACAGCAGCTCTGCTGACATGGTTCTCTGGCTCTAGAGCAGCTCTGCTGACCTGGTTCTCTGGCTCTACAGCAGCTCTGCTGACCTGGTTCTCAGGTTTTACAACAGCTCTGCTGTCCCTGTTCTCTGGCTCTAGGGCAGCTCTGCTGACCTGGTTCTCTGGCTCTAGAGCAGCTCTGCTGGCCTGGTTCTCTGGCTCTACAACAGCTCTGCTGACCTGGTACTCTGGCTCTACAACGGCTCTGCTGACCTGGTTCTCAGGCTCTACAGCAGCTTCCTGACCTGGTTCTCTGGTTCTAGAGTGGCTCTGCTGGCCTGGTTCTCTGGCTCTAGAGCTGATCTGTTGAACTGGTTCTCTGGCTTGAGAGCGGCTCTGCTGACCTGGTTCTCTGGCTCTCCAGCGGCACTACTGACCCAGTTCTCAGGCTCTAGAGCGGCTCTGCTGAACAGGTTCTCTGGCTCTAGGGTGGCTCTGCTGACCTGGTTCTCTGGCTCTAGCGCGGCTCTGCTGACCTGGTTCTATGGCTCTACAGCAGCTCTGCTGACCTGGGTCTCAGGCTCTAGAGTGGCTCTGCTTGCCTGGTTCCCTGGCTCTGGAGCAGCTTTGCTGACCTGGTTCTATGCCTCTACAGCAGCTCTGCTGACCTGGGTCTCAGGCTCTACAACAGCTCTGCTGTCCTGGTTCTCTGGCACTAGGGCGGCTCTGCTGACCTGGTTCTCTGGCTCTAGAGCGGCTCTGCTGGCCTTGTTCTCTGGCTCTACAACAGCTCTGCTGACCTGGTTCTTTGGGTCAACAACGGCTCTGCTGACCTGGTTCTCAGGCTCTACAGCAGCTTGCTGACCTGGTTCTCTGGTTCTAGAGCAGCTCTGCTGGCCTGGTTCTCTGGCTCTAGAGCGGCTCTGCTGACCTGGTTCTCTGGCTCTAGAGCGGCTCTGCTGACATGGTTCTTTGGCTCTAGAGCGACTCTGCTGACCTGGTTCTATGGCTCCACAGCAGCTCTGCTAACCTGGTTCTATTGCTCTACAACGGCTCTGCTGACCTGATTCTCTGGATCTAGAGCGCCTCTTCTGACCCGGTTCTCAGGCTCTAGAGCCGCTCTGCTGAACTGGTTCTCTGGCTATAGAGCATGTCTGCTGACCTGGTTCTATCGTTCTACAGCAGCTCTGCTGACCTGGTTCTATTGTTCTACAACAGCTCTGCTGACCTGGTTCTATGGCTCTACAGCAGCTCTGCTGATGTGGTTCTCTGGCTCTAGAGTGGATCTGCTGACCTGGATCTCTGGCTCTACAGCAGCTCTGCTGACCTGGGTCTCTGGCTCTAGAGCGGCTCTGCTGACCTGGTTCTATGGCTCTACAGCAGCTCTGCTGACCTGGGTCTCAGGCTCTACAACGGCTCTGTTAACCTGGTTCTCTGTCTCTACAGCAGCTCTGCTGACCTGGTTCTCTGGCTCTACAGCAGCTCTGCTGACCTGGTTCTCTGGCTCTACAGCTGCTCTTCTGACCTGGTTCTCTGGCTCTACAGCAGCTCTGCTGACCTGGTTCTCTGGCTCTAGAGCAGCTCTTATGACCTGGTTCTCTAGCTCTAGAACAGCTCTGTTGATCTGGTTCTCTGGCTCTGCAGCAGCTCTGCTGACCTGGTTCTCTGGCTCTACAGCAATTCTGCTGACCTGGTTTTCTAGCTCTACAACAGCTCTGCTGACCTGGTTCTCTGGCTCTACAATGGTTCTGCTGACCTGGTTCTCTGGCTCTACAGCAGCTCTGCTGACCTGGTTCTCTGGATCTAGAGCAGCTCTGCTGGCCTGGTTCCCTGGCTCCACAACGGCTCTGCTGACCTGGTTCTCTGGCTCTAAAGCAGCTTTGCTGACCTGCTTCTCTGGCTCTAGAGCGGCTCTGCTGACCTGGTTCTCTGGCTCTACAACGGCTCTGCTGACCTGGTTCTCAGGCTCTACTGCCGCTCTGCTGACCTGGTTCTCTGGCTCTAGAGCAGCTCTACTGACCTGGTTCTCTGGCTCTACACCAGCTCTCCTGACATGGTTCTCTGGCTCTAGAGCAGCTCTGCTGACATGATTCTCTGGCTCTAGAGCAGCTCTGCTGACCTGGTTCTCTGGCTCTAGAGCAGCTCTGCTGACCTGGTTCTCTGGCTCTAGAGCAGCTCTGCTGACCTGGTTCTCAAGTTTTACAACAGATCTGCTGTCCCGGTTCTCTGGCTCTAGAGCAGCTCTGCTGGCCTGGTTCTCTGGCTCTACAACCGCTCTGCTAACCTGGTTCCATTGCTCTACAACAGCTCTGCTGACCTGGTTCTCTGGCTCTAGAGCGCCTCTACTGACCCGGTTTTCAGGCTCTAGAGCGGCTCTAACTGGTTCTCTGGCTATAGAGCATGTCTGCTGACCTGGTTCTATGGCTCTACAGCAGTTCTGCTGACCTGGTTCTCTGGCTCTAGAGCGGCTCTGCTGACCTCGTTCTCTGGCTCTACAGCAGCTCTGCTGACCTGGGTGTCAGGCTCTAGAGTGGCTCTGCTGGCCTGGATCTCTGGCTCTAGAGCAGCTCTGCTGCCCTGGTTCTCTGGCTCTAGAGCGCCTCTGCTGACCTGGTTCTCTGGCTCTAGAGCTGCTCTGCTGACCCGGTTCTCTGGCTCTAGAGCGGCTCTGCTGACCTGGTTCTATGGCTCTACAGTAGCTCTGCTGACCTGGGTCTCAGGCTCTACAACGGCTCTGTTCACCTGGTTCTCTGGCTCTACAGCAGCTCTGCTGACCTGGTTCTCTGGCTCTACAGCAGCTCTTCTGACCTGGTTCTCTGGCTCTACAGCAGCTCTGCTGACCTGGTTCTCTGGCTCTAGAACAGCTCTGTTGACCTGGTTCTCTGGCTCTGCAGCAGCTCGGCTGACCTGGTTCTCTGGCTCTACAGCAATTCTGCTGACCTGGTTCTCTTTCTCTACAACGGCTCTGCTGACCTGGTTCTCTGGCTCTACAACGGTTCTGCTGACCTGGTTCTCTGGCTCTTCAGCAGCTCTGCTGACCTTGTTCTCTGGCTCTAGAGCAGCTCTGCTGACCTGGTTCCCTGGCTCTTCAGCAGCTCTGCTGACCTTGTTCTCTGGCTCTAAAGTAGCTTTGCTGACCTGCTTCTCTGGCTCTAGAGCGGCTCTGCTGACCTGGTTCTCTGGCTCTACAACGGCTCTGCTGACCTGGTTCTCAGGCTCTACTGCCGCTCTGCTGACCTGGTTCTCTGGCTCTAGAGCAGCTCTACTGACCTGGTTCTCTGGCCCTACACCAGCTCTGCTGACCTGGTTCTCTGGCTCTGCAGCAGCTCTGCTGACCTGGTTCTCTGGCTCTACAGCAGCTCTGCTGACATGGTTCTCTGGCTCTAGAGCAGCTCTGCTGACGTAGTTCTCTGGCTCTAGAGCATCTCTGCTGACCTGGTTCTCAGGATTTACAACAGCTCTGCTGTCCCGGTTCTCTGGCTCTAGGGCGGCTCTGCTGACCTGGTTCTCTGGCTCTAGAGCGGCTCTGCTGCCCTGGTTCTCTGGCTCTACAACAGCTCTGCTGACCTGGTTCTCTGGCTCTACATAGGGTCTGCTGACCTCGTTCTCAGGCTCTACAGCAGCTTGCTGACTTGGTTCTCTGGTTCTAAAGCGGCTCTGCTGGCCTGGTTCTCTGGGTCTAGAGTGGATCTGCTGACCTGGTTCTCTGGCTCGAGAGCGGCTCTGCTGACCTGGTTCTCTAGCTCTACAGCGGGACTACTGAACCAGTTCTCAGGCTCTAGAGCGGCTCTGCTAAACTGGTTCTCTGGCTCTAGAGCTTGTTAGCTGACCTGGTTCTATGGCTCTACAGCAGCTCTGCTGACTTGGTTCTATGGCTCTACAACGGCTCTGCTGACCTTGTTCTATGGCTCTACTGCTGCTCTGCTGACCTGGTTCTCTGGCTCTACCGCAGCTCTGCTGACCTGGGTCTCAGGCTCTAGAGTGGCTCTGGTGGCCTGGTTCTCTGGCTCTAGAGCGGCTCCGCTGACCTGGTTCCATGGCTTTACAGCAGCTCTGCTGAACTGGTTTTCTGGCTCTAGAGCGTGTCTGCTGACCTGGTTCTATGGCTCTACAGCAGTTCTGCTGATCTGGTTCAATGGCTCTACAGTAGCTCTGCTGACCTGGGTCTCAGGCTCTAGAGTGGCTCTGCTGGCCTGGTTCTCTGGCTCTAGAGCGGCTCTGCTGACCTGGTTCTATGGTTCTACAGCAGCTCTGCTGACCTGGGTCTCAGGTTCTACAACAGCTCTGCTGACCTGGTTCTCTGGCTCTACAGCAGCTTTGCTGACCTGGTTCTCTGGCTCTAGGTTGGCTCTGCTGACCTGGTTCTCTGGCTCTAGAGCGGCTCTGCTGGCCTGGTTCTCTGGCTCTCCAAAAGCTCTGCTGACCTGGTTCTCTGGCTCTACAACGGCTCTGCTGACCTGGTTCTCAGGCTCCACAGCACCTTGCTGACCTGGTTCTCTGGTTCTAGAGCGGCTCAGCTGGCCTGGTTCTCAGGATCTAGAGCGGCTCTGCTGACCTGGTTCTCTGGCTCTAGAGTGGCTCTGCTGACCTGGTTCTCTGGCTCTAGAGCAGCACTACTGACCCGGTTCTCAGGCTCTAGAGCAGCTCTGCTGAACTGGTTCTCTGGCTGTAGAGTGTGTCTGCTGACCTGGTTCTCTGGCTCTACAGCAGCTCTGCTGACCTGGTTCTCTGGCTCTACAGCACCTCTGCTCACCTAGCTCTCTGGCTCCACAGCAGCTCTGCTAACCTGGTTCTCTGGCTCTAGAGCAGCTCTGCTGACCTGGTTCTCTGGCTCTAGAGAAGCTCTGCTGACCTGGCTCTCTGGCTCTACAACGGCTCTGCTGACCTGGTTCTCTGGCTCTACAGCGGGACTACTGACCCAGTTCTCAGGCTCTAGAGCGGCTCTGCTAAACTGGTTCTATGGCTCTAGAGCGTGTCTGCTGACCTGGTTCTATGGCTCTACAGCAGCTCTGCTGACCTGGTTCTATGGCTCTACAGCGGCTCTGCTGACCTTGTTCTATGGCTCTACTGCCGCTCTGCTAACCTGGTTCTCTGGCTCTAGAGCGGCTCTGCTGACCTGGTTCTCTGGCTCTACAGCAGCTCTGCTGACCTGGGTCTCAGGCTCTAGAGTGGCTCTGCTGGCCTGGTTCTCTGGCTCTAGAGCGGGTCCACTGACCTGGTTCTATGGCTCTACAGCAGCTCTGCTGAACTGGTTCTCTGGCTCTAGAGCATGTCTGCTGACCTGGTTCTATGGCTCTACAGCAGCTCTGCTGACCTGGTTCTATGGCTCTACAACGGCTTTGCTGACCTTGTTCTATGGCTCTACTGCCGCTCTGCTGACCTGGTTCTCTGGCTCTAGAGCGGCTCTGCTGACCTGGTTCTCTGGCTCTACAGCAACTCTGCTGACCTGGGTCTCAGGCTCTAGAGTGGCTCTGCTGGCCTGGTTCTCTGGCTCTAGAGCGCCTCTGCTGACCTGGTTCTATGGTTCTACAGCAGCTCTGCTGACCTTGTTCTATGGCTCTACTGCCGCTCTGCTAACCTGGTTCTCTGGCTCTACAGTAGCTTTGCTGACCTGGTTCTCTGGCTCTAGGGTGGCTCTGCTGACCTGGTTCTCTGGCTCTAGAGCGGCTCTGCTGGCCTGGTTTTCCGGCTCTCCAAAAGCTCTGCTGACCTGTTTCTCTGGCTGTACAACGGCTCTGCTGACCTGGTTCTCAGGCTCCACAGCAGCTTGCTGACCTGGTTCTCTGGTTCTAGAGCGGCTCAGCTGGCCTGGTTCTCAGGCTCTAGAGCGGCTCTGCTGACCTGGTTCTCTGGCTCTAGAGCAGCTCTGCTGAGCTGGTTCTCTGGCTCTAGAGGGGCACTACTGACCCGGTTCTCAGGCTCTAGAGCAGCTCTGCTGAACTGGTTCTCTGGCTCTAGAGCGTGTCTGCTGACCTGGTTCTCTGGCTCTACAACGGCTCTGCTGACCTGGTTCTCTGGCTCTACAGCAGCTCTGCTGACCTGGTTCTCTGGCTCTACAGCAGCTCTGCTGACCTGGTTCTCTGGCTCTAGAGCAGCTCTGCTGACCTGGTTCTCTGGCTCTGGAGCGGCCCTGCTGACCTGGTTCTCTGGCTCTACAGCAGCTCTTCTTACCTGGGTCTCAGGCTCTAGAGTGACTCTGCTGGCCTGGTTCTCTGGCTCTAGAGCTGCTCTGCTAAACTGGTTCTCTGGCTCTAGAGCGTGTCTGCTGACCTGGTTCTATGGCTCTACAGCAGCTCTGCTGACCTGGTTCTATGGCTCTACAGCGGCTCTGCTGACCTTGTTCTATGGCTCTACTGCCGCTCTGATAACCTGGTTCTCTGGCTCTAGAGCGGCTCTGCTGACCTGGTTCTCTGGCTCTACAGCAGCTCTGCTGACCTGGGTCTCAGGCTCTAGAGTGGCTCTGCTGGCCTGGTTCTCTGGCTCTAGAGCGGGTCCGCTGACCTGGTTCTATGGCTCTACAGCAGCTCTGCTGAACTGGTTCTCTGGCTCTAGAGCATGTCTGCTGACCTGGTTCTATGGCTCTACAGCAGCTCTGCTGACCTGGTTCTCTGGCTCTACAGCGGCTCTGCTGACCTGGTTCTCTGGCTCTACAGCAACTCTGCTGACCTGGGTCTCAGGCTCTAGAGTGGCTCTGCTGGCCTGGTTCTCTGGCTCTAGAGTGCCTCTGCTGACCTGGTTCTATGGTTCTACAGCAGCTCTGCTGACCTGGGTCTCAGGTTCTACAACAGCTCTGCTGACCTGGTTCTCTGGCTCTACAGTAGCTTTGCTGACCTGGTTCTCTGGCTCTAGGGTGGCTCTGCTGACCTGGTTCTCTGGCTCTAGAGCGGCTCTGCTGGCCTGGTTTTCCGGCTCTCCAAAAGCTCTGCTGACCTGTTTCTCTGGCTGTACAACGGCTCTGCTGACCTGGTTCTCAGGCTCCACAGCAGCCTGCTGACCTGGTTCTCTGGTTCTAGAGTGGCTCAGCTGGCCTGGTTCTCAGGCTCTAGAGCGGCTCTGCTGACCTGGTTCTCTGGCTCTAGAGCAGCTCTGCTGAGCTAGTTCTCTGGCTCTAGAGGGGCACTACTGACCCGGTTCTCAGGCTCTAGAGCAGCTCTGCTGAACTGGTTCTCTGGCTCTAGAGCGTGTCTGCTGACCTGGTTCTCTGGCTCTACAGCAGCTCTGCTGACCTGGTTCTCTGGCTCTACAGCAGCTCTGCTCACCTGGCTCTCTTGCTCTAGAGAAGCTCTGCTGACCTGGCTCTCCGGCTCTACAACGGCTCTGCTGACCTGGTTCTCTGGCTCTACAGCAGCTCTGCTGACCTGGTTCTCTGGCTCTACAGCAGCTCTGCTGACCTGGTTCTCTGGCTCTAGAGAAGCTCTGCTGACCTGGTTCTCTGGCTCTGGAGCTGCCCTGCTGACCTGGTTCTCTGGCTCTACAGCAGCTCTTCTTACCTGGGTCTCAGGCTCTAGAGTGACTCTGCTGGCCTGGTTCTCTGGCTCTAGAGCGGCTCCGCTGACCTGGTTCTATGGCTCTACAGCAGCTCTGCTGAACTGGTTCTCTGGCTCTAGAGCGTGTCTGCTGACCTGGTTCTATGGCTCTACAGCAGCTCTGCTGACCTCGTTCTATGGCTCTACAACGGCTCTGCTGACCTTGTTCTATGGCTCTACTGCCGCTCTGCTGACATTGTTCTCTGGCTCTAGAGCGGCTCTGCTGACCTGGTTCTCTGGCTCTACAGCAGCTCTGCTGACCTGGGTCTCAGGCTCTAGAGTGGCTCTGCTGGCCTGGTTCTCTGGCTCTAGAGCGGCTCTGCTGACCTGGTTCTATGGTTCTACAGCAGCTCTGCTGACCTGGGTCTCAGGTTCTACAACAGCTCTGCTGACCTGGTTCTCTGGCTCTACAGCAGCTTTGCTGACCTGGTTCTCTGGCTCTAGGGTGGCTCTGCTGACCTGGTTCTCTGGCTCTAGAGCGGCTCTGCTGGGCTGGTTCTCTGGCTCTCCAAAAGCTCTGCTGACCTGGTTCTCTGGCTCTACAACGGCTCTGCTGACCTGGTTCTCAGGCTCCACAGCAGCTTGCTTACCTGGTTCTCTGGTTCTAGAGCAGCTCAGCTGGCCTGGTTCTCAGGCTCTAGAGCGGCTCTGCTGACCTGGTTCTCTGGCTCTAGAGCTATTATGCTGACCTGGTTCTCTGGCTCTAGAGCGGCACTACTGACCCGGTTCTCAGGCTCTAGAGTGGCTCTGCTGAACTGGTTCTCTGGCTCTAGAGTGTGTCTGCTGACCTTGTTCTCTGGCTCTACAGCAGCTCTAGTGACCTGGTTCTCTGCCTCTACAGTGGCTCTGCTCACCTGGCTCTCTGTCTCCACAGCAGCTCTGCTGACCTGGTTCTCTGGCTCTAGAGAAGCTCTCCTGACCTGGTTCTTTGGCTCTAGAGAAGCTCTGCTGACCTGGCTCTCCGGCTCTTAAACGGCTCTGCTAACCTGGTTCTCTGGATCTACTGCAGTTCTGATGACCTGGTTCTCTGGCTCTACAGCAGCTCTACTGACCTGGTTCTATGGCTGTAGAGCAGCTCTGCTGACCTGGTTCTCTGGCTCTGGAGCAGCCCTGCTGACCTGGTTCTCTGGCTCTAGAGCAGCTCAGCTGACCTGTTTCTCTGGCTCTACAGCAGCTCTGCTGACCTGGTTCTATGGCTCTACAGCAGCTCTAGTGAGCTGGTTCTCTGGCTCTACAATGACTCTGCTGACCAGGTTCTTTGGCTCTACAGCAGCTATGCTGACCTGGTTCTCTGGCTCTAGAGCAGCTCTGCTGACCTGGTTCTCTGTCTCTAGAGCAGCTCTGCTGACCTGGTTCTCTGGCTCTACAACAGTTCTGCTGACCTGGTTCTCTGGCTCTACAGCAGCTCTGCTGACCTGGTTCTCTGGCTTTAGAGCGGCTCAGCTGACCTGGTTCTCTGGCTCTACAATGGCTCTGCTGACCTGGTTCTCTGGCTCTACAGCAGCTCTGCTGACCTGGTTCTCTGGCTCTACAACAGCTCTGCTGACCTGGTTCTCTGGCTCTACAGCAGCACTGCTGACCTGGTTCTCTGGCTCTAGAGCAGCTCTGCTGACCTGGTTCTCTGGCTCTACAGCAGCTCTGCTGATGTGGTTCTCTGGCTCTAGAGCGGCTCTGCTGACCTGGTTCTCTGGCTCCACAGCAGCTCTGCTGACCTGGATCTCAGGCTCTAGAGTGGCTCTGCTTGCCTGGTTCTCTGGCTCTAGAGCGGCTCTGCTGACCTGGTTCTATTGTTCTACAACGGCTCTGCTGACCAGGTTCTATGGCTCTACAGCAGCTCTGCTGACCTGGTTCTCTGGCTCTAGAGCGGCTCTGCTGACCCAGTTCTCTGGCTCTAGAGCGGCTCTGCTGACCTGGTTCTATGGCTCTACAGCAGCTCTGCTGACCTGGGTCTCAGGCTCTACAACGGCTCTGTTAACCTGGTTCTCTGTCTCTACAGCAGCTCCGCTGACCTGGTTCTCTGGCTCTACAGCAGCTCTGCTCACCTAGTTCTCAGGCTCTACAGCAGCTCTTCTGACCTGGTTCTCTGGCTCTACAGCAGCTCTGCTGACCCAGTTCTCTGGCTCTAGAGCAGCTCTTATGACCTGGTTCTCTAGCTCTAGAACAGCGCTGTTGATCTGGTTCTCTGGCTCTGCAGCAGCTCTGCTGACCTGGTTCTCTGGCTCTACAGCAGCTCTGTTGACCTGCTTCTCTGGCTCTACAGCAATTCTGCTGACCTGCTTCTCTAGCTCTACAACAGCTCTGCTGACCTGGTTCTCTGGCTCTACAACGGTTCTGCTGACCTAGTTCTCTGGCTCTACAGCAGCTCTGCTGACCTGGTTCTCTGGCTCTAGAGCAGCTCTGCTGGCCTGGTTCCCTGGCTCTACAACGGCTCTGCTGACCTGGTTCTCTGGCTCTAAAGCAGCTTTGCTGACCTGCTTCTCTGGCTCTAGAGCGGCTCTGCTGACCTGGTTCTCTGGCTCTACAACGGCTCTGCTGACCTGGTTCTCAGGCTCTACTGCCGCTCTGCTGACCTGGTTCTCTGGCTCTAGAGCAGCTCTACTGACCTGGTTCTCTGGCTCTACACGAGCTCTGCTGACCTGGTTCTCTGGCTCTGCAGCAGCTCTGCTGACCTGGTTCTCTGGCTCTAGAGCTGCTCTGCTGACCTGGTTGTATGCCTTTACCGTAGCTCTGCTGACCTGGGTCTCAGGCTCTACAACGGCTCTGTTCACCTGGTTCTCTGGCTCTACAGCAGCTCTGCTGACCTGGTTCTCTGGCTCTACAGCAGCTCTGCTGACCTGGGTCTCAGTCCCTAGAGTGGCTCTGCTGGCCTGGTTCTCTGGCTCTTGAGCGGCTCCGCTGACCTGGTTCCATGGCTTTACAGCAGCTCTGCTGAACTGGTTTTCTGGCTCTAGAGCGTGTCTGCTGACCTGGTTTTATGGCTCTACAGCAGCTCTGCTGATCTGGTTCTATGGCTTTACAACGGCTCTGCTGACCTTGTTCTATGGCTCTACTGCCGCTCTGCTGACCTGGTTCTCTGGCTCTAGAGAGGCTCTGCTGACCTGGTTCTCTGGCTCTACAGCAGCTCTGCTGACCTGGGTCTCAGGCTCTAGAGTGGCTCTGCTGGCCTGGTTCTCTGGCTCTAGAGCGGCTCTGCTGACCTGGTTCTATGGTTCTACAGCAGCTCTGCTGACCTGGGTCACAGGTTCTACAACAGCTCTGCTGACCTGGTTCTCTGGCTCTACAGCAGCTTTGCTGACCTGGTTCTCTGGCTCTAGGGTGGCTCTGCTGACCTGGTTCTCTGGCTCTAGGGTGGCTCTGCTGGCCTGGTTCTCTGGCTCTCCAAAAGCTCTTCTGACCTGGTTCTCTGGCTCTACAACGGCTCTGCTGACCTGGTTCCCTGGCTCTACAACGGTTCTGCTGACCTGGTTCTCTGGCTCTACAGCAGCTCTGCTGACCTAGTTCTCTGGCTCTAGAGCAGCTCTGCTGACCTGGTTCCCTGGCTCTACAACAGCTCTGCTGACCTGGTTCTCTGGCTCTAAAGCAGCTTTGCTGACCTGCTTCTCTGGCTCTAGAGTGGCACTGCTGACCTGGTTCTCTGGCTCTACAACGGCTCTGCTGACCTGGTTCTCAGGCTCTACTGCCGCTCTGCTGACCTGGTTCTCTGGCTCTACAGCAGCTCTTCTTACCTGGGTCTCAGGCTCTAGAGTGACTCTGCTGGCCTGGTTCTCTGGCTCTAGAGCGGCTCCGCTGACATGGTTCTATACCTCTACAGCAGCTCTGCTGAACTGGTTCTCTGGCTCTAGAGCGTGTCTGCTGACCTGGTTCTATGGCTCTACAGCAGCTCTGCTGACCTGGTTCTATGGCTCTACAACGGCTCTGCTGACCTTGTTCTATGGCTCTACTGCCGCTCTGCTGACCTGGTTCTCTGGCTCTAGAGCGGCTCTGCTGACCTGGTTCTCTGGCTCTACAGCAGCTCTGCTGACCTGGGTCTCAGGCTCTAGAGTGGCTCTGCTGGCCTGGTTCTCTGGCTCTAGAGCGGCTCTGCTGACCTGGTTCCATGGTTCTACGGCAGCTCTGCTGAACTGGTTCTCTGGCTCTAGAGCGTGTCTGCTGACCTGGTTCTATGGCTCTACAGCAGCTCTGCTGACCTTGTTCTATGGCTCTACAACGGCTCTGCTGACCTTGTTCTATGGCTCTACTGCCGCTCTGCTGACCTGGTTCTCTGGCTGTAGAGCGGCTCTGCTGACCTGGTTCTCTGGCTCTACAGCAGCTCTGCTGACCTGGGTCTCAGGCTCTAGAGTGGCTCTGCTGGCCTGGTTCTCTGGCTCTAGAGCGGCTCTGCTGACCTGGTTCTATGGTTCTACGGCAGCTCTGCTGACCTGGGTCTCAGGTTCTACAACAGCTCTGCTGACCTGGTTCTCTGGCTCTACAGCAGCTTTGCTGACCTGGTTCTCTGGCTCTAAGGTGGCTCTGCTGACCTGGTTCTCTGGCTCTAGAGCGACTCTGCTGGGCTGGTTCCCTGGCTCTCCAAAAGCTCTGCTGACCTGGTTCTCTGGCTCTACAACGGCTCTGCTGACCTGGTTCTCTGGCTCTAGAGCAACTATGCTGACCTGGTTCTCTGGCTCTACAGCGGCACTACTGACCCGGTTCTCAGGCTCTAGAGTGGCTCTGCTGAACTGGTTCTCTGGCTCTAGAGTGTGTCTGCTGACCTGGTTCTCTGGCTCTACAGCAGCTCTAGTGACCAGGTTCTCTGCCTCTACAGCGGCTCTGCTCACCTGGCTCTCTGTCTCTACAGCAGCTCTGCTGACCTGGTTCTCTGGCTCTAGAGAAGCTCTCCTGACCTGGTTCTTTGGCTCTAGAGAAGCTCTGCTGACCTGGCTCTCCGGCTCTAAAACGGCTCTGCTGACCTGGTTCTCTGGATCTACTGCAGCTCTGAAGACCTGATTCTCTAGCTCTACAGCAGCTCTACTGACCTGGTTCTCTGGCTCTAGAGCAGCTCTGCTGACCTGGTTCTCTGGCTCTGAAGCAGCCCTGCTGACCTGGTTCTCTGGCTCTAGAGCAGCTCAGCTGACCTGGTTCTCTGGCTCTACAGCAGCTCTGATGACCTGGTTCTATGGCTCTACAGCAGTTCTACTGACCTGGTTCTCTGGCTCTGGAGCAGCCCTGCTGACCTGGTTCTCTGGCTCTAGAGCAGCTCTGCTGACCTGGTTCTCTGGCTCTACAACCGTTCTGCTGACCTGGTTCTCTGGCTCTAGAGCGGCTCAGCTGACCTGGTTCTCTGGCTCTACAATGGCTCTGCTGACCTGGTTCTATGGCTCTACAGCAGCTCTGCTGACCTGGTTCTCTGGCTCTACAACAGCTCTGCTGACCTGGTTCTCTGGCTCTACAGCAGCACTGCTGACCTGGTTCTCTGCCTCTAGAGCCGCTCTCCTGACCTGGTTCTCTGGCTCTACAGCAGCTCTGCTGACGTGGTTCTCTGGCTCTAGAGCGGCTCTGCTGACCTGGTTCTCTGGCTCCACAGCAGCTCTGCTGACCTGGGTCTCAGGCTCTAGAGTGGCTCTGCTTGCCTGTTTCTCTGGCTCTAGAGCGGCTCTGCTGACCTGGTTCTATGCCTCTACAGCAGCTCTGCTGACCTGTGTCTCAGGCTCTACAACAGCTCTGCTGTCCTGGTTCTCTGGCTCTAGGGCGGCTCTGCTGACCTGGTTCTCTGACTCTACAGCGGCTCTGCTGGCCTGGTTCTCTGGCTCTACAACTGCACTGCTTACCTGGTTCTTTGGGTCAACAACGGCTCTGCTGACCTGGTTCTCAGGCTCTACAGCAGCTTGCTGACCTGGTTCTCTGGTTCTAGAGCAGCTCTGCTGGCCTGGTTCTCTGGCTCTAGAGCGGCTCTGCTGACCTGGTTCTCTGGCTCTAGAGCGACTCTGCTGACCTTGTTCTATGGCTCCACAGCAGTTCTGCTAACCTGGTTCTATTGCTCTACAACGGCTCTGCTGACCTGATTCTCTGGCTCTATAGCGCCTTACTGACCCGGTTCTCAGGCTCTAGAGCGGCTCTGCTGAACTGGTTCTCTGCCTATAGAGCGTGTCTGCTGACCTGGTTCTATGGCTCTACAGTAGCTCTGCTGACCTGGTTCTATTGTTCTACAATGGCTCTGCTGACCAGGTTCTATGGCTCTACAGCAGCTCTGCTGACCTGGTTCTCTGGCTGTAGAGCGGCTCTGCTGACCTGGTTCTCTGGCTCTACAGCAGCTCTGCTGACCTGGGTCTCAGGCTCTAGAGTGGCTCTGCTGGCCTGGTTCTCTGGCTCTAGAGCGGCTCTGCTGACCTGGTTCTATGGTTCTCACGGCAGCTCTGCTGACCTGGGTCTCAGGTTCTACAACAGCTCTGCTGACCTGGTTCTCTGGCTCTACAGCAGCTTTGCTGACCTGGTTCTCTGGCTCTAGGGTGGCTCTGCTGACCTGGTTCTCTGGCTCTAGAGCGGCTCTGCTGGGCTGGTTCCCTGGCTCTCCAAAAGCTCTGCTGACCTGGTTCTCTGGCTCTACAACGGCTCTGCTGACCTGGTTCTCAGGCTCCAAAGCAGCTTGCTTACCTGGTTCTCTGGTTCTAGAGCGGCTCAGCTGGCCTGGTTCTCAGGCTCTAGAGCGGCTCTGCTGACCTGGTTCTCTGGCTCTAGAGCAACTATGCTGACCTGGTTCTCTGGCTCTACAGCGGCACTACTGACCCAGTTCTCAGGCTCTAGAGTGGCTCTGCTGAACTGGTTCTCTGGCTCTAGAGTGTGTCTGCTGACCTGGTTCTCTGGCTCTACAGCAGCTCTAGTGACCTGGTTCTCTGCCTCTACAGCGGCTCTGCTCACCTGGCTCTCTGTCTCTACAGCAGCTCTGCTGACCTGGTTCTCTGGCTCTAGAGAAGCTCTCCTGACCTGGTTCTTTGGCTCTAGAGAAGCTCTGCTGACCTGGCTCTCCGGCTCTAAAACGGCTCTGCTGACCTGGTTCTCTGGATCTACTGCAGCTCTGAAGACCTGATTCTCTAGCTCTACAGCAGCTCTACTGACCTGGTTCTCTGGCTCTAGAGCAGCTCTGCTGACCTGGTTCTCTGGCTCTGGAGCAGCCCTGCTGACCTGGTTCTCTGGCTCTAGAGCAGCTCAGCTGACCTGGTTCTCTGGCTCTACAGCAGCTCTGCTGACCTGGCTCTATGGCTCTACAGCAGTTCTACTGACCTGGTTCTCTGGCTCTGGAGCAGCCCTGCTGACCTGGTTCTCTGGCTCTAGAGCAGCTCTGCTGACCTGGTTCTCTGGCTCTACAACCGTTCTGCTGACCTGGTTCTCTGGCTCTAGAGCGGCTCAGCTGACCTGGTTCTCTGGCTCTACAATGGCTCTGCTGACCTGGTTCTATGGCTCTACAGCAGCTCTCCTGACCTGGTTCTCTGGCTCTACAACAGCTCTGCTGACCTGGTTCTCTGGTTCTACAGCAGCACTGCTGACCTGGTTCTCTGCCTCTAGAGCCGCTCTCCTGACCTGGTTCTCTGGCTCTACAGCAGCTCTGCTGACGTGGTTCTCTGGCTCTAGAGCGGCTCTGCTGACCTGGTTCTCTGGCTCCACAGCAGCTCTGCTGACCTGGGTCTCAGGCTCTAGAGTGGCTCTGCTTGCCTGTTTCTCTGGCTCTAGAGCGGCTCTGCTGACCTGGTTCTATGCCTCTACAGCAGCTCTGCTGACCTGTGTCTCAGGCTCTACAACAGCTCTGCTGTCCTGGTTCTCTGGCTCTAGGGCGGCTCTGCTGACCTGGTTCTCTGACTCTAGAGCGGCTCTGCTGGCCTGGTTCTCTGGCTCTACAACAGCTCTGCTGACCTGGTTCTTTGGGTCAACAACGGCTCTGCTGACCTGGTTCTCAGGCTCTACAGCAGCTTGCTGACCTGGTTCTCTGGTTCTAGAGCAGCTCTGCTGGCCTGGTTCTCTGGCTCTAGAGCGGCTCTGCTGACCTGGTTGTCTGGCTCTAGAGCGACTCTGCTGACCTTGTTCTATGGCTCCACAGCAGCTCTGCTAACCTGGTTCTATTGCTCTACAACGGCTCTGCTGACCTGATTCTCTGGCTCTATAGCGCCTTACTGACCCGGTTCTCAGGCTCTAGAGTGGCTCTGCTGAACTGGTTCTCTGCCTATAGAGCGTGTCTGCTGACCTGGTTCCATGGCTCTACAGTAGCTCTGCTGACCTGGTTCTATTGTTCTACAATGGCTCTGCTGACCAGGTTCTATGGCTCTACAGCAGCTCTGCTGACCTGGTTCTCTGGCTCTAGAGCGGATCTGCTGGACCTGGTTCTCTGGCTCTACAGCAGCTCCGCTGACCTGGGTCTCTGGCTCTACAGCAGCTCTGCTGACCCAGTTCTCTGGCTCTAGAGCGGCTCTGCTGACCTGGTTCTATGGCTCTACAGCAGCTCTGCTGACCTGGGTCTCAGGCTCTATAACGGCTCTGTTAACCTGGTTCTCTGTCTCTACAGCAGCTCTGATGACCTGGTTCTCTGGCTCTACAGCAGCTCTGATCACCTGGTTCTCTGACTCTACAGCAGCTCTTCTGACCTGGTTCTCTAGCTCTACAGCAGCTCTGCTGACCTGGGTCTCTGGCTCTAGAGCAGCTCTTATGACCTGGTTCTCTAGCTCTAGAACAGCTCTGTTGATCTGGTTCTCTGGCTCTGCAGCAGCTCTGCTGACCTGGTTCTCTGGCTATACAGCAGCTCTGTTGACCTGCTTCTCAGGCTCTACAGCAATTCTGATGACCTGGTTCTCTAGCTCTACAACAGCTCTCCTGACCTGGTTCTCTGGCTCTACAACGGTTCTGCTGACCTGGTTCTCTGGCTCTACAGCAGCTCTGCTGACCTGGTTCTCTGGCTCTAGAGCAGCTCTGCTGACCTGGTTCTCTGGCTCTAAAGCAGCTTTGCTGACCTGCTTCTATGGCTCTAGAGTGGCTCTGCTGACCTGGTTCTCTGGCTCTACAACGGCTCTGCTGACCTAGTTCTCAGGCTCTACTGCTGCTCTGCTGACCTGGTTCTCTGGCTCTAGAGCAGCTCTACTGACCTGGTTCTCTGGCTCTACACGAGCTCTGCTGACCTGGTTCTCTGGCTCTGCAGCAGCTATGCTGACCTGGTTCTCTGGCTCTACAGCAACTCTGCTGAGATGGTTCTCTGGCTCTAGAGCAGCTCTGCTGACCTGGTTCTCTGGCTCTAGAGCAGCTCTGCTGACCTGGTTCTCAGGTTTTACAACAGATCTGCTGTCCCGGTTCTCTGGCTCTAGAGCGGCTCTGCTGACCTGGTTCTCTGGCTCTAGAGCGCCTCTAATTACCTGGTTCTCAGGCTCTAGAGTGGCTCTGCTGAACTGGTTCTATGGCTATAGAGCGTGTCTGCTGACCTGGTTCTATGGCTCTACAGCAGCTCTGCTGACCTGGTTCTCTTGTTCTACAAAGGCTCTGCTGACCTGGTTCTATGGCTCTACAGCAGCTCTGCTGACCTGGTTCTCTGGCTCTAGAGCGGCTCTGCTGACCTGGTTCTCTGGCTCTACAGCAGCTCTGCTGACCTGGGTCTCAGGCTCTAGAGTGGCTCTGCTGGCCTGGATCTCTGGCTCTAGAGCAGCTCTGCTGACCTGGTTCTCTGGCACTAGAGCGACTCTGCTGAGCTGGTTCTCTGGCTCTAGAGCGGCTCTGCTGACCCGGTTCTCTGGCTCTAGAGCGGCTCTGCTGACCTGGTTGTATGGCTCTAGAGTAGCTCTGCTGACCTGGGTCTCAGGCTCTACAAAGGCTCTGTTGACCTTGTTCTATGGCTCTACTGCCGCTCTGCTGACCTGGTTCTCTGGCTCTAGAGCGACTCTGCTGACCTGGTTCTCTGGCTCTACAGCAGCTCTGCTGACCTGGGTCTCAGGCTCTAGAGTGGCTCTGCTGGCCTGGTTCTCTGGCTCTAGAGCGGCTCTGCTGACCTGGTTCTATGGTTCTACAACAGCTCTGCTGACCTGGGTCTCAGGTTCTACAACAGCTCTGCTGACCTGGTTCTCTGGCTCTACAGCAGCTTTGCTGAGCTGGTTCTCTGGCTCTAGGGTGGGTCTGCTGACCTGGTTCTCTGGCTCTAGAGTGGCTCTGCTGGCCTGGTTCTCTGGCTCTCCAAAAGCTCTTCTGACCTGGTTCTCTGGCTCTACAACGGCTCTGCTGACCTGGTTCCCTGGCTCTACAACGGTTCTGCTGACCTGGTTCTCTGGCTCTACAGCAGCTCCGCTGACCTGGTTCTCTGGCTCTAATGCAGCTCTGCTGACCTGGTTCCCTGGCTCTACAACAGCTCTGCTGACCTGGTTCTCTGGCTCTAGAGCAGCTCTGCTGACCTGGTTAACTCGGTCTAGAGCAGCTTTGCTAACCTGGTTCTCTGGCTCTAGAGCGGCTCTGCTGACCTGGTTCTCTGGCTCTACAACAGCTCTGCTGACATGGTTCTCAGGCTCTACAGCCGCTCTGCTGACCTCGTTCTCTGGCTCTAAGGCAGCGCTGCTGACCTGGTTCTCTGACTCTACAACAGCTCTGCTGACCTTGTTCTCTGGCTCTACAACGGCTCTGCTGACCTGGTTCTCAGGCTCTACAGTCACTTTGCTAACCTGGTTCTCTGGCTCTAGAGCAGCTCTGCTGACCTGGTTCTCTGGCTCCACAGTAGCTCTGCTGACCTGGTTCTCTGGCTCTACAGCAGATCTGCTGACCTGGTTCTCTGGCTCTCCAGCAGCTCTGCTGACCTGGTTCTCAGGCTCTAGAGAAGCTCTCCTGACCTGGTTCTCTGGCTCTAGAGAACCTCTGCTGACCTGGCTCTCTGGCTCTACAACGGCTCTGCTGACCTGGTTCTCTGGATCTACAGCAGCTCTGATGACCTGGTTTTCTGGCTCTACAGCAGCTCTGCTGACCTGGTTCTCTGGCTCTACAGCAGCTCTGCTGACCTGGTTCTCTGGCTCTACAATGGCTCAGCTGACCTGGTTTTCAGTCTCTACAGTAGCTTGCTGACCTGGTTCTCTGGCTCTAGAGTGGCTCTGCTGACCTAGTTCTCTGACTCTAGAGCAGCTCTAGTGACCTGGTTCTCTGGCTCTACAGCAGCTCTGCTCACCTGGCTCTCTGTCTCTACCACAGCTCTGCTGACCTTGTTCTCTGGCTCTAGAGAAGCTCTCCTGACCTAGTTCTCTGGCTCTAGAGAACCTCTGCTGACCTGGCTCTCCGGCTCTACAACGGCTCTGCTGACCTGGTTCTCTGGATCTACAGCAGCTCTGATGACCTGGTTCTCTGGCTCTACAGCAGCTCTGATGACCTGGTTCTCTGGCTCTAGAGCAGCTATGCTGACCTGGTTCTCTGGCTCTGGAGCGGCCCTGCTGACCTGGTTCTCTGGCTCTAGAGCAGCTCAGCTGACCTGGTTCTCTGGATCTACAGCAGCTCTGCTGACCTGCTTCTATGGCTCTACAGCAGCTCTAGTGACCTGGTTCTCTGGCTCTACAATGACTCTGCTGACCAGGTTCTTTGGCTCTAGAACAGCTCTGCTGACCTGGTTCTCTGGCTCTAGAACAGCTCTGCTGACCTGGTTCTCTGGCTCTAGAGCAGCTCTGCGGACCTGGTTCTCTGGCTCTACAACGGTTCTCCTGACCTGGTTCTCTAGCTCTACAGAAGCTCTGCTGACCTGGTTCTCTGGCCCTAGAGCGGCTCAGCTGACCTGGTTCTCTGGCTCTACAATGGCTCTGCTGACCTGGTTCTCTGGCTCTGGAGTGGCCCTGCTGACCTGGTTCTCTGGATCTAGAGCAGCTCAGCTGACCTGGTTCTCTGGCTCTACAATGGTTCTGCTGACCTGGTTCTCTGGCTCTACAGCAGCTCTGCTGACCTGGTTCTCTGGCTCTAGAGCGGCTCAGCTGACCTGGTTCTCTGGCTCTACAATGGCTCTGCTGACCTGGGTCTCAGGCTCTAGAGTGGCTCTGCTGGCCTGGTTCTCTGGCTCTAGAGCGGCTCTGCTGACCTGGTTCTATTGTTCTACAGCAGCTCTGCTGACCTGGGTCTCAGGTTCTACAACAGTTCTGCTGACCTGGTTCTCTGGCTCTACAGCAGCTTTGCTGACCCGGTTCTCTGGCTCTAGGGTGGCTCTGCTGACCTGGTTCTCTGGCTCTAGAGCAGCTCTGCTGACCTGGTTCTCTGGCTCTGGAGCGGCCCTGCTGACCTGGTTCTCTGGATCTAGAGCAGCTCAGCTGACCTGGTTCTCTGGCTCTACAGCAGCTCTGCTGACCTGGGTCTCAGGTTCTACAACAGGTCTGCTGACCTGGTTCTCTGGCTCTACAGCAGCTTTGCTGACCTGGTTCTCTGGCTCTAGGGTGGCTCTGCTGACCTGGTTCTCTGGCTCTAGAGCAGCTCTGCTGACCTGGTTCTCTGGCTCTGGAGCGGCCCTGCTGACCTGGTTCTCTGGATCTAGAGCAGCTCAGCTGACCTGGTTCTCTGGCTCTACAGCAGCTCTGCTGACCTGGTTCTCTGGCTCTGGAGCGGCTCCGCTGATCTGGTTCTCTGGATCTAGAGCAGATCAGCTGACCTGGTTCTCTGGCTCTACAACGGATCTGCTGACCTGGTTCTCTGGCTCTACAGCAGCGCTGCTGACCTGGTTCTCTGACTCTACAACAGCTCTGCTGACCTTGTTCTCTGGCTCTACAACGGCTCTGCTGACCTGGTTCTCAGGCTCTACAGCCACTTTGCTAACCTGGTTCTCTGGCTCTAGAGCAGCTCTGCTGACCTGGTTCTCTGGCTCCACAGTAGCTCTGCTGACCTGGTTCTCTGGCTCTACAGCAGATCTGCTGACCTGGTTACTCTGGCTCTACAGCAGCTCTGCTGACCTGGTTCTCAGGCTCTAGAGCGGCTCAGCTGACCTGGTTTTCTGGCTCTACAGCAGCTATGCTGACCTGGTTCTCTGGCTCTACAGCAGCTCTGCTGACCTGGTTCTCTGGCTCTACAATGGCTCTGCTGACCTGGTTCTCAGGCTCTACAGTAGCTTGCTGACCTGGTTCTCTGGCTCTAGAGTGGCTCTGCTGCCCTGGTTCTCTGACTCTAGAGCAGCTCTAGTGACCTGGTTCTCTGGCTCTACAGCGGCTCTGCTCACCTGGCTCTCTGTCTCTACCACAGCTCTGTTGACCTGGTTCTCTGGCTCTAGAGAAGCTCTCCGGACCTGGTTCTCTGGCTCTAGAGAACCTCTGCTGACCTGGCTCTCCGGGTCTACAACGGCTCTGCTGACCTGGTTCTCTGGATCTACAGCAGCTCTGATGACCTGGTTCTCTGGCTCTACAGCAGCTCTGCTGACCTGGTTCTCTGGCTCTAGAGCAGCTCTGCTGACCTGGTTCTCTGGCTCTGGAGCGGCCCTGCTGACCTGGTTCTCTGGCTCTAGAGCAGCTCAGCTGACCTGGTTCTCTGGCTCTACAGCAGCTCTGCTGACCTGCTTCTATGGCTCTACAGCAGCTCTAGTGACCTGGTTCTCTGGCTCTACAATGACTCTGCTGACCAGGTTCTCTGGCTCTAGAACAGCTCTGCTGACCTGGTTCTCTGGCTCTAGAGCAGCTCTGCTGACCTGGTTCTCTGGCTCTACAACGGTTCTCCTGACCTGGTTCTCTGGCTCTACAGCAACTCTGCTGACCTGGGTCTCAGGCTCTAGAGTGGCTCTGCTGGCCTGGATCTCTGGCTCTACAGCAGCTCTGCTGACCTGGTTCTCTGGCACTAGAGCGACTCTGCTGAGCTGGTTCTCTGGCTCTAGAGCGGCTCTGCTGACCCGGTTCTCTGGCTCTAGAGCGGCTCTGCTGACCTGGTTGTATGGCTCTACAGTAGCTCTGCTGACCTGGGTCTCAGGCTCTACAAAGGCTCTGTTGACCTTGTTCTATGGCTCTACTGCCGCTCTGCTGACCTGGTTCTCTGGCTCTAGAGCGACTCTGCTGACCTGGTTCTCTGGCTCTACAGCAGCTCTGCTGACCTGGGTCTCAGGCTCTAGAGTGGCTCTGCTGGCCTGGTTCTCTGGCTCTAGAGTGGCTCTGCTGACCTGGTTCTATGGTTCTACAACAGCTCTGCTGACCTGGGTCTCAGGTTCTACAACAGATCTGCTGACCTGGTTCTCTGGCTCTACAGCAGCTTTGCTGAGCTGGTTCTCTGGCTCTAGGGTGGGTCTGCTGACCTGGTTCTCTGGCTCTAGAGTGGCTCTGCTGGCCTGGTTCTCTGGCTCTCCAAAAGCTCTTCTGACCTGGTTCTCTGGCTCTACAACGGCTCTGCTGACCTGGTTCTCTGGCTCTACAACGGTTCTGCTGACCTGGTTCTCCGGCTCTACAGCAGCTCCGCTGACCTGGTTCTCTGGCTCTAGAGCAGCTCTGCTGACCTGGTTCCCTGGCTCTACAACAGCTCTGCTGACCTGGTTCTCTGGCTCTAGAGCAGCTCTGCTGACCTGGTTCCCTGGCTCTACAACAGCTCTGCTGACCTGGTTCTCTGGCTCTAAAGCAGCTTTGCTGACCTGCTTCTCTGGCTCTAGAGCAGCTCTGCTGACCTGGTTAACTCGGTCTAGAGCAGCTTTGCTAACCTGGTTCTCTGGCTCTAGAGCGGCTCTGCTGACCTGGTTCTCTGGCTCTACAACAGCTCTGCTGACCATGGTTCTCAGGCTCTACAGCCGCTCTGCTGACCTCGTTCTCTGGCTCTAAGGCAGCGCTGCTGACCTGGTTCTCTGACTCTACAACAGCTCTGCTGACCTTGTTCTCTGGCTCTACAACGGCTCTGCTGACCTGGTTCTCAGGCTCTACAGCCACTTTGGTAACCTGGTTCTCTGGCTCTAGAGCAGCTCTGCTGACCTGGTTCTCTGGCTCCACAGTAGCTCTGATGACCTGGTTCTCTGGCTCTACAGCAGATCTGCTGACCTGGTTCTCTGGCTCTCCAGCAGCTCTGCTGACCTGGTTCTCAGGCTCTAGAGAAGCTCTCCTGACCTGGTTCTCTGGCTCTAGAGAACCTCTGCTGACCTGCCTCTCCGGGTCTAAAACGGCTCTGCTGACCTGGTTCTCTGGATCTACAGCAGCTCTGATGACCTGGTTTTCTGGCTCTACAGCAGCTCTGCTGACCTGGTTCTATGGCTCTACAGCAGCTCTGCTGACCTGGTTCTCTGGCTCTACAATGGCTCTGCTGACCTGGTTTTCAGTCTCTACAGTAGCTTGCTGACCTGGTTCTCTGGCTCTAGAGTGGCTCTGCTGACCTGGTTCTCTGACTCTAGAGCAGCTCTAGTGACCTGGTTCTCTGGCTCTACAGCAGCTCTGCTCACCTGGCTCTCTGTCTCTACCACAGCTCTGCTGACCTTGTTCTCTGGCTCTAGAGAAGCTCTCCTGACCTAGTTCTCTGGCTCTAGAGAACCTCTGCTGACCTGGCTCTCCGGCTCTACAACGGCTCTGCTGACCTGGTTCTCTGGATCTACAGCAGCTCTGATGACCTGGTTCTCTGGCTCTACAGCAGCTCTGATGACCTGGTTCTCTGGCTCTAGAGCAGCTATGCTGACCTGGTTCTCTGGCTCTGGAGCGGCCCTGCTGACCTGGTTCTCTGGCTCTAGAGCAGCTCAGCTGACCTGGTTCTCTGGATCTACAGCAGCTCTGCTGACCTGCTTCTATGGCTCTACAGCAGCTCTAGTGACCTGGTTCTCTGGCTCTACAATGACTCTGCTGACCAGGTTCTTTGGCTCTCAGAACAGCTCTGCTGACCTGGTTCTCTGGCTCTAGAACAGCTCTGCTGACCTGGTTCTCTTGCTCTAGAGCAGCTCTGCGGACCTGGTTCTCTGGCTCTACCAACGGTTCTCCTGATCTGGTTCTCTAGCTCTACAGAAGCTCTGCTGACCTGGTTCTCTGGCCCTAGAGCGGCTCAGCTGACCTGGTTCTCTGGCTCTACAATGGCTCTGCTGACCTGGTTCTCTGGCTCTGGAGTGGCCCTGCTGACCTGGTTCTCTGGATCTAGAGCAGCTCAGCTGACCTGGTTCTCTGGCTCTACAATGGTTCTGCTGACCTGGTTCTCTGGCTCTACAGCAGCTCTGCTGACCTGGTTCTCTGGCTCTAGAGCGGCTCAGCTGACCTGGTTCTCTGGCTCTACAATGGCTCTGCTGACCTGGGTCTCAGGCTCTAGAGTGGCTCTGCTTGCCTGGTTCTCTGGCTCTAGAGCGGCTCTGCTGACCTGGTTCTATTGTTCTACAGCAGCTCTGCTGACCTGGGTCTCAGGTTCTACAACAGTTCTGCTGACCTGGTTCTCTGGCTCTACAGCAGCTTTGCTGACCCGGTTCTCTGGCTCTAGAGCTGGCTCTGCTGACCTGGTTCTCTGGCTCTAGAGCAGCTCTGCTGACCTGGTTCTCTGGCTCTAGGCAGCTCTGCTGACCTGGTTCTCTGGCTCTACAGCAGCTCTGCTGACCTGGTTACTCTGGCTCTACAGCAGCTCTGCTGACCTGGTTCTCTGGCTCTAGAGCAGCTCAGCTGACCTGGTTCTCTGGCTCTACAGCAGCTCTGCTGACCTGCTTCTATGGCTCTACAGCAGCTCTAGTGACCTGGTTCTCTGGCTCTACAATGACTCTGCTGACCAGGTTCTCTGGCTCTACAGCAGCTCTGCTGACCTGGTTCTCTGGCTCTAGAACAGCTCTGCTGACCTGGTTCTCTGGCTCTAGAGCAGCTCTGCTGACCTGGTTCTCTGGCTCTACAACGGTTCTCCTGACCTTGTTCTCTGGCTCTACAGCAGCTCTGCTGACCTGGTTCTCTGGCTCTAGAGCGGCTCAGCTGACCTGGTTCTCTGGCTCTACAATGGCTCTGCTGACCTGGTTCTATGGCTCTACAGCAGCTCTGCTGACCAGGTTCTCTGGCTCTACAACAGCTCTGCTGACCTGGTTCTCTGGCTCTACAGCAGCACTGCTGACCTGGTTCTCTGCCTTTAGAGCAGCTCTGCTGACCTGGTTCTCTGGCTCTAGAGCAGCTCTGCTGACCTGGTTCTCTGGCTCTACAGCAGCTCTGCTGTTCTGGTTCTCTGGCTCTAGAGCAGCTCTGCTGAGCTGGTTCTCTGGTCTCTACAACGGCTCTGCTGACCTGGTTCTCTGGCTCTACAGCAGCTCTGCTGACCTGGTTAACTCGCTCTAGAGCAGCTCTGCTGACCTGGTTAACTCGCTCTAGAGCAGCTTTGCTGACCTGGTTCTCTGGCTCTAGAGCGGCTCTGCTGACCTGGTTCTCTGGCTCTACAACAGCTCTGCTGACCTGGTTCTCAGGCTCTACAGCCGCTCTGCTGACCTGGGTTTTCTGGCTCTAAAGCAGCGCTGCTGACCTGGTTCTCTGACTCTACAACAGCTCTGCTGACCTTGTTCTCTGGCTCTACAACGGCTCTGCTGACCTGGTTCTCAGGCTCTACAGCCACTTTGCTAACCTGGTTCTCTGGCTCCACAGTAGCTCTGCTGACCTGGTTCTCTGGCTCTACAGCAGATCTGCTGACCTGGTTCTCTGGCTCTACAGCAGCTCTGCTGACCTGGTTCTCAGGCTCTAGAGTGGCTCAGCTGACCTGGTTTTCTGGCTCTACAGCAGCTCTGCTGACCTGGTTCTCTGGCTCTACAGCAGCTCTGCTGACCTGGTTCTCTGGCTCTACAATGGCTCTGCTGACCTGGTTCTCAGGCTCTACAGTAGCTTGCTGACCTGGTTCTCTGGCTCTAGAGTGGCTCTGCTGACCTGGTTCTCTGACTCTAGAGTGGCTCTGCTGACCCGGTTCTTTGGCTCTAGAGCGGCTCTGCTCACCTGGCTCTCTGTCTCTACCACAGCTCTGCTGACCTGGTTCTCTAGCTCTAGAGAAGCTCTCCTGACCTGGTTCTCTGGCTCTAGAGAACCTATGCTGACCTGGCTCTCTGGCTCTACAACGGCTCTGCTGACCTGGTTCTCTGGATCTACAATGGCTCTGCTGACCTGGTTCTCAGGCTCTACAGTAGCTTGCTGACCTGGTTCTCTGGCTCTAGAGTGGCTCTGCTGACCTGGTTCTCTGACTCTAGAGTGGCTCTGCTGACCTGGTTCTTTGGCTCTAGAGCGGCTCTGTTGACCTGGTTCTTTGGCGCTACAGCGGCTCTGCTGACCTGGTTCTATGGCTCTACAGCAGCTCTGCTGACCTGGGTCTCTGGCTCTACAGCAGCTCTGCTGACCTGGTTCTCTGGCTCTACAATGGCTCTGCTGACCTGGTTCTCAGGCTCTACAGTAGCTTGCTGACCTGGTTCTCTGGCTCTAGAGTGGCTCTGCTGACCTGGTTCCCTGACTCTAGAGCAGCTCTAGTGACCTGGTTCTCTGGCTCTACAGCGGCTCTGCTCACCTGGCTCTCTGTCTCTACCACAGCTCTGCTGACCTGGTTCTCTAGCTCTAGAGAAGCTCTCCTGACCTGGTTCTCTGGCTCTAGAGAACCTATGCTGACCTGGCTCTCTGGCTCTACAGCGGCTCTGCTGACCTGGTTCTCTGGATCTACCGCAGCTCTGATGACCTGGTTCTCTGGCTCTACAGCAGCTCTGCTGACCTGGTTCTCTGGCTCTAGAGCAGCTCTGCCTGACCTGGTTCTCTGGCTCTGGAGCGGCCCTGCTGACCTGGTTCTCTGGCTCTAGAGCAGCTCAGCTGACCTGGTTCTCTGGCTCTACAGCAGCTCTGCTGACCTGCTTCTATGGCTCTACAGCAGCTCTACTGACCTGGTTCTCTGGCTCTACAATGACTCTGCTGACCAGGTTCTTTGGCTCTACAGCAGCTCTGCTGACCTGGTTCTCTGGCTCTAGAACAGCTCTGCTGACCTGGTTCTCTGGCTCTGGAGCGGCCCTGCTGACCTGGTTCTCTGGCTCTAGAGCAGCTCAGCTGACCTGGTTCTCTGGCTCTACAGCAGCTCTGCTGACCTGCTTCTATGGCTCTACAGCAGCTCTAGTGACCTGGTTCTCTGGCTCTACAATGACTCTGCTGACCAGGTTCTTTGGCTCTACAGCAGCTCTGCTGACCTGGTTCTCTGGCTCTAGAACAGCTCTGCTGACCTGGTTCTCTGGCTCTAGAGCAGCTCTGCTGACCTGGTTCTCTGGCTCTACAGCGGTTCTCCTGACCTTGTTCTCTGGCTCTACAGCAGCTCTGCTGACCTGGTTCTCTGGCTCTAGAGCGGCTCAGCTGACCTGGTTCTCTGGCTCTACAATGGCTCTGCTGACCTGGTTCTATGGCTCTACAGCAGCTCTGCTGACCAGGTTCTCTGGCTCTACAACAGCTCTGCTGACCTGGTTCTCTGGCTCTACAGCAGCACTGCTGACCTGGTTCTCTGCCTTTAGAGCAGCTCTGCTGACCTGGTTCTCTGGCTCTAGAGCAGCTCTGCTGACCTGGTTCTCTGGCTCTACAGCAGCTCTGCTGTTCTGGTTCTCTGGCTCTAGAGCAGCTCTGCTGAGCTGGTTCTCTGGCTCTACAACGGCTCTGCTGACCTGGTTCTCTGGCTCTACAGCAGCTCTGCTGACCTGGTTAACTCGCTCTAGAGCAGCTCTGCTGACCTGGTTAACTCGCTCTAGAGCAGCTTTGCTGACCTGGTTCTCTGGCTCTAGAGCGGCTCTGCTGACCTGGTTCTCTGGCTCTACAACAGCTCTGCTGACCTGGTTCTCAGGCTCTACAGCCGCTCTGCTGATGGGTTTTCTGGCTCTAAAGCAGCGCTGCTGACCTGGTTCTCTGACTCTACAACAGCTCTGCTGACCTTGTTCTCTGGCTCTACAACGGCTCTGCTGACCTGGTTCTCAGGCTCTACAGCCACTTTGCTAACCTGGTTCTCTGGCTCCACAGTAGCTCTGCTGACCTGGTTCTGTGGCTCTACAGCAGATCTGCTGACCTGGTTCTCTGGCTCTACAGCAGCTCTGCTGACCTGGTTCTCAGGCTCTAGAGTGGCTCAGCTGACCTGGTTTTCTGGCTCTACAGCAGCTCTGCTGACCTGGTTCTCTGGCTCTACAGCAGCTCTGCTGACCTGGTTCTCTGGCTCTACAATGGCTCTGCTGACCTGGTTCTCAGGCTCTACAGTAGCTTGCTGACCTGGTTCTCTGGCTCTAGAGTGGCTCTGCTGACCTGGTTCTCTGACTCTAGAGTGGCTCTGCTGACCCGGTTCTTTGGCTCTAGAGCGGCTCTGTTGACCTGGTTCTTTGGCGCTACAGCGGCTCTGCTAACCTGGTTCTATGGCTCTACAGCAGCTCTGCTGACCTGGGTCTCAGGCTATACAATGGCTCTGCTGACCTGGTTCTCTGGCTCTACAGCGGCTCTGCTGACCTGGTCCTCTGGCTCTACAGCGGCTCTGCTGACCTGGGTCTCTGGCTCTAGAGTGGCTCTGCTGGCCTGGTTCTCTTGCTCTAGAAAGGCTCTGCTAACCTGGTTTTCTGGCTCTAGAGCGGCTCTGCTGACCTGGTTATGTGGCTCTAATGCTGCTCTGCTGACCCGATTCTCTGGCTCTAGAGCGGCTCTGCTTACATTGGTCTATTGCTCTACAGCAGCTCTGCTGACCTGGTTCTCTGGCTCTAAAGCGGCTCTGCTGACCTGGTTCTCTGGCTTTAGAGCAGCTCTGCTGACCTGGTTCTCCGGCTCTAGAGCAGCTCTGCTGACCTGGTTTTCTGGCTCTAGAGCTGCTTTGCTGACCTGGTTCTCTGGTTCTAGAGTTGATCTGCTGGCCTGGTTATCTGGCTCTAGAGCGGCTCTGCTGACCAGGTTCTCTGGTTCTGGAGCGGCTCTGCTGACCAGGTTCTCTGGCTCTAGAGCGGCTCTACTGACCTGTTTCTCAGGCTCTAGAGCGGCTCTGTTCTCTGGCTCTAGAGCATGTCTGCTGACCTGGTTCTCTGGCTCTACAGCAGCTCTGCTGACCTGGTTCTCTGGCTCTAGAGCGGCTCAGCTGACCTGGTTCTCTGGCTCTGCAATGGCTCTGCTGACCTGGTACTCTGGCTCTACAGCAGCACTGCTGACCTGGTTCTCTGCCTTTAGAGCAGCTCTGCTGACCTGGTTCTCTGGCTCTAGAGCAGCTCTGCTGACCTGGTTCTCTGGCTCTACAGCAGCTCTGCTGTCCTGGTTCTCTGGCTCTAGAGCGGCTCTGCTGAACTGGTTCTCTGGCTCTAGAGCATGTCTGCTGACCTGGTTCTCTGGCTCTACAGCAGCTCTGCTGACCTGGTTCTCTGGCTCTAGAGCGGCTCAGCTGACCTGGTTCTCTGGCTCTGCAATGGCTCTGCTGACCTGGTACTCTGGCTCTACAGCAGCACTGCTGACCTGGTTCTCTGCCTTTAGAGCAGCTCTGCTGACCTGGTTCTCTGGCTCTAGAGCAGCTCTGCTGACCTGGTTGTCTGGCTCTACAGCAGCTCTGCTGAGCTGGTTCTTTGGCTCTACAGCAGCTCTGCTGACCTGGTTAACTCGCTCTAGAGCAGCTTTGCTAACCTGGTTCTCTGGCTCAAGAGCGGCTCTGCTGACCTTGTTCTCTGGCTCTACAACAGCTCTGCTGACCTTGTTCTCAGGCTCTACAGCCGCTCTGCTGACCTGGTTCTCTGGCTCTAAGGCAGCGCTGCTGACCTGGTTCTCTGACTCTACAACAGCTCTGCTGACCTTGTTCTCTGGCTCTACAACGGCTCTGCTGACCTGGTTCTCAGGCTCTACAGCCACTTTGCTAACCTGGTTCTCTGGCTCTAGAGCAGCTCTGCTGACCTGGTTCTCTGGCTCCACAGTAGCTCTGCTGACCTGGTTCTCTGGCTCTACAGCAGATCTGCTGACCTGGTTATCTGGCTCTACAGCAGCTCTGCTGACCTGGTTCTCAGGCTCTAGAGCGGCTCAGCTGACCTGGTTTTCTGGCTCTACAGCAGCTCTGCTGACCTGGTTCTCTGGCTCTACAGCAGCTCTGCTGACCTGGTTCTCTGGCTCTACAATGGCTCTGCTGACCTGGTTCTCAGGCTCTACAGTAGCTTGCTGACCTGGTTCTCTGGCTCTAGACTGGCTCTGCTGACCTGGTTCCCTGACTCTAGAGCAGCTCTAGTGACCTGGTTCTCTGGCTCTACAGCGGCTCTCCTCACCTGGCTCTCTGTCTCTACCACAGCTCTGCTGACCTGGTTCTCTGGCTCTAGAGAAGCTCTCCTGACCTGGTTCTCTGGCTCTAGAGAACCTATGCTGACCTGGCTCTCTGGCTCTACAACGGCTCTGCTGACCTGGTTCTCTGGATCTACCGCAGCTCTGATGACCTGGTTCTCTGGCTCTACAGCAGCTCTGCTGACCTGGTTCTCTGGCTCTAGAGCAGCTCTGCTGACCTGGTTCTCTGGCTCTGGAGCGGCCCTGCTGACCTGGTTCTCTGGCTCTAGAGCAGCTCAGCTGACCTGGTTCTCTGGCTCTACAGCAGCTCTGCTGACCTGCTTCTATGGCTCTACAGCAGCTCTACTGACCTGGTTCTCTGGCTCTACAATGACTCTGCTGACCAGGTTCTTTGGCTCTACAGCAGCTCTGCTGGCCTGGTTCTCTGGCTCTAGAACAGCTCTGCTGACCTGGTTCTCTGGCTCTAGAGCAGCTCTGCTGACCTGGTTCTCTGGCTCTACAACAGTTCTACTTACCTGGTTCTCTGGCTCTACAGCAGCACTGCTGACCTGGTTCTCTGCCTTTAGAGCAGCTCTGCTGACCTGGTTCTCTGGCTCTAGAGCAGCTCTGCTGACCTGGTTCTCTGGCTCTACAGCAGCTCTGCTGTCCTGGTTCTCTGGCTCTAGAGCAGCTCTGCTGAGCTGGTTCTCTGGCTCTACAACGGCTCTGCTGACCTGGTTCTCTGGCTCTACAGCAGCTCTGCTGACCTGGTTAACTCAATCTAGAGTAGCTTTGCTGACCTGGTTCTCTGGCTCTAGAGCGGCTCTGCTGACCTGGTTCTCTGGCTCTACAACAGCTCTGCTGACCTGGTTCTCAGGCTCTACAGCCGCTCTGCTGACCTGGTTCTCTGGCTCTAAGGCAGCGCTGCTGACCTGGTTCTCTGACTCTACAACAGCTCTGCTGACCTTGTTCTCTGGCTCTACAACGGCTCTGCTGACCTGGTTCTCAGGCTCTACAGCCACTTTGCTAACCTGGTTCTCTGGCTCTAGAGCAGCTCTGCTGACCTAGTTCTCTGGCTCCACAGTAGCTCTGCTGACCTGGTTCTCTGGCTCTACAGCAGATCTGCTGACCTGGTTCTCTGGCTCTACAGCAGCTCTGCTGACCTGGTTCTCAGGCTCTAGAGTGGCTCAGCTGACCTGGTGTTCTGGCTCTACAGCAGCTCTGCTGACCTTGTTCTCTGGCTCTAGAGCAGCTCTGCTGACCTGGTTCTCTGGCTCTACAATGGCTCTGCTGACCTGGTTCTCAGGCTCTACAGTAGCTTCCTGACCTGGTTCTCTGGCTCTAGAGTGGCTCTGCTGACCTGGTTCTCTGACTCTAGAGCGGCTCTGCTGACCCGGTTCTTTGACTCTAGAGCGGCTCTGCTGACCTGGTTCTTTGGCACTACAGCGGCTCTGCTGACCTGGTTCTATGGCTCTACAGCAGCTCTGCTGACCTGGGTCTCAGGCTCTACAATGGCTCTGCTGACCTGGTTCTCTTGCTCTAGAAAGGCTCTGCTGACCTGGTTTTCTGGCTCTAGAGCGGCTCTGCTGACCTGGTTATCTGGCTCTAATGCTGCTCTGCTGACCCGATTCTCTGGTTCTAGAGCGGCTCTGCTTACATGGGTCTATTGGTCTACAGCAGCTCTGCTGACCTGGTTCTCTGGCTCTAAAGCGGCTCTGCTGACCTGGTTTTCTGGCTTTAGAGCAGCTCTGCTGACCTGGTTCTCCGGCTCTAGAGCAGCTCTGCTGACCTGGTTTTCTGGCTCTAGAGCTGCTTTGCTGACCTGGTTCTCTGGTTCTAGAGTTGCTCTGCTGGCCTGGTTCTCTGGCTCTAGAGCGGCTCTGCTGACCAGGTTCTCTGGTTCTGGAGCGGCTCTGCTGACCAGGTTCTCTGGCTCTAGAGCGGCTCTACTGACCTGTTTCTCAGGCTCTAGAGTGGCTCTGCTGAACTGGTTCTCTGGCTCTAGAGCATGTCTGCTGACCTGGTTCTATGGCTCTACAGCAGCTCTGTTGACCTGGTTCTATAGCTCTACAACGGCTCTGCTGACATAGTTCTATGGCTCTACAGCAGTTCTGCTGACCTGGTTCTCTGGCTCTAGAGCAGCTCTGCTGACCTGGTTCTCTGGCTCTACAGCAGCTCTGCTGACCTGGGTCTCAGGCTCTAGAGTGGCTCTGCTGGACTGGTTCTCTGCCTCTAGAGCGGCTCCTGACCTGGTTCTCTGGCTCTACAGCAGCTCTGCTTACCTGGTTCTCTGGCTCTACTGCAGCTCTGCTGACCTTGTTCTCTGGCTGCACAGTGGCTCTGCTGACCTGGTTCTCTGGCTCTAGAGCAGCTCTGCTGACCTGGTTCTCTGGCTCTACAGCCGCTCTGCTGACCTGGTTCTCTGGCTCTGGAGCAGCTCTGCTGACCTGGTTCTCTGGCTCTAAAACAGCTCTGCTGACCTGGTTCTCTTGGCTCTACAACGGCTCTGCTGACCTGGTTCTCAGGCTCTACAGCAGATTGCTGACCAGGTTCTCTGGCTCGAGAGTGGCTCTGCTGGCCAGGTTCTCTGGCTCTAGAGTGGCTCTGCTGACCTGGTTCTCTGGCTCTAGAGCGGCTCTGCTGACCCTGTTCTCTGGCTCTAAGCTCTGCTGACCTGGTTCTATTACTCTTCAGCAGCTCTGCTGACCTGGGCCTCAGGCTCTACAACGGCTCTGCTGACCTGGTTCTCTGGCTCTACAGCAGCTCTGCTGACCTAGTTCTCTGGCTCTACAGCGGCTATGCTGACCTGGTTCTCTGGCTCCACAGCAGCTCTGCTGACCTGGTTCTCTGGCTCTACAGCAGATCTGCTGACCTGGTTCTCTGGCTCTAGAACAGCTCTGCTGACCTGGTTCTCTGGCTCTACAGCAGCTCTGCTGACATGGTTCTCTGGCTCTATAGCAGCTCTGCTGACCTGGTTCTCTGGCTCTAGCGCAGCTCTGCTGACCTGGTTCTCTGGCTCTGGAGCAGCTCTGCTGACATGGTTCTCTGGCTCTAGAGCGGCTCTGCTGACCTGGTTCTCTGGCTCTAGAGCAGCTCTGCTGACCTGGTTCTCTGGCTCTACAACGGCTCTGCTGACCTGGTTCTCAGGCTCTAGAGTGGCTCTCCTGGCCTGGTTCTCTGGCTCTAGAGCGGCTCTGCTGACCTGGTTCTCAGGCTCTACAACAGCTCTGCTGACCTGGTTCTCTGGCTCTACAGCAGCTCTGCTGTCCTGGTTCTCTGGCTCTAGAGCAGCTCTGCTGAGCTGGTTCTCTGGCTCTACAACGGCTCTGCTGACCTGGTTCTCTGGCTCTACAGCAGCACTGCTGACCTGGTTCTCTGTCTCTACAACGGCTCCGCTGATCTGGTTCTCAGGCTCTACAGCAGCTTGCTGGCCTGGTTCTGTGGCTCTAGAGCGGCTCTGCTGACCTGGTTCTCTGGCTCTAGAGCTGCACTACTGACCCGGTTCTCAGGCTCTAGAGCGGCTCTGCTGAACTGGTGCTCTGGCTCTAGAGCGTGTCTGCTGACCTGGTTCTCTGGCTGTACAGCAGCTCTGCTGACCTGGTTCTCTGGCTCAACAGCGGCTCTGCTCACCTGGTTCTCTGGCTCTACAGCAGCTCTGCTGACCTGGTTCTCTCGCTCTATATCAGCTCTGCTTACATGGTTCTCTGGCTTTAGAGAGGCTCTGCTGACATAGTTCTCTGGCTCTAGAGCAGCTCTGCTGACCTGGTTCTCTGGCTCAACAACGGCACTCCTGACTTGGTTCTCTGGCTCTACAGCAGCTCTGCTGACCTGGTTCTCTGGCTCTAGAGCAGCTCTGCTGACCTGGTTCTCTGGCTCTAGAGCAGCTCTGCTGACCTGGTTCTCTGGCGCGGTCCTGCTGACCTGGTTCTCTGGCTCTAGAGCAGCTCTGCTGACCTGGTTCTCAGGCTCTACAACAGCTCTGCTGACCTGGTTCTCTGGCTCTACAGCAGCTCTGCTGACCTGGGTCTCAGGCTCTAGAGTGGCTCTGCTGGACTTGTTCTCTGGCTCTAGAGCGGCTCCTGACCTGGTTCTCTGGCTCTACAGCAGCTCTGCTTACCTGGTTCTCTGGCTCTACAGCAGCTCTGCTGACCTTGTTCTGTGGCTGCACAGTGGCTCTGCTGACCTGGTTCTCTGGCTCTAGAGCAGCTCTGCTGACCTGGTTCTCTGGCTCTACAGCCACTCTGCTGACCTGGTTCTCTGGCTCTGGAGCAGCTCTGCTGACCTGGCTCTCTGGCTCTAAAACAGCTCTGCTGACCTGGTTCTCTTGGCTCTACAACGGCTCTGCTGACCTGGTTCTCAGGCTCTACAGCAGATTGCTGACCAGGTTCTCTGGCTCTAGAGTGGCTCTGCTGGCTAGGTTCTCTGGCTCTAGAGCAGCTCTGCTGACCTGGTTCTCTGGCTCTAGAGCGGCTCTGCTGACCCTGTTCTCTGGCTCTATAGAAGCTCTGCTGACCTGGTTCAATTACTCTTCAGCAGCTCTGCTGACCTGGGACTTAGGCTCTACAACGGCTCTGCTGACCTGGTTCTCTGGCTCTACAGCAGCTCTGCTGACCTAGTTCTCTGCCTCTACAGCGGCTATGCTGACCTGGTTCTCTGGCTCTACAGCAGCTCTGCTGCCCTGGTTCTCTGGCTCTACAGCGGCTCTGCTGACCTGGTTCTCAGGCTCTACAACAGCTCTGCTGACCTGGTTCTCTGGCTCTACAGCAGCTCTGCTGTCCTGGTTCTCTGGCTCTAGAGCAGCTCTGCTGAGCTGGTTCTCTGGCTCTACAACAGCTCTGCTGACCTGGTTCTCTGGCTCTACAGCAGCTCTGCTGACCTGGTTCTCTGTCTCTACAATGGCTCCGCTGATCTGGTTCTCAGGCTCTACAGCAGCTTGCTGACCTGGTTCTCTGGTTCGAGAGCGGCTCTGCTGGCCTGGTTCTGTGGCTCTAGAGCAGCTCTGCTGACCTGGTTCTCAGGCTCTAGAGCTGCACTACTGACCCGGTTCTCAGGCTCTAGAGCGGCTCTGCTGAACTGGTTCTCTGGCTCTAGAGCGTGTCTGCTGACCTGGTTCTCTGGCTCTACAGCAGCTCTGCTGACCTGGTTCTCTGGCTCTACAGCGGCTCTGCTCACCTGGTTCTCTGGCTCTACAGCAGCTCTGCTGACCTGGTTCTCTGGCTTTAGAGAGGCTCTGCTGACATAGTTCTCTGGCTCTACAGCAGCTCTGCTGACCTGGTTCTCTGGCTCTACAGCAGCTCTGCTGACCTGGTTCTCTGGCTCTAGAGCAGCTCTGCTGACCTGGTTTTCTGGCTCTGGAGCGGTCCTGCTGACCTGGTTCTCTGGCTCTAGAGCAGCTCAGCTGACCTGATTCTCTGTCTCTACAGCAGTTCTGCTGACCTGGTTCTATGGCTCTAAAGCAGCTCTAGTGACCTGGTTTTCTGGCTCTAGAGCAGCTCTGCTGACCTGGTTCTCTGGCTCTACAACGGTTCTGCTGACCTGGTTCTCTGGCTCTACAGCAGCTCTGCTGACCTGGTTCTCTGGCTCTAGAGCAGCTCTGCTGACCTTGTTCCCTGGCTCTACAACGGCTCTGCTGACCTGGTTCTCTGGCTCTACAGCAGCTCTGCTGTCCTGGTTCTCTGGCTCTACAGCAGCTTTGCTGACCTTGTTCTCTGGCTCTACAACAGCTCTGCTGACCTGGTTCTCTGGCTCTACTACCGCTCTGCTGACCTGGTTCTCTGGCTCTAGAGCAGCTCTGCTGACCTGGTTCTCTGGCTCTGGAGCAGATCTTCTGACCTGGTTCTCTGGCTCTACAACAGCTCTGCTGACCTGGTTCTCGGGCTCTACAGCGGCTCTGCTAACCTGATTCTCTGGCTCTAGAGCAGCTCTGCTGACCTGGTTCTCTGGCTCTAGAGCAGCTCTGCTCACCTGGTTCTCTGGCTCTACACTGGCTCTGCTGACCTGGTTCTCTGGCTCTACAACAGCTCTGCTGACCTGGTTCTCTGGCTCTAGAGCAGCTCTGCTGACCTGGTTCTCTGGCTCTAGAGCAGCTCTGCTGACCTGGTTCTCTGGCTCTACAGCGGCTCTGCTTACATGGTTCTATGGCTCGACAGCAGCTCTGCTGACCTTGTACTCAGGCTCTAGAGCGGCTCTACTGACCTGGTTGTCTGGCTCTAGAGTGGCTCTGCTGACCTGGTTATCTGGCTCTAATGCTGCTCTGCTGACCCAGTTCTCTGACTCTAGAGCGGCTCTGCTTACATGGTTCTATGGCTCTACAGCGGCTCTGCTGACCTGGTTCTCTGGCTCTAAAGCGGCTCTGCTGACCTGATTCTCTGGCTCTAAAGCGGCTCTGCTGACCTGGTTCTCTGGCTCTATGGCAGCGCTGCTGACCTGGGTCTCAGGCTCTACAATGGCTCTGCTGACCTGGGTCTCAGGCTCTACAACGGCTCTGCTGACCTTGTTCTCTGGCTCTACAGCAGGACTGCTGAACTGGCTCTTTGGCTCTACAGCGGCTCTGCTGACCTGGTTCTCTGGCTCTACAGCAGCTCTGCTGACCTGGTTCTCTGGCTCTACAGCAGCTCTGCTGACCTGGCACTCTGGCTCTAGAGCAGCTCTGCTGACCTGGTTCTCTGGCTCTAGAGCAGCTCTGCTGACCTTGTTCTCTGGCTCTAGAGCAGCTATGCTGACCTGGTTTTCCAGCTCTAGAGCAGCTTTGCTGACCTGGTTCTCTGGCTCTAGAGCAGCTCTGCTGACCTCGTTCTCTAGCTCTAGAGCAGCTCTGCTGACCTGGTTCTCAGGCTTTACAGCAGCTCTGCTGTCCCGGTTCTCTGGCTCTAAGGCGGCTCTGCTGACCTGGTTCTCTGGCTCTAGAGCGGCTCTACTGGCCTGGTTCTCTGGCTCTACAACAGCTCTGCTGACCTGGTTCTCTGGCTCTACAACGGCTCTGCTGACCTGGTTCTCAGGCTTTACAGCAGCCTGCTGACCTGGTTCTCTAGTTCTAGAGTTGCTCTGCTGGCCTGGTTCTCTGGCTCTAGAGCGGCTCTGCTGACCTGGTTCTCTGGCTCTGGAGCGGCTCTGCTGACCTGGTTCTCTTGCTCTAGAGTGGCTCTACTGACCCGGTTCTCAGGCTCTAGAGCGGCTCTGCTGAACTGGTTCTCTTGCTCTAGTGCGGCTCTACTGACCCGGTTCTCAGGCTCTAGAGCGGCTCTGCTGAACTGGTTCTCTGGCTCTAGAACGTGTCAGCTGACCTGGTTCTGTGGCTCTACAGCAGCTCTGCTGACCTGGTTCTATGGCTCTACAATGGCTCTGCTGACCTGGTTCTATGGCTCTACAGCAGCTCTACTGACCTGGTTCTCTGGCTCTAGAGCAGCTCTGCTGACCTGGTTCTCTGGCTCTTCAGCAGCTCTGCTGACCTGGGTCTAAGGCTCTAGAGTTGCTCTGCTGGCCTGGTTCTCTGGCTCTAGAGCGGCTCCTGCCCTGGTTCTCTGGCTCTACAGCAGCTCTGCTGATCTGGTTCTCTGGCTCTACAGCAGCTCTGCTGACCTGGTTCTCTGGATCGAAACGGCTCTGCTGACCTGGTTCTCTGGCTCTACAGCGGCTCTGCTGACCTGGTTCTCTGGCTCTAGAGCAGCTCTGCTGACCTGGTTCTCTGGCTCTAGAGCAGCTCTGCTCACCTGGTTCTCTGGCCCTACACCGGCTCTGCTGACCTGGTTCTCTGGCTCTACAACAGCTCTGCTGACCTGGTTCTCTGGCTCTAGAGCAGCTCTGCTGACCTGGTTCTCTGGCTCTAGAGCGGCTCTGCTGACCTGGTTCTCTGGCTCTACAGCAGCTTTGCTGACCTGGTTCTCTGGCTCTAGAGTGGCTCTGCTGACCTGGTTCTCTGGCTCTACAGCAGCTTTGCTGACCTGGTTCTCTGGCTCTACAGCGGCTCTGCTTACATGGTTCTATGGCTCGACAGCAGCTCTGCTGACCTTGTACTCAGGCTCTAGAGCGGCTCTACTGACCTGGTTGTCTGGCTCTAGAGTGGCTCTGCTGACCTGGTTATCTGGCTCTAATGCTGCTCTGCTGACCCAGTTCTCTGACTCTAGAGCGGCTCTGCTTACATGGTTCTATGGCTCTACAGCGGCTCTGCTGACCTGGTTCTCTGGCTCTAAAGCGGCTCTGCTGACCTGATTCTCTGGCTCTAAAGCGGCTCTGCTGACCTGGTTCTCTGGCTCTATGGCAGCGCTGCTGACCTGGGTCTCAGGCTCTACAATGGCTCTGCTGACCTGGGTCTCAGGCTCTACAACGGCTCTGCTGACCTTGTTCTCTGGCTCTACAGCAGGACTGCTGAACTGGCTCTTTGGCTCTACAGCGGCTCTGCTGACCTGGTTCTCTGGCTCTACAGCAGCTCTGCTGACCTGGTTCTCTGGCTCTACAGCAGCTCTGCTGACCTGGCACTCTGGCTCTAGAGCAGCTCTGCTGACCTGGTTCTCTGGCTCTAGAGCAGCTCTGCTGACCTTGTTCTCTGGCTCTAGAGCAGCTATGCTGACCTGGTTTTCCAGCTCTAGAGCAGCTTTGCTGACCTGGTTCTCTGGCTCTAGAGCAGCTCTGCTGACCTCGTTCTCTAGCTCTAGAGCAGCTCTGCTGACCTGGTTCTCAGGCTTTACAGCAGCTCTGCTGTCCCGGTTCTCTGGCTCTAAGGCGGCTCTGCTGACCTGGTTCTCTGGCTCTAGAGCGGCTCTACTGGCCTGGTTCTCTGGCTCTACAACAGCTCTGCTGACCTGGTTCTCTGGCTCTACAACGGCTCTGCTGACCTGGTTCTCAGGCTTTACAGCAGCCTGCTGACCTGGTTCTCTAGTTCTAGAGTTGCTCTGCTGGCCTGGTTCTCTGGCTCTAGAGCGGCTCTGCTGACCTGGTTCTCTGGCTCTGGAGCGGCTCTGCTGACCTGGTTCTCTTGCTCTAGAGTGGCTCTACTGACCCGGTTCTCAGGCTCTAGAGCGGCTCTGCTGAACTGGTTCTCTTGCTCTAGTGCGGCTCTACTGACCCGGTTCTCAGGCTCTAGAGCGGCTCTGCTGAACTGGTTCTCTGGCTCTAGAACGTGTCAGCTGACCTGGTTCTGTGGCTCTACAGCAGCTCTGCTGACCTGGTTCTATGGCTCTACAATGGCTCTGCTGACCTGGTTCTATGGCTCTACAGCAGCTCTACTGACCTGGTTCTCTGGCTCTAGAGCAGCTCTGCTGACCTGGTTCTCTGGCTCTTCAGCAGCTCTGCTGACCTGGGTCTAAGGCTCTAGAGTTGCTCTGCTGGCCTGGTTCTCTGGCTCTAGAGCGGCTCCTGCCCTGGTTCTCTGGCTCTACAGCAGCTCTGCTGATCTGGTTCTCTGGCTCTACAGCAGCTCTGCTGACCTGGTTCTCTGGATCGAAAACGGCTCTGCTGACCTGGTTCTCTGGCTCTACAGCGGCTCTGCTGACCTGGTTCTCTGGCTCTAGAGCAGCTCTGCTGACCTGGTTCTCTGGCTCTAGAGCAGCTCTGCTCACCTGGTTCTCTGGCCCTACACCGGCTCTGCTGACCTGGTTCTCTGGCTCTACAACAGCTCTGCTGACCTGGTTCTCTGGCTCTAGAGCAGCTCTGCTGACCTGGTTCTCTGGCTCTAGAGCGGCTCTGCTGACCTGGTTCTCTGGCTCTACAGCAGCTTTGCTGACCTGGTTCTCTGGCTCTAGAGTGGCTCTGCTGACCTGGTTCTCTGGCTCTACAACGGCTCGGCTGACCCGGTTCTCAGGCTCTACAGCAGTTTGCTGACCTGGTTCTCTGGCTCTATAGTGGCTCTGCTGGCCTGGTTCTTCGGCTCTATAGCGGCTCTGCTGACCTGGTTCTTTGGCTCCAGAGCGGCTCTGCTGACCCTGTTCTCTGGCTCTAGAGCGGCTCTGCTGACCTGGTTCTATTGCTCTTCAGCAGCTCTGCTGACCTGGGTTTCAGGCTCTACAACGGCTCTGCTGACCTGGTTCTCTGGCTCTATAGCAGCTCTGTTGACCTGGTTCTCTGGCTCTACAGCGGCTATGCTGACCTGGTTCCCTTGCTCTACAGCAGCTCTGCTGACCTGGTTCTCTAGCTCTACAGCAGCTCTGCTGACCTGGTTCTCTGGCTCTAGAACAGCTCTGCTGACCTGGTTCTTTGGCTCTACAGCAGCTCCGCTGACCTGGTCCTCTGGCTCTATAGCAGCTCTGCTGACCTGGTTTTCTGGCACTAGAGCAGCTCTGCTGACCTGGTTCTCTGTCTCTAGAGTGGCTCTGCTGACCTGGTTCTCTGGCTCTAGAGCAGCTCTGCTGACCTGGTTCTCTGGCTCTGCAGGAGCTCTGCTGACCTGGTTCTCTGGCTCTACAGCAGCTCTGCTGACCTGGTTCTCGAGCTCTACAACAGCTCTGCTGACCTGGTTCTCTGGCTCTACAGCAGCTTTGCTGACCTGGTTCTCTGGCTCTAGAGCGGCTCTGCTGACCTGGTTCTCTGGCTCTACAGCAGCTCTGCTGACCTGGGTCTCAGGCTCTACAATGGTTCTTCTGACCTGGTTCTCTGGCTCTACAGCAGCTCTGCTGACCTGGTTCTCTGGCTCTAGAGCAGCTCTGCTGACCTTGTTCTCTGGCTCTACAGCGGCTCTGCTGACCTGGTTCTCTGGCTCTACAGCAGCTCTTCTGACCTGGTTCTCTAGCTCTAGAGCAGCTCTGCTGACCTGGTTCTCTGGCTCTACAACAGCTCTGCTGACCTGGCTCTCAGGCTCTTCAGCCGCGCGCTAAAACCCAAATACAAATACCAGACAAGCTGTCGCCATTGTGAAAAAAATATAGTGCCTAACGACTAATGAAGGAGACAGTGTAACGCCGCAAGTAAAAGATCCAGTTCTGATGGGCGGTCCCAAAAGGAGACAGGGCAGTAACAAGGAGGGACTAGAAGCCTCATTAGAAATCGGAAGCCTGCATTTACCATGGACGATGACGCCAGCCAATGAAAAATATGGGTGGGGCTTCCACACCACTTCTAAAACATACCCTAATACAGCATGCCTCGCAAAGCGAGCAGCGCATGCGCTGCAACGCTAGGCTTGACCTAAAAAAATAATAGTATAAGGACGCAGGGTAGGGAACCCGCCGCCAGGCCGAAAACATTGTCTATGGGAATACGCATAGTCCCCCCTCATGAGCCTTCAGAGTCACCTGGGAGCCCACCCCAGGGGCCAAACATAAAATGTATGGGAAGGGGGGACATGCAGCCCCCTCCCCAAGCCGTTAGAGGCCCTCAGAGCCCACCCTGGGGCCAAAATCATTAAACAAGAAGAAGGAGGCCGCGCAACCCCCCGCCCTCAGCTTTGGAAGGTCCCAGGAAGCCTGCCGGGCTGAACATTTTCAAAATTGGGAGGAGGGCCATGCGCTCCCCTCCCAGAGCCTCTAAAGCCCTGGGGTACCTAACCCTGGGGCTGATTACTTTAAGGGAGGGGTTGCCCTTACTGTTTATCAGAGGGGGGCAATGAGGCCCCCCTCCCTGAGCTTCGAGAAGCCTCGGGGAGCCCACCCTCAGGGTCGAAATTTAAGAAAATAGGGAGCTGGCCGTGCACCCCCCAAGCCTGAAAAGAGCCTTGGGAGCCCACCCCTGTGGCCGATTACTTAAAGGGAGGGGAGCTGAGCATCCCCCCTTCTTGAGCCATTAATGGCCCCGGTGACCACATTACTCGGGGCCGGCTCAGATGCTATGTCCCGGGGATCCCACCCCCGGGACATAGCGGTTTACCTGCCTGCAGCAGCGCGGGCAGGGAAATAAGTGTTTACTCTCGCTTGCAGGAGCATTTTCAAAACTCCCACCAAGTGGGACAAAACACCAATACCGCTCCCAACGGGCAGAAGCTTCAAAAATCCTCCCACCCGCTGGGAGTGGGCTTTTGATCTATTACTGCGGGTAGGGATACAGATCAAAATATTGCTCCTGCCTGCAGGGAGAAGCATTAGTAGCTTCTCCATGTGGGTGGGAGCAATGCCAGCTACCACTGACTGCGGGGAGCTGACGGCACCTGCAGGGGCCTTGGAGCTCCTCCGTGGCCACCAACAAGACTATGGTGGGTGCCCTGGATTGGCACCAGGGCCTCCCCCTTTTATTGTGCAGGGCCCCGGTGTAGGGGATCCCCGGGCAGAAATCGGCCCGGAGAGGGGGGCTGTGTGCCCCCTTCCCCTAAATATTATGCCAGGCCCCAGAGGATGGGGACCTCGGGCCGAAATTGGACCCGAGGATGAGGGCCGCATTCTCCCTCCTCCTAAAAAGTACACTGGGCGCAAGGGGAGGAGGGGTCATGTGCCAACCCCTGCTAATCACGCCAGGTCCCGTGGGATGGGGTCCCCGGGGCTTAAATCGGTCAAGGGGAGGGGGGCCACAAGCTCCCCCTCCCCTTTAATAAAAAAACAACGGCCTCGGGAGATGGGGTCCCCAGTGCCTAATGAGGCCTCCTCCCCTTTTTAAAAAAAAGCCTTTGCCAGCACTTGTGTATGGTCTGGTAGTCTGTTTTTTTCTGTTGAATTCACTGATATTACCACAAACATTGCCTGCAGTATACACAAATGCGTGTAGTCTCCCACACCTTGCAAAACACCTATACATCATGTCTTTACAAGTTCAAAGCTGCCCCGATTTGCAAATGTGTGTTACTTTTTTGGCTATTTGATTCACTAATGGATGCCACTTCTAAATTAGTGCCCAGGCCTATTTTCTGTCTCTTCCGACCCCGGTATTACACAGTGCTTAATTTGAGCTGGTGGTTTCCAGTGCTCTCATTGGCACTTAATTGTCAACACCGGTGCTTGTGACAGTCTGCCACAAGGTGGCACTGTCTGGCTAATTTAGAGATGACCACACCAACAGTTAATTACTAATTCAATATACATTAAAAATGACTATTACCTGCCAAGTAAACCACTCTTACAGCTTTGGGGTTCTGAAATAGTCCGAATTGTCACACTTGGAGGAGTGTGATGGTTAGTAGTTGTGTTGTTACTATCATTGGAAGGATGGCAGTGGCAATGTGTGGGGCAAGCTGCAGTGGCCTCCTGATAAGAGCCCTGGCTATTATGTTTTTTTACAAATTTAGCACTGGTAGTACACCTGCAAAACTGTACTAGGCACAGGTTTTCTGAAATACCAATTGGAATGTCCTGTGACATATTCCCCAAGCTCCTATTTCTCCAGTACGTAAATCTACATAGTGTAGACTTAAGCACTGTGGAAATGGTGCCTAATGTGCAAATGCACATTTGCCTTTTTATTTCTTTGCTGTGAAAACATTTTTCCCTGTGGAGAAACTCCTTGTCCTACTTCTCTTCCAAGTTTGAAGGTGATCCGTTCCCTTTCTCCTCGTTGAAGGGGAGTTACTCCAGCCCTTTACTGGGTCAATCTCTGACCATTTTGAGTGTGGGGGGTGTGGGATCAGAGAATGTGAATTCCCACAACCGTACAGGTTTGTCGGCGCTCACAAACTTACAAGATTAACCACATCTTATTCTACCCACCCTTTGCATGGGAGTTACTACTGCACATTTCTTCACACTCATGCTGAAGAAATATGCTGTAGTAAGTACATATACTCCTCTCAGGATTGCTTTTGTGATTTCCTGGCAGGTGTAAATGAAGGCATTTTCAGCTGTAAATCTACATTCATGCCTGAAAATGTCTTTGTGAATTGCCCCCAGAGATGTAGTGATGTAGCTAATGCTACCAATGCTTGTTTACTCTTGTTGAGCATTAGATCTACTTTAACATTGTTGCTGAGTGTAGCAGTGCTGGGTGGTAGGTGATGGGATGGTCCTGTGTATTTACAGTGTCCCTCCAATCCTTGGCTAATTCCTCTCATATAGCGTAAAACTGCTGCCATGGAGTCCAGTGGGCGGTGAGTGGCAGGAAGTTCATTGGCACTGCTGCCATCTGTTTGTTACTAACTTTACTTTATAGCGCTGAAATCTAACCCGCAACATGGGAACACAGATGCTTTTTAGATGACTTCAAGGTAAAACTAAGGGGCATATTTACAAGCCCCTTTCGCCACCACAGCGTCACTTTTCAGGACATTTTAGTGGCGATAGGGGCTTCGCATTATTTAAAATGCAGAGTTAAGCCACTTAACGTGGCTTTACGCTCCCCTGTAAATAAGGCACCCTTTCATGCTATACCTAGCGTGAAAGGGGAGGGCAATGGGTGTTGCAGTGGGTGTTCCATCGCAACACCCATTGATTTTGACGCTGCCCCCTATTTACAAGGGAGGCGTAAATAGGAGGCAGCGCCAAAATTAAGACCAGGAAAAGCCTGGTCTTAACCTGGCGAAACAAGGAGAAATGTTGAATTAATTTCTCCTTGTTTTTGCTGTTTCCATGTGTGCTGCAATGTGCAGCACACATAGAAACAGAAAAACACCATTGATTGTTAATGTGCAGGAAGGGCATAAACAATCACTTTAAAATAATTACGTTTTGCAATTTCTATGTGTGCTGCATTAAGCAGCATACATAGAAGTTACAAAACACTATTTAAAGATTGTTTATGTGCAGGAAGGGAGACCTTCAACTATCGGGCATACATAGAAGTTACAAAACGCTATTTAAAGATTGTTTATGTGCAGGAAGGGAGACCTTCAACTATCGGGCATACATAGAAGTTACAAAACGCTATTCAAAGATTGTTTATGTGCAGGAAGGAGACCTTCAACTATCGGGCGAATATGTCTCTTTACTACGAATGCGCTTTTCACGACTTGCGATGTAATGGTTCACATTAAAACAACGTGGTCGCTGTAATGGAATGCGTTGTAGCGCATTCGTAGTAAACGATGTCTCCCCTTTCGTGCAAGGGTGTCTGCATTGGCACTAGGTTGCTAAATTTAGCGCCAGCGCAGGGGGAAACGCAGGGCTGCACCATATTGTTGTAAATATGGTGCAGCCCTGCGTTTCAGAAGTGGGGGAGCGCGGCGTTAAGCCAGGAAGGCTAACGCTGTGCTCCGTCACTTCTTAGTAAATATGCCCCCAAGTTCTTTTAAAAATATGGTATTTTGCAGATTTGTTTTCCTTAGACCTACTACAGTGAAATGACGTATAAATCGTGAACCACAGATTAATAAATAGAAGGCTTAGTCCCCCGATCTAGTGTTTTCCAGATGTAATTTTGGCAGCATTGCAGCATATTTCCGGGCAGAGCCCTTCTTGCCTGCATCCATTAGAGAGATGCACACTTTTGGCCCTACTCAGCTTGTATCATTTCCTGTAAAGAGTGCTTGCACTGCGGCATCTTTGTGCCTCGGGCGCCGAAGGGTTAATACACTCGGTACAGTTGGTTGTAGTAACCCCCCTCCCCCTCCCAGCACTGAATTGCAGTATCACATATAAGTGGGAACAAAGACTACAGGGAAGGGAGTTTAATGGATTGTGATTACTGTTCTGGAACAGATTGAACCTCTTTATAGCTCATGAGAAGCTGATGTGAACTGAATTCAAACAAGCAGCTGATAATGGATTTTACTGCAGGCTCCGGCATTAAAGAGGACGCTATCTTATAATTTAAAGGCACAGACACAAAATATTATCAACGCAATCACAGGTTTGTGGCTTTTCAATTAACACGGGGTTCTGCCTTTCGTGCTGTGCAATAAAGCCCTTTTTCCCGATGTGTGACGGACAGGTGTTGCCTGAAAGCAGTACAGTAATCCTCGCTCGTGTTCCGCGAGTCCCCTGCTGGCCACCGTCCCCGCACAGATGTTTGCCGGGCGCTGCCGAGGTAAATCTTCATGAGGACTTTACTGAGTGCGCAACAATGTATTGTTTTGTCGCGTGCACCAGCAATGCCCGTCTTATACTTTGTCCTTCTCAGGGGTTTCAGTGGCATCTGTCATCTGCTGATGTTTCACTCAAGGCCCGCGTTAGCGCTGGTGCTCACAGTGCGACAGTCTCTGTTGGCGCCCCCCAAAAACCCCATTCTCCACAAATTCCCTCAATACCACGTTTTACCAGTACCCCTCATCTCTCACATGCATTTCATTTGTTTTATAGCACTATTCATACCAGTGTAGGGTGTCAGAGCACTTTACATCACATGCACATTATACAGAGCCAATGAATCATTCTTGTGTAAAACAGTCTATAGGAAATGTTACATAAGACAATGAGGACTGCAAAATGTAGGAGTGACATGTCTGATACTAGCAAACAGTATATTTTAACAGTGTATTTTCTGGAGAAGCACAAACCCAGGATTTAATAAGTATCATAGTGGTTGGCTTTACTAAATATGAATCCTAGCAACATTAGGATAATGAGAGTCTGGGGAATAAAACATAAGGTTCTAACCTATACCACACAGCTTGCATGCAGCCCTTTGATGACAGTTCATAGCTCAATGTACTATACTAGGATTGCAACTCATGAACTGTAAGGAACAAAAGGATCTCTGTGGCAAAAGCAGTAACCTACTGAGCTAGCCACATAAAATACAGTAATGTGATTTGTGTGGTGCACGTTCTTTGCAGCAGGAATATTAACCCTGTGTGCTACATTATCATGAGTGGGAACTGCCACTAGAACAAATCTCCATCTCTCTCCAGCAGGAACATTAGTCACCCGTTATCGTGACATTTTTATTGTTTCTGCACAAAACTGCAGGACTGACATGGAACTCTGCAGCAGGTGCTTTTTAAACCTGTGTTATTTCTAAACACGGTGCTTCCCAAAGTCAGCACCAGGTGCGGCTGCACCGGTGGCACCGCCCTAGAGCCGTCCGCGGGTTTACTTATGGTAGAACAGTAATATGCATTTTTATGAGCACCATTTTTCTAACACAGGTAAATAACATTTTTGTGATTCCCATAGTGTACCACCCGACTAGTATTTTTGTTCCTATCTGAGCATTCTGATATTGCATGCAGATATATAACACAGTAAATGACATACACCTAAAACCAGCCAGGACTATTGGCTTTATCAATGGGTTTTAGCTGTTTAAGATAAATGAGTAACAACAATGATTTTGTTGTCACTAATTAAAATTGAAAAGGTTTCGATTCTGAAATGGTGAGACTGAGAATGAAATATTACTGAGCCCTGTGGAAGGGGTAGTGAGTGGTCTTCTGTATATCTATTAATCACACCTGTTATGTTCACTCTATTAGACACGTACGCCCTTTTCTCTTCACATCTTTTCCAGCTGCATACCTTACACCTCATCTCTTTTCCCTTCAGCTCTCTGCAGAGAGACCGAGGATTGGATGACCATGTATTCTCAACACCTTTTTGAGCCACAGACTTCAGCCTCAACTCCAGAGCTCTCAACTGTAGCACGTTATGCACCTGGAAGTGACTTAGTTCAAAGTATGCACTATAAAAGAGTAGTATGCAACATAATAGGAAAATACAGAAACACAACATTCTGGAAATAACTATCATTCTTAGGGAATCAAAGATTAAGTAAAACGTAAACTATAAACATGAATTAAATCGCTGACATGGATTGCCTTAACTTTTTTTACAATCATTGTTCAGAAATTGCTCTATGCTTTTTGCCATTAAAGTTAGGTACAAGAACATAGGGTCCAATAAGGACCTGTTTCAATGTTCTTTTTTAATTACTACTGGGTCGGAGGGACAAGGCCCACTTAAACCCCGGAGGGAAGACTTCATCATTACTTGTCCTTTTATGGCTTTCAACGTTTCCTTATATGTCCTCTCCGGTTTATGACTGTATTGTGCTACCATTAACCCTCAATAACCTATAAACAGTTCCTGATTGAGAAGAAGTGGGGAGTTCCAATCTCTTATCTTATCAACAACCCTTGAGCAGCTCATTTGCTATTGAGGGTTGTTTGAAGGCTTGGGATATTCCATTGCCGATCCTGGTACAGTTTAAACTAATTAAGAGGTGTACAGAATTACTTCAATAACCAAAGAAACCCTGAGACATTTTAGTTTATATAATTTTCTCTCCAGTCTTGTGGACATATATCTTACTAACCTAAAACTCTCAAACTCAGCTAGCATCAGCAAAGCTAATAGGTCTCACCTATGCAAGATCTATTGGCTTTGTCAGTGTTTTTTTAGCCATGCTGTACAGCTGCGCATCACAGTGCATTTTTTTTAAACTTTCAACCATGCTGCAGAGCATCCACGATGCTGTACAACATAGCTTGGAAAAAAACATTGACAGAGCCAAATAGCTACGAGACCTATTACGTTTGTCAATTACTTTTTTTGTGGTGGGGGGTGGTAAGCAGCGCAGCACAAAGCGCGAGGGCCAGAGGGGGCAAGCAACATCTCAGCAGGGCTCAGCATGATCATTAAAATAGAAAGAAAATAAAGTTAGAAGAAAAGCGCTATGATGCAGCTCGCGCAGGCTGGGTTGTAGCGCATTTTTAGTTATAGCAGGTGGGGGCGGGAGGGGGCAAGCACATTAGGGACAGTGGAAGGAGGGTGGGAGTAAATTTCTCTTGCTCTGAGCTTTCTCGCCAAAAGTCAACGGCTTCACCAGGACTTTGTCCGACGGCTATCCGACCTTGTGCAATCCATCTTGCTGCCTTGCCCCAAAGGATCTCTGACTTTCAAAAAGTTTTTAAGTCAAAAGCTAAAACTTTCCTCCGGACTGAACTTGGTCCCTGTATCCGACCGATGCTCCGTTGCAGTCAGCCATAACATTTGATTTTGACCCGGTCTAGCTTCACCAGATACCCACGGTTGGCACTTTGCACTTTTTGGTACTAGAAATATCTAAACATTTAAGAAGTCATATCTCCAGTCCCCTTCATCTGATTTATGTTGTCTTGGTGTCTGTTTATTCATTTATATTTTTTCTATTTTTATAAATTGGAGTGGGAATTTTATTGCTTTGTATTTTCTACTTTTTTTTTCTCAAACTTGTTTTTATTGAGTTTACACAAAAAGTATCATAGCAACTGGTAATGCATACAATCGTTCCACCCGTATACAGCTGTCTTAGTGCTAATTACTTGAACAGAGTATTGCGGTTGCTACGGGTCATAGTGCCTCAGAGAGTCATATACAGATTACCAAAGCATTACATTCATCAGCTTCTTCTTAAGATAACAAAACGTAACAACAAAAAGAAAATAGGTAAAAAGTCCAACAAGCTGGGTGCGTCAAACCCAGTCTATATGTGACCCTGGGTGGCTAGGTAATGCAGAGCAAAGTCTGTGATGTGCTCTGGTGTGAAACGTTACGCCGTTTAGAATTGGAATAGGTGTAATGCTCTAACCCTCGGGGAGCAGGTAGTCAACGGGACGCCAGTGGACAAGAAATTAACCAAGGGACCCCACGCAAATTCGAAAGTTTTAAAGGCATCCTTATAAATATCACTCATGTGTTCCATGGTTAGTGCCCTCTATAAGCGTGCCTGCCATTGCGTCATGGCCGGAGCGTCCTTCTTCTTCCAGGCTGCGGCCACAGCCGTTTTGGCCTCACCCAGACATAGCCACATGATGGCCTGATCTGACGTGGTCTGATATTTCAGACTCGGGTCTCGAAGCCCCAGAAGCGCGAATTCAGGAGAATAGGGGATGGGATACCCTAGTATGTCTTTGATATGAGCGAGAATTTTGGTCCAAAAAGGGCGAATGACCGGACAGTCCTACCATAAGTGACGAAAATCGCTGAGGAGGCCGCAACCCCTCCAGCATAAGTCTGTTGTGTTGGGGAATATCTTCTTGAGTTTAGTGGGGTATAGGTACCAGTCGTAGAGTACCTTATAGTGGGCCTCCCGCTGCGCCAGTGAGTGGTTGTGGTTGTGGCGTCGTATGTCTCTCCATAAAGCTTTCCATTGCGCGTCCGTGATGTCCTGCCCAAGTGTTCGTTCCCAAAGTCAAGGTAGCGAGGACGGGGGGATGATAAAGTGTGTAGTAGTAGTGTGTAGAGGAAGGAGATATCCCCTTTCATCGTGCCCGCCCCCGTTAGGTAGCGTTCTAATGGTGTGGGTTCCCTCGTCGCCCCTTCCCTGATCTCGGGTTGCAAGGCCCAGTGGCTTAATTGGAGATAATGAAAATATTCTGACTTGGGCAAATTGAATTCTCGCTGACAGTTTTCAAATGTGAGGATATCCCAGTTATGGAAAAGATGTGTAAGAGCGAGGCATCCCCCCTCCCTCCAAGCGTCGAAAGGGCCCGGATGTAGTGCGGGGGGAACGCCGGGTTGTAGTGTATAGGCGTGAATGGGGATGGAAACGTCGTCCAGTCCGTCTGTCGCAATACGTCGTCCCAGATGTGAAGGATCGGTTTGGTAGGGGTGCTAATATAAGCATTTGCTGGGCGGTCTGTTTTCGGCTTCTAGAGGAGATTCCAGATCACCCGACCCGCTATCGCCCGGTCCATATGTAACCAGTGTTTGTCCGACGCGCGTTGGGACCATTCGACTATGACACGTAGTTGTGCTGCTTTATAATAGAGTGTCAGGTCAGGCATCGCTAGTCCTCCTTCGTCTGCGGGTTTTCGTAAAAGATGAAATGGTAGTCTCAGCCTCTTATTTTGCCACACGAATTTTTCAACCAATATATGCGCTCTCTGTAGGAAGTGTTTCTACGGGCTGATAGGGAGACTCTGAAATACGTGTAGAAATGTTGGAAGGATCACCATCTTAATGGCATGAATCCTGCCGAGCCAAGACAGATAAAGGGGTGACCAGCGCTTAAGGTCGGCTTGTAGCTGGGTAAGAAGCGGGGGATAATTAACAGCAAACAAGTCTGATATTTTAGGGGTTAGTTTAATCCCTAGATAAGTCAATTCCTTCTTGGCCCGTTGGAATGGCGTAGATGCCATCAGTGTACTCATTTCAGCCTCCGACATTGTTAGGTTAAGAATGAAAGATTTAGGGAGATTAATTTTGAGACCTGCAACCTGCTCGAAGCGGGTCAACTCTCCTTGTAGCGAGGTCAGAGATCGCATGGGGTCCGACAGTGACCACAAGACATCGTCGGCGAACAGAGATATCTTATGGTCGTCGAGACAGAAGGGCACCCCTCTGATCTCAGGTGACTCTCTAGTAGTTGCTGCTAAGGGTTCAATGCTAAGTGCAAAGAGTAGCGGGGACAGGGGGCAGCCCTGTCTCGTTCCCCTCCCCAGAAAGAAAGGGCCCGATGCTACCCCATTTACCATGATTCTGGCACTTGGGGCTGCGAAATTAGCACATATCATGTCGATGAAGGCGTCGCAGAATCCTGCGGAGGACTTGAAAGAGAAAGGAACAGTCCACCCGGTCAAACGCCTTCTCGGCATCCAGACCCAGGAGTACTACGGGGATCTGTTTTTTGGAAGTTTTTTCAATTAAGTGGATCACCCTACGAACATTATCGTGTGTTTGTCTGCCCCTAATAAAACCGGATTAGTCGGGGTGTATGAGGTCTGGCATCAAAATATCTAGCTGAGAGGCCAGTATTTTGGAATACAATTTGGCATCCAGATTAAGAAGCACTATGGGGCGGTAGGAGCCACAGAGCTGAGGGTCTTTCCCCGCCTTAGGGATCACGGTGATTAATGCTTCGCTCATGGTGCGTGTCACCCGTGACGAGGACGCAATGTGATTAAAAAGGGTGGTTAGTTGGGGAACGAGTTCCAAGCTGAAGGTTTTATAGAATTGAGCTGTCAGGCCATCCGGTCCCGGGGCCTTATGCAGCTTAAGACTCTTGAGGGCCATCTGGACCTCTTCCTCTGATATGGGCCGTCCAAGTTGTTCGTTTTGGGTAGGCGTAACCTGAGGGAGCGTCACTGTGGAAAGAGAATGTGCTTGTGTGTGGGGATGGGTTGGTCGGGTGTGTATAATGTATCATAAAAATGTCTAAAGATACACGCCTTCCCGGATTCCTCCCTAGTCTGGGCACCCGTGGGATCTTTTATGCTTGCAATATACTCCCTTTCCCTTTTTACTCGCAATTGGCGCGCCAAGTGCGCCCCTACTTTATTACCCTGAGCATATGATGTCTGCTGAAGGCGAAGTAAAGTCAGTTCTGCTTTGTTCGAATATATTGCCTGCAGTTTCCCTTTCAGGGCTGCGACCTTTCTCTGGAGTGTGAGTGTGGGGTTGGCCTTGTGCTCGCGTTCCGCAGTTTTCAACTCCCCCTCTAAGAGTAATCTCTCTGTCGCCCTTTGTTTATTAAGAGCAGACATGAGGGACAGACATTGGCCTCGAATCACTGCCTTGAACGTGTCCCAGTTGTTCGGCATGGATGTATCCTGGGGGTCATTTATTCAGAAGAATTCCCTGATGGAAGTTCGTAGTGAATCCCGCGATGTTTTATCGCGGATGAGGGCGTTGGGAAAGTACCACCTCTTGTATTTAGGTGCGGGGCCCGATCATTCCAGAGATACTACGATTGTGGCGTGATCCGAAATGATAATAGGGTGGATAATGGCCTCTCGAACTTGGCTATTTAGGGTTTGGCTGAGAAAGGTGTAGTCGAGCCTCGAATAGCTGCGGTGGACATGAGAGAAAAACGTATAATCCATATCATCTGGGTGCGCTACCCTCCACGCGTCCCTGAGGCCCATTTCCTTAACCGCTTGTTTCAGAGTTTTTGGGAAGCTCCCCGTATGCGATTTGTGCAGGTTTGAGCTGTCCGTCCCCGAATGCCAGGTGAGGTTAAAGTCACCCATGAGTATTATGACACCCGCAGCAAAGCCCCCCAACAAAGATAGAGTGGAGTGAAGGAACCTCGCCTGATTAGCTTTGGGTGCGTATATAGATGCTATGGTACATTGTCTCTCTCCCCCGAAGGCGCCCTTTCACCATTAGCACCCGTCCCTCCTTGTCAGTTTTATAGTCTTCCGGTTGTAACTTGAGTGAGGAGTGAAAGAGGAGAGCCACACCACTCTGTTTTGTGGTGGAGGAAGATTTGTAGATCAATGGGTAAGCCTTATGTTTCAACCTATGATCTTCTGATCATTTGAGATGGGTCTCTTGGAGAGCCACCACATCGTAGTGTTGATCTGTGAGGTATTTCCAAATCTTATGACGCTTAGAGGGAGCATTCATACCTCGTACGTTCCAAGACATTGTGGTGATCACCATATTGGAGGTGGCGACTGAGTGAGCCTCTCGCGGTCAAGTCTTAACCTGTATCCCTCCTCCCCCCTCCCCCTCCCGACCTCTTCCCGCCTCCCCACCCTTCGGGTCGTCAAGCTATGTTTCTCTTAGAGCTGTCCCTCCTCTCAGAGCACGCCGTGTCGTTCCTAACACCCAGAGTCAGAAAGAAAAAAACCAACAAAGAAAAAAAAAAAAAGTTGAACCATGTTAACTTTGGGACTGTACGTCCCCAGTCCAATGTTCCTCCATGGTGTTGGTCCGACACTGTGAGGCGATTAGGACCAAAGTCTGCTGCCAAGAGTTCTGCAATGCAGCTAAATGCAAAGACAAGCACCGTTCTCCATTAACCCGGCTAGGACGTCCGCGTCGTCGGAGCGTATTCAGGAGACAGGGGTAGATGGCGCCGATGTTGAGAGTGTCTGATTCCGAAACGATACTGAGAAGAAAGCGTAAGGAGTCTTTGCCATTGCTTGACCGCTTCCTAGTGTTGATGAGCCTCCGTGCCCTCAAGCCATTGCAGCTCCAAATTTGAGAGTCGGTAAAATGATTCACTTGTCTGGCTCACTCTGTGGAGTCCTAGGTGTTTGTTTCCGGAGGTTCTTGCGTCTTCTTCGTTCTGGGGAGCCGGTGGGTGCACCGGGAATTTGTTTCACCCTCCCCTGTCGTCTCCTTGCCTTGAAGCGTAGAGGTACTCTCCCCGGGGTCGTTTGCTGGCAGTGGGATTCCCAGGATACGGCATGCCTCTAGGACTTCAGTGACATGATGTGCCTTGTTTTTATATTCAAAACAGAGACCGAAGGGGTAGGTCCATCGATATCGGATAGTGTCCTGCCGTAGTTTGTCAGTGACCGGTCTAAATTGCTGGTGTCGTGCCAGGGTCACCGGGGCGATGTCTTGGAACAGCTCACATGGGTATCCTTGAAACTTCACCACGTCCACTTTCCTGGCGGCTTGTAGTATAGCTTCGTTGGTTTTGAAAGAATGGAGTTTGGCTAGGATATCCCTTGGTCGACGTTTCTCGCCATGCAGAAGCCTCCCTTTTCTATGGACTCTCTCCAGCTTCACCTTGACTGGTGCCGCTCCCAATAGCTCAGAGAACAGACCCGTGTTATAGGCCTCGAGATCCGGGCCTTCCGCCCCTTCCTCCAGGTTGCGGATTCTTATGTTATCCCACCGGGAGCGGTTTTCCAAGTCCTCCTGTTTGAGTTGTGTTGCTGTGAGCTGAGTCTGAAGTTCCCTCACTATCGCTGAGATCTGTTCCGTTCTTCGGTCGAGATCCACAGTTTTAGCCTCCGTGTCCATCACCCTCGTACCCACCGAATCGATATCCTGCTGAAGTGAGGTGAGTCTGCCACTGAGATCCGCCTTCAGTGCGTCCAGGGATTGGATCATGTCCGCCTTCAGTTCGTCCCACAGTTCCTGTTTAAATGCTCTCAAGGAGGCGAGCAGGTCCTCCTTAGACAGTGCCATTCCGGTCTCCTCCCTTATGCCCTGATGTGAGTCTGTATTGGTAGCGGAGGTGAAGTAGGTAGACACCCTGTTGCTCTGAGGTTGTTTTTTGGGCGGCATAGGGAGGTGGTCTATATCGCCTGAGGGAGGTATCTGGAGTTCAGGTCTGCCAAGTCTCGATGTCCGAAATGTCCGTGGCCCCTCGCCCACGTTGTGATACTCTGCAAGTGACCCGGGCACAGAAGGCCCTCAAGCCCCAAAAGCTGCCTGGGACCGGATCTCAGACCTCCTCAGTGTGGTTGCATCAGGTCGCCTCTAGATCTACCCATGATGGGTTGCTCCGCGCTCACCGCCCTTCTGCTCCCGCGGTCATTCCAGCAGAAGGAGGTCTCCACTCTCCTCCAGTATGCACTCCAGGCCCATTGCCGGTGTGGGAGTCTATAGAAATTGATGCATGTATTGCCTGTATCTTGTCAGAGCTTTGGACTGTGGAGAGCTCCAAAGGATCGCCCACCGAGGAAAAGAGATGCATCCCTCCGCTAGTGTGGAAGAGCTGCCGGTAAAAAAGGCCCAAAGTCACCACGAGGCCGAACGTCCTCTACAGGTGCCATTTTGAGGTCAGGCACAGCCGAAGCCCAATCCGTGTCAGGGTCTAGTGTTGGAATGTAAAAACAGTTCTCTGGCAGGTATCGCTCGTTGCTGCAAGTAGCGCTGCCGTTAGACAGACTTGTCAGATCTTTCCTGGGCGATCATCGCTTTTCCCCATGCTGGGCTGCACCGAAGGGAAATGGCGGCCGTCGCGTCTCCCGTTTTGCGCTGTTTGCACTCACCGGGCTGCTGGGCACCACTTGCTTTTCAGGGACCCCCCGGGAGAGGGCTACTTCGAGTGAGATGTGCCCCTGGCTGGCCCCGGTAAGCCCGCTCTCCGCCTCCCGTACTCCTCCGCGGGCTGGGCTCCGCCGGGTCAGTTGCCTCCCGGTCTCCCTTCAATCACTCGCCATCCTCAGGTCTCCGTGCAGCTCTGGGTTTCTCGAGGTAGTCCGGAGTCGACTCTGCGTTACACCAGGTACTTTTCCATACTTTGTGTGACCACAGCGCGGTGTTGTCTTTGATTAGTAGATAGTCGGCAGCGGAGCCGTCGTGGATCACGTCCACACGGCCATCTTGGCTGGCCACGCCCATCTATTTTCTACTTTTTAACTGTTTTGGTACCAATAACATATTTCTTCTAAGTTAAGCCTGTCTCCTCTGTGCTACAGCTGTCAAGGGTTGAGCTCAGGTTTAAATGATTAACACCTAACAGACCTAGTCAGAGATAGTGTCATTATTACCTGAAGAGGAAACCATCCACTTTAACTAATAATCCACTTTCTCACACATTGACACACTAAAGATGAAGGGTAGTCAAATTCATGCCATATGCATGAAAGTAATGATCCCAATACCCAAATAATTTATTAAATGTTAATTTATGCTAAATTCTTTACCCAACAAAATTGAATGTGGTGGTTAACAGCAAGAGATGTTGCTTGTGAAGCCCTGTGGATTCATGCCCAGTCCTTAACTTTCTGATGGGTGGAATGCCTGCTGTCCCTTAGAGTATTCCGTAATATCCCACTTTGGTCAGATTTTTGCTACCTAAGAGACAGAATAACAACTGGAAATGGGTTCCTGAATCTACTGCAATTGTGTCTTAGAATAGGACTTTGACTTCAAGGGATCCACTAGATATACAGTCGTGAGTGAATAGCATGAATAAGTGATTTCATGCCCTAGCTCTGACCCCCACCAGGGGCCAAATTAGTCTCTCTCCTGTGGGGCACACTTCTCCTTCCTCACTCTTGACCATCCACCCTCTCTACTCATCACTTGTTTTTTAACCACTTTAGTTGACCTCATACCTTCTTCTGCCCTTATTCTTCCACCTCTTTTAGGTTACTTTCTCCTTGAAGGTTTGGGAACCAATGGAAAGTCTTTTACTGGTATCACAAACGATCTCTTCCCTATTGAGGGTAGTGGATAGTGATTTGGGGAGGGGCGTTACTTACATGCCACAATTTAGCACCATGGGATTAAAGACTGCAGGCATAAATGGTACTACTGAGAAAATATTATAAACTACAGCTGAAATATCAATAGATGCCCTCTTTGGAGATTTGCAAATAATTGTTAAGATGTCTGTATGAGGCTACAATCACATTTGTGATTTCAGTTGTAAAATGAATATAAAATTCAAGTTTCTAAAAAAGACCATTCAGAAATCTCATTCACCAAAGGCCAGCCTGTGGGACTCAAACCAGGGACCAGCACCATAATAAAGGAAATAAATTCTTTGGAGCAGGGAACAGAACATCAGTGCAGGAAGCAGAACAACTACAATGATCTAAATACAAGAAGAGGTGAGAAAACAAGAGACTTTGTTGCACTGTCTGAGGAGCCCTAACAGAGCAAAACACATGCACCAAGGCTCTCCCACCTAGGGGAAGCCATCGACTATGGTGGGGGTGCCAGGGCCGGAAGAAAGGCGACGGAGGGTGTGGGGGCTTGCTTGGCCACTTCTGCATCGTCCCCGGAATCACATAGTCTTTCTGGGTGTAGAGAGGGGATGCCATTTCTGGTCGGGGGTGGCGGCGCACAGTATCCACATTAAAAGGGGCCGCAGGAAATAGGCTTCCTTGTTTCTTGCTTCCCGCCACAGATACCGAACACAGCGACCCTCGACCTCATGGAGGACGGCTGCTGCCAGCTGCTGGCTTCGCCACCTGCCCTCCGGGAGTCATACGAGCAGGGATACTTGTTTCCCGTCTGACACACAAAGCTCTCTGCGCTCTGGTGGCGGCGCTGAAGGGCGTCGCGCAGCTCACTGCGGTGTTCGTTCATATCAGGTTTTGGTGATTGAAGGGAGGGGGTGCGGGGGACAGGCACATTTTAAACTCTTGTATTTGGTGGTAACTCAGTGGTAGAGCATTCGCCCCACAGCGTTTGGCTGAATTTTGTAATTTTGTGGATATTTTGGGAGTGTAGTGCAAGCAAGGGGAAATAGATGAGTGACAGCATTTTTTCAGATCTGATTGCATATTATTGAAAAGTTTCCTTGTGGCAGCAAAAGGCCCGAGAGGATGGGGTAAGCGAGATCAAGATATTTACTTGAGGCGCAATATGCGAGGCAATTGTTGCGTGTGGAAAGGCGGCCTGAGGTGCAATGAAGCCATTTTTATAAGTACTGGCATCCTAGGATTTGGGGGCTTCCTACCAGGCTTTTTTAATTGATAATTTGCAGATTTGTTGCAGCGTGTTGAGTGCTAACCCTTGAGTGGTGTGTCTTGTTTGCTTGAGATGGTTTGAGTAAATACTGTTATTAAGCCAACATGCCTGGGGGGGTCCAAGAAGGGAACCAAGCACATACACTTGGGAGTTGACGTGGTTTATTGATGCACAGGATGGATGCAATGGGTAAATTGTTGGTGCTATTGCATCCACCGGACCCGCACGGGGGCAAGCACTTGAGCCGGCAGCACTGGAGAGAGGCCTAGAAGACCAGGGGTCCCTCCAAGGGCAGCATTCCCACCAGTAAAAAAGCCTGTTCAGAGGCAGGTTATAGGTGGTGAGGGGCTACTGGTTACCCGGTTATTGTCCCAGTTGGGTGAGTACTCCCAGCTGAACGGTAGTAGGGCTCGGTAGCAGTGGTAGTGCCTATGCATTGTGCAAAGTGGCAATAGTTGCATCGCTATTGAGATGACATCAGGGATGAGCACGGTGGCTAATCTAGCCAGTGTGTTACCTTTGGTTGTCGAAAGTAGGGATGTTATCTACATCTCTTATGGGGACCGCATTAGTGGGTGTTGCGGAGAGCGATAATGTGGAGAGGGCCAAGAGTCTTGTGTCCCATTTAGACATTACTGGTGGACAGTATACCCTGGGGCAGCAAGCTGGGGCTGTTGTTGTACCCTCAGTATCTAGTGGGAGGTCTATGGTAGCCACAAGGGTGGCCCAGATACCAGCAGCTGTTGGTACACATAGCACAGTCGGTGTGGCACAGACTCCACAGGCAGCAGTTGGTGCGCCGCACACCCCCACGGACTCTATGCCAGCAGGTACAGTTGCGCCACTACAGAGCATTGGGTTGGGGGATATGCATTCTGAGCATGACCAATTGGGCAGGCATGCACTGGTTGAAGTGAAAGAAAAGATTTGGAAAGGAAGTTATGTGGAAATATGTGAGCTAATTTTGGATACTCCCGAAAGGGAGGAGAGTAAGGGGTGTAAGGAATGTTCACATTCAAGGGACTGCGCGCGTTGGCCATACAAGAAAAAGGCTGAGGAAACATTGATGAATTGGGTAAAATGTTTCATAATTTTTCAGGCAATCATGGGGGGGAAATTCCCTACAATTGGGACACAACTGGCATGCTATCAGAACACAATAGTGTGTGCAAATGACAAATTTGGGGGCATGGCCTGGAGGGATTATGATAAAGAATTCAGAACGATAATGGCTACCAGACCCACTTTGGCATGGGATGATATAACGGTGAATACATAGTTGCGTAACATGAGGGTACAAAAGTCAGAAGCTGCAGTGGTGCATCCCTTTCGGATGGTGTCGGGGGCAACCACCCATGCAGAGGGAGTAGAGAGAAAGAGGTCATGCTGGGGATTTCAATAAAAGGACGTGCTCTAGATCCCCCTCAAACATTGCTGCTCCTTCTGTGGCCTCCCAACGCACCCAGAGTCCAAATGTTTCAAAAAGTCAAAGGACAGGGGTCCAAAGAAGCATGAGTGAGCAGTCTCTTTGGGACAAGTCCCCCTCCCCGGTTAATTGGCAAGCAATGGTGGCATGGATGAATGCTTACAACAACATAGCAGCAGCACAGGCGCTGTATGAAGGTTTTATGAATGGTTCCAGAATCCCAGCAAAAGGCTGTGTAGCTGTATCATTTTGTAAGAATGAGCAATCATTGCAGGCTAATCTTAATGTAGCCAGAAAGAAAATCCTGAAAGAAAGGAGCTTGGGGAGGATAGCAGGCCTATTTGACTCCATCCCGCTGGAGAATTTTGTGTGTTCCCCTTTGGGGTTGGTTCCAAATAAAGATCCAGGGAAGTATCATTTGATCCATAATTTGTCGGCACCTAAAAGACAGTCTGTCAATGAGGCCATGGGTGGGGCATTATCCTCTGACGAGTACACCTCGCTGGACCAGGCCATTAGGATGCTCCAGGAGCTGGGGCCTGGGGCATTACTTGAAAAGACAGATATAGAATCTGCATTTAGGCTGCTACCACTCCATCCTGAGGATTTCTCCTTCTACTTTGACAAATGCATGCCCATGGGTTGCTTGGTCTCCTGCGCCTACTTCAAAAGGCTTAGCAATTTTAAGAGTGGGCTTTTTGGCTGAGGTCAGGGCACCCATGGGTGTTACATTATTTGGATGATTTCCTGTTCCTGGCTCCTCCAGGCACAGCAAGGTGTGGTGAGGCTTTGGAGAATTTTCAAGAACTAATGAAGGTATTTGGAGTTCCGCTTGCGCGGGGCAAGACATGTGGCCCAGTCATAACAATTTAATTTCTCAGGTTAGAGCTAGATTCGATGGCAGGTGTATCTAGGCTAGCTCAGGATAAAGTCAAAACTTTTAAAAGGACATTAAAAGAGTGCCTAGAGGTCAAAAAGGTGACACTGCATTAGCTGCAGGTTGTGGTCGGTCAGCTGAATTTTGCATTGTGTATCATACCCATGGGCCATCCTTTCTCATGGTCTATTGCTTAGGCCATGTCCAGCTTAAAGCAGAAACACCCTCACACCAGGTTCTCATGCAAGGTGAGGCAGGAGATGAGGATTTGGGAGACATTTTTTAAGGATTTTAATAGAACTGTGGTTTGGCCAAACCCCTTAAAGACCAATGGGGAGCCGGGTTTGCTCACAGGCTCTGCAAGCATTGTAGGTTTTGGCGCAATCTTGGACACCTCTTGGTGTGCCCAACGATGGGCAGTGGATTGGGTGCAATCTGGGCTTATAGGAAACATAGGTTTCTTTGAGATTTTTCCCATCCTGGTGGCCCTCATGATTTGGCACAACTAGTTTCACAATCAGTCTGTCATATTCTGTTCTGACAACATGACGGTAGTGGAGTGCATTAACCAACAAGCCGCAAAGTGTAAGATGATCTTGAGGTAATTGGAGAAAATCATATTGCTATGTTTGAAACTCAATGTCATTTTTAAGTCTAAACACTTAACTGGCATATTGAACAATGCAGCAGATGCTCTATCTCGTTTTAAGATACAGGTTTTCAGATACCACCATCCAGAAGCGGCGGAGTTCCCTACACCTTTCCCAGACAAGCTCTGGCGACTTGGTGCCCCAGCTTGCAAGACCACGTGGTTGCCAGTTTTGTGCCCAAGACAAGGCATGCCTTTGAGGGGGCATTTCGCAAATACTCCATGTTTCAGAGGAAGGAAGGAAGGGGAAATTGTTTTCACCTGATTCCATAATAGCATTTTTGGCACCATTAAGGGAGGAGGGGAGACCAGAGTCGTACGCTAGATGGCACATGCCAGCTATCTCCTTTGTCTTCAGAATGGGTGGGCACACCGATGGGACCAAGTGTTCATAGTACAGAGAGCGCTGAGGGGCTGGCAGAGAGGGAGGGGACCAAGCATGATGCTAGGTGCCCCATAGACCCACTAAAATAAGAAAGGATCACAGCCAGCCTGAGAGAGGTGTGCAGATCACCTGCCGAGGTACGCCGGTTCAAAGCAGCACTCTGCTTGGCATTTTATGGGGCATTGAGAGTAGGTGAGCTAGTGGCAAGCAAAAAAAAGGACAGACAGGGTGATCTTCAGGTAGGAGAGATTGGATGGCCAAACGACTCTCTGGCTGTGACCATTATTCACTTAAAAACCGACCAATTAGGTGGGGGAGCAGTGCTGCTTAACAGGGCTCCCCGCTTGCTTGCCCGCTAGGGAATTCAGAGGACTATATGGCACACCACCCCAATGGGCTACGGGCACATTGTTTGTACACAAAGATGGAACACCCCTTACTAGGTTTCAGTTCGCTAGGGTTCTCAGCTTGGCCCTGGCTGCAGCAGGTTAGGCACATGCAGATTACAGCTCTCATTCCTTCAGGATCGGGACAGCTACCACAGTGGTGGGCATAGGCTTGGGAGGGCAATTGGTCCAAAAGATAGAGAGATGGAATTGCTATACGGTACGTGAGATTGAACATGTTATGATGATGTGGCATTAATCCTCTGCTCTTCCTTTCTGGTACTCTCCTGGCAACGCAGGAGGAAGACATATTAAAGAACTGTTGGTGTTGAGTCATTCGTACGTGAAGCGAGCAAGGGTCTGGTATGCAGCGGCGGATGACACAATGCGCCAAACAGGCTGGATTTCATCTTACCTTCTGCAGATAAGGAGGTCTGTTCTTATTGGGCCTGTGCGCATAGCTGGATGGATTGTTGCCATAGAGGCTTCCGCCACCGGAGGTGGTAATTGTGCATTTGGGAGGAAATGAACCAGCCAAGCTGGGTCAGGAGGATTGTTTCAGAGGTGGGTTGGCTGTCAAGGAGATTCCCGGTAACCACAATAGCATGGTCACACATTGGCCCAAGGATGCAGTGGAGAGGTGGTATGTCTGTCCGAGCCATCAATGAGTCTGCAAAATGTTTAAATAAGAAGGTGGCTAATCTATTGAACACCATCAGGTTGGCATTGATACCCCATGGTTGCATCAGGCGTTTTTTCTTACAGGATGGAGTACATTTGTCCAAGGATGGTGACACAATGCTTTTCAAGAACTGGCTGGCTTGGTGGCTCACCCAACTCAATCTACATTTTGGGGGAGAGGGGGCAGATAGTAGGCAAACAATGCTGGCCTGTGGCTGGGGAGGTCCTGATTGGCGGGGACTCTTCGGGTCCCCTTCGCCATCCTTTTAGCAAAACAATGGATAAAACATCAGCGTCAGAGGAACATCAAAGGGGTGCTGGTAGCAATTCATAAGGAATTTGCAGTTGCGCGGGGGCTTTCGCTAACACGTGGTCCTTACCGGTCACCTCCTACGCAGTGTGCAGTGGGCACAACATAGCACCGGCCCTTTGGGGGAGTGAAAAGTTCAGTGCAGGGGGTGTCCAAGATAGATAGGTCCCCTGCACAAGAGATTCCGGAGGGGGAGCGGGACTGTGGGATCTCCCATATGGAGGCTCCTGCCTTCTGGCATGGGGGTGGAAAGGAAGGGTCACGGAGCCAGTCATGATCTCACTCAGAAACAGTTTTTTCTTTATTTGTACAGGAACAAGTAGTTATGGTTAAGAGATTCCAATGTATTAGAATGCTTTGTTAATGACAGACTCCGTTTTGTAACAATCATGTGAATAGGAACCAGGGTTACTGTGCAAATTTTTATGTGGTGATATTGACATTTAATGTGAATAATGTTTTTGTGTGTGAAATAAAATAGATTTTCCGATCTCAACTCCAAAGGTGGTCTCAGGCAAGTCATTTGTGCATGTGGAGGCTGGTAGTGGGGTAGCGGGTCAATATTATTGCAGGGACCACGGCGCCTCCCTGGCCATATGTATCAGGAGCTGTTTTTGGGTTGAGCAGCAGCGCGCATGCACTGTCTGCAAGACATCTTGTATTCACTATACGGAGTGTAATCCTGCCTGCTTCTTACCCTAGGTTGACTCCTGCGTGGCTCTTCTTTTCTGGCTCCTCATTGGTATGCGCTCCTAATACCTCACGTCCGTTCAATGCTGAGGAGCACCGACAAAGTTAAGTTTACTTACGCTGGCATTCATTATCTGTTGTTTGGGAGAATTCTTTTTCGTCTGCTGCCCTTCACCCCAGACGTGTGTGTTCAGGTTTTTTGTTGCATCCTGTTTGTTCGGCAGTCTTAAAGCAGCTGCCCGTTTGTTACCATGTTTTTCCCAGACTCATTTTCCTCTGCTGCCCTTCACCCCAGATGTGTGTGTTCAGGTTTTTTCTTGCACCCTGTGTGTTCGGCAGTCTTGTTCCAAGTTTTCGGCTATTGAGCTTTTGCGCCCCCTCTATCGGCTGTCTCTTTGTTCATGAAACTGCACAGCTTTAGTTAGTCTGTAGTGAAGCCCATGCTCCAGATTTTACTGCCCACCCCTTCCACAAACAGAGAACACACCAGGGAAAGTAGAGGCAGAGGAGTAGCGATGAGGGCAAAGTATCAGCAGTTGCAGTAGTACACCTTTAGGTAAGGGAACAGCATAGTTTACTGTAATAGCCATTTACAGACTGCTATGTATTAGCCAACTGACAACATGTGCAACATTGTTGCAAATAATTGTGATTTATTACGTGCAAAAATTGAGTAGTATGTGTTGCCACTGTTTTACACAACAACTCCGTGCAGGGCTTGTGTTTGCAAGATGCAGAAGGTGCACACGACCATCACTGAGGCGGGGAGTGGGTAGATCAGGACGGTTGTATATTTAAATATGTTGCACACCCAAGGCTTTTCAAGGGCAGATGAGCTGACTTTATCCCAGCCCTACCGCCCTTTGAAAAACTTTAATCTGTTAGGATACGGACTCCATTTTGGCCAGCACCTACGAGGAACTGTCCTGTAGCACTTCACCCACTTCATTCTGACCCTCTACCCCTGTCTTTCTCCCTACTCCTCTCTATCTTCTCTATTTCTCTCGCTTGCATTTCAGGCATAAGCCCCTTACCTCAGTGTCTCTCTACTGCTCCCTCCCTTGGTAGGCAAAACACATTACCACTTACAATGCCAATAAATCTAACTCAAAAAAATGTGAGATATATTGCATTTCCAATGCGTGTTACTTATTCCAGGCTGACTTAGATGGGATTTTATCAATCAAATGCTGTACTACTGTGCTTAGAGTGGTAAAATGCCTTTGTCATTTTCAGGCTTGGCCTGGATAGCACTTGCTGATCCTATCTGTAAAGACATTGTCAAAAAATGGCAAAAGGCTTTGTCACTTTTCTAGCTCGGCAGGGATGGCATGCTTAAACAGATATTTGAGGTAAGCAGATTTAGGGTGTTAGTGGCATTGTAGAGTGCTTGCCTACTAAAACTTGGGAACTACCCAGGGTTCCCTACCCCGATAGATAGATAGATAGATAGATAGATAGATAGATAGATAGATAGATAGATAGATAGATAGATAGATAGATAGATAGATAGATAGATAGATCTGACTCTTCCATTCGTAACCTTAAAAAAGAGACATGGAGTGCTGAGCTTTTTTATCAAATAAAGTTTCATTTAAATACTCAACACTATTGAGATGGATTGAAGTTTGCTACCATTTTTTTAACAGTGGAAATTTATGACAGTCTGATAATTACAAAGGTAGTGCAAGTCTTCAACTGGATTATAAATCCTGAGATGACATAACCCATCAATAACTGATAAGCATGCATCTAATCAAGTATGTGAACATGTATGCATGTATGTAAGTGGTATTTGTATAGCACATACCTAGTTCAAATGCAGCAGAGCACTGTACAGGTTGAAAACCAAAGATAAGTGAAAAATCCTAGGAAACTACATTAGGAGGTCAGTGCACTGTCATAACTATGGAAACTAGTTTACGGGAAAAGGAACCAGCAAGAACTCTCAAATGAGTGCAAAAATAGGAGAAGACACCTCTCGGGAACAACCAAATGGTCATCCAAGACGGACTTTAGAACATCACTCGGGCTTGTCTTCATTGGTGTGTCCAACTAGCTGGCAAAGAGCTTTAGGAGTATATCCTAAGTATTGTGCTCTACAGCTTGCCCTATGCACTTTGCTAGAACGGTGGTGCTCAGTCTAAAAAATCCTGCTCTCTGCTGTAGCTGCTACTTCTCTCTACCTATGAAAACACTGTTGTTGCAGTGAGTTTTGGTGACAATGTGCTCTTTTGGTTTAAATGAGTTCTATGAAGGACCTCTTCCCTGTCAGATATTATCAGGCCTTTTCTTGGTTTGATGTGCTTCCACAGATTTTGCAGTTCCACTGTACTACCCATTCTGGGGTCTCTGGATATCTTAAGACATACAAACTATCTTATGAAAAGAGCATATATTGACCCCATGACATATACTATTGACCTATGAATTCACATATTACAGTGATGTGATCTTCATATATTGAACTGAGATATTTCTATTCTTCCTGGTTGCCCCTGGTATGCTGTCTCTGCTACTATTTATGGTGAGTCAACTGGTCTGACTTAGACATTTTCTCATTATTTGTGACTATTACTTGAATTTTTATGTTTTAGGACAAAGTTCAGTTGAGGCTCTTGTGATACTTCTGCCACCATTCTCATGTGCTATTTGGATGTAGAAGGTCCTTATCTATAATAATTATTCACTAAAGCTAATGATGCCACATACTATGATGTGAACTCTCTATTTTGATACACATATGTTTTTCCTACTTGATAAAATCCTTTGCTCACTAAGCAACTCTACGGTCTTCGGCTTGTAACTTTTAAAATTCACACTGCGCTTGGACATGCATCTCTACTATTTTTGCACGATTCAATCTATCACTTTTATTGTAATTTTTTTTTTAGGTAAGCCTAAACAGTTGGTGATGGCATTTTTACATTTTCTTTCACCCACATTTTTTCCTTTTGGTATATTATATAGCCTTTTAATGATTCTCTTTTTTCCCTTTTCTTGTTCAGGTTATAAAAAAATATTTTTACTTATTTTCTCTGCAACACTTTCTCCTGATGATGGCCCTAGTCAAGTTTACCATTAGGCTGAAACGTCGACCTTTACATATGTAATATGGACTACTGTAACAGATGTACCTCTTGTTTGTTTCTGTATGGAAATTTGATTTGATTTCAGATGAAACTGTTTTTTTTTTTTAAACAATGGCAGCCTATCACTCTGTATAGTTCATATCAGTCTTCTTTGTGTTGCATTTAACTGCGTTTGTTAAAAAAAAAAAATCTGTGATATAGAATTCATAATTTGTAAGAAAACTTTTTGTATCTGTCTTCATTGTATAAGGGATTACTTTTGTAGTAATTTCCTATGGGTGTATGTGTTTTGGTGTTAGGCTTACTTCAATTTATGCCTTGATTCTTATTTTATTTACATAGCATCACTCTAGAAGTTTGACGCTCTCCCGAGTGAACCCTAGTCATTCGATTGTATTTGTTCACTAAGGGGCAGTGAGTATACATATACACATGTCTGTCCGCCGATTTTTGTAATCTGTCCTGATGAATATGTACTGAAATCTTCAGTGTAGTGAAACATGTTGACTTCTAGTAATTGCTCTATGCGTGTGACCCCACTTATTTGACCTGGTCCTGACACACTCCCATTGAAGATTTAGTATGTGCTCAGACACATTTTTAGGTTATACCCCTTTTCTTCAGCTTCTCAGACTCCCCACTGTCCTGTAGTTCCCACTAATCCATAGGACCTGCGCGTTTGCGGACAACATAAACTTTGGGTGAGGTGCTTAGACTGATTCCAAGCACCCCACAGGATATGGTGGCCTAGAGACCAGCTAGCTCACAGTGCCACTATAATCCTCCCTAACCCAAACAGGGAGCAAATGGTTTATTGCAACCACTGAACATGACAACCCTGACCCCTCAGGGATCATGGTACCAGATCCGAACCCTTCCGCTCAGTAACTCGTGCTCCGTGCTCCCAGAGAAATATACAGAGAATAAACAATGGGACGTTTTTAATATATTTATTGAACTAACGTTATTCTTGTATAAAATATGTGCACTGCGATAATCAGTAGACAGAAGCAGATGAAAGTGATTACAAGCACCAAAAGAGTAAATAGCAGATATAGTTCCACCATGGTGCTAAGACAGTGAATATATGCAGGCATATAAAACAAGGCGTACTCCTACTATGCAAACCCTACTCTGTGTATGTCTAGAGTGTGTGTGTAGATGTAGAACCAAGAAACCCCCCATGGATGATCCATCTCCATTACCTGGCAGGAGAGAATGTAGGACACCGTCCTAGTCACGAACTGGACACCCCTCACGGAGATTTCAGACCGTTGCGTGGTAAAGTCTCAGCATGCAGGGACCTTCGGTGTCAGCTGAAGTGCCTCCTCTGCTAATTCTATGAGATGCTTATTATTTATGAGAAAAAGCATCCTTGCGATGTACGTATAGATTAACAATGTTATGGATATGTAGATATCCTCCACCCGCAGGTTTCCCTGCGCCTCATCCCTGGTGGTCCAGTGGACCTCTGTCTCCTTCCTCTAACTCTGCTCTTTCACTCGTTTTTTACCCTTTTTATCTTTCACCTTTCTGCACTTTTGTGCATCTCTGCTCTTTGTGCCTTATTTCTGCTCATTTTCCCTTCCTCTCGCTCTGCCCTTTCACTTGTTTTCACTCGTTTTTCTACCCTCTTTTATCTTTCACCTTTCTACACTTTTCTGCATCTCTGCTCTTTTGTGCCTTATTTCTGCCTATTTTCCCTTTTTTCTTTATCCCTTATTTCCTCCCTTTACCTTTCCCCACCGCTGCTGCCCCGCGGCCCCTCCCCCAGCGCGACCGGCCAATCCAGCTCCCCTCCCCGCTCCCGCCTCCCAGCTGTCCAGCCCTCCCGACCCCTACTTAATGGCGGCCACTGCGGGGACAGGCGAGCAAGACCACTGACTCATTGTCAGTGACATTGCTCTCCCACCCTCGCATCTCCACCATTAAGTGAGGCCTGCCCCTGCCCCTGCACTCTCGAGTGTTGGTGATCGAGGCCCTCCTCCACCCGCAGGTTTCCTGCGCCTCATCCCTGGTGGTCCAGTGGACCTCTGTCTCCTTCCTCTAACTCTGCTCTTTCACTCGTTTTTCTACCCTTTTTTATCTTTCACCTTTCTGCACTTTTCTGCATCTCTGCTCTTTTGTGCCTTATTTCTGCTCATTTTCCCTTCCTCTCGCTCTGCCCTTTCACTTGTTTTCACTCGTTTTTCTACCCTCTTTTATCTTTCACCTTTCTGCACTTTTCTGCATCTCTGCTCTTTTGTGCCTTATTTCTGCTCATTTTCCCTTCCTCTCGCTCTGCCCTTTCACTAGTTTTCACTCGTTTTTCTACCCTCTTTTATCTTTCACCTTTCTGCATCTCTGCTCTTTTGTGCCTTATTTCTGCCTATTTTCCCTTTTTTCTTTATCCCTTATTTCCTCCCTTTACCTTTCCCCGCCGCTGCTGCCCCGCGGCCCCTCCCCCAGCGCGACCGGCCAATCCAGCTCCCTCCCCGCTCCCGCCTCCCAGCTGTCCAGCCCTCCCTGACCCCTACTTAATGGCGGCCACTGCGGGGACAGGCGAGCAAGACCACTGACTCATTGTCAGTGAAATTGCTCTCCCACCCTCGCAGCTCCACCATTAAGTGAGGCCTGCCCCTGCCCCTGCACTCTCGAGTGTTGGTGATCGAGGCCCTCCTCCACCCGCAGGTTTCCCTGCGCCTCATCCCTGGTGGTCAAGTGGACCTCTGTCTCCTTCCTCTAACTCTGCTCTTTCACTCGTTTTTCTACCCTTTTTTATCTTTCACCTTTCTGCACTTTTCTGCATCTCTGCTCTTTTGTGCCTTATTTCTGCTCATTTTCCCTTCCTCTCGCTCTGCCCTTTCACTTGTTTTCACTCGTTTTTCTACCCTCTTTTATCTTTCACCTTTCTGCACTTTTCTGCATCTCTGCTCTTTTGTGCCTTATTTCTGCTCATTTTCCTTCCTCTCGCTCTGCCCTTTCACTAGTTTTCACTCGTTTTCTACCCTCTTTTATCTTTCACCTTTCTGCATCTCTGCTCTTTTGTGCCTTATTTCTGCCTATTTTCCCTTTTTCTTTATCCCTTATTTCCTCCCTTTACCTTTCCCCGCCGCTGCTGCCCCCTGCGCCCCTCCCCCAGCGCGACCGGCCAATCCAGCTCCCCTCCCCGCTCCCGTCTCCCAGCTGTCCAGCCCTCCCCGACCCCTACTTAATGGCGGCCACTGCACGGCCGTTTCGAAGGCGCGTCAAAGGCAAGCCCGTCTGCGCCCGTCCGCGACCCGACCGCGACCAGCACCAGGAACCCTGGACCTCCGCCCCGCCAACGCTATGACCCAGCAGCACTCCACGCACTCAACCCAGGCCGCAACAACAACTGCAAGCTAGCATCACCAGCCAACTCCCACGGACCCTTCAGCTGTCACCGCTGCCGGCACACCTGCAGCACCGCCAAGAACACTGATCCAGCACAACCCGCCCACAAGAACACAACCGAACCGAAGACCCTGCAATGCATCCTCCTCAACGTCCGATCCCTCCACAAACACGCCACAGAAATCTGGGACCTTCTCGACAGCACCACCCCGGACGTAGCGTTCTTCACTGAAACCTGGACCAACACCACCTCGGGACCGGACATCGCCATTGCCATCCCCCAAGGATACAAGATCTCCAGGAAGGACCGCCCCACCCGCCCAGGAGGAGGAATCGCCATCGTCCACAAATCCAGCCTCCGCCTGAGCACACTCCCTGACGAGCCCACAGAACTGATGGAACACCTTCACTTCAAGATACTGGCCAGCCCCACCGCCACCCTCCGAGGAACCCTCATCTACCGACCCCCTGGACCCCGCGGACCTTTCGCCAACTCCATCACGGACATTATCTCCCCGCAGGCCATCGCATCCACCAACTACACCCTGCTGGGAGACCTCAACTTCCACCTCGACAACCAACTGGACCCCAACACCACATCCCTCCTGGACAACCTCCACAACATTGGACTGCGCCAGATCGTGACCGAGCCCACGCACTCAGCAGGACACACCCTCGACCCCCTCTTCACTACAGGAAACTCCATCACCTTCAGCCACACCACCGAACTCCCATGGACCGACCATCGTTGCGTCCACTTCACCTTCAGAACACCCACCATCCACAGACACCAGCACCTGCTTCCACGAAGAAACTGGACCAAAATCACCGACGACCAGCTCACCTCCTCACTCAACAACTCCACCCCAACCATCGCGGAAAACGACGACCCCAACACCGCAGCCCGAACCCTGCATAGATGGATCACGGACAGCACCAACACCATAGCCCCCTCAAGAAAAACAACAATACCCGCGCCAAGAAAGCCAGATGGTTTACCACCGAACTTCGAGAGTCCAGAAGCACATGCCGCCGCCTCGAAAAGGCCTGGAGGAACACCAAATCCACAGAAGCCCACGACAACTTCAGAGCCGCCACCAACGCCCACCATCAACTCATCAGAGAAACGAGGAAAAAAGCGATTGAAGACAGAATCTCCACCCACGCGCACAACAGCAAGGAACTCTTCAGCATCATCAAGGAGTTCGCCCAACCCACCAGCGAGTCTACCGACATCCCTCCCTCACAAGACCTCTGCGACAAACTCAGCACCTTTTTCCACCACAAAATCAAGAGCATCTACGACAACTTCGACGAAGACAACCAACACACTGAACCCTCACCAACCACCCCCGACACCCGGAAACCAGCGATTGACGACTGGACAGCCCTCACCACGGAAGACACACTGAAGACAATGAAGTCAATCCACTCAGGGGCCCCAACGGACCCCTGCCCCCACCACATCTTCAACAGAGCCGCCGACACCATCGCACCCATGCTCCGCCACACCATCAACCGCTCCCTGGCGACCGCCTCGTTCCCCGACGACTGGAAACACGCCAAGGTCAACCCCCTCCTAAAGAAACCCTCAGCGGACCCCACCGACCTCAAAAACTACAGACCCATCTCCCTGCTCCCGTTCCCAGCGAAAGTCATCGAGAAAGCCATCAACAGCCAACTCGCCACATTCATTGAAGAACACAACATCCTCGACTCCTCCCAATCCGGCTTCAGAAAAAACCACAGTACGGAAACCGCCCTCCTCGCCGCAACAGACGACATCCGCACCCTACTGGACAAAGGAGAAACAGTAGCCCTCATCCTCCTCGACCTATCAGCGGCGTTCGACACAGTCTCCCACCGCACCCTAATACGCAGACTCTACGACGCAGGAATCCAGGACAAGGCCCTCGACTGGATCCGCTCCTTCCTCTCCGGCAGGACGCAGCGGGTCAGACTCCCCCTTTCCTCTCGGACCCCACACCTACCACCTGCGGAGTCCCCCAGGGCTCCTCCCTCAGCCCGACGCTCTTCAACGTCTACATGGCTCCACTCGCCCCCATCGTCAGAACCTACGGACTCAACATCGTGTCATACGCAGACGACACCCAGCTCATCCTCTCCCTATCCAACGAGCCCAACACCGCCAGACGCAACTTTCGAGAAGGCATGGAAGCCGTCGCCAAATGGATGAAAAACAGCTGCCTACAACTAAACACCAACAAAACAGAAGTACTCATCATGGGCCCAAACCCCGATGCCTGGAGCGACACCTGGTGGCCCCCACCCTCGGAAACCCGCCAACCCCCACGGACCACGCACACAACCTGGGAATCATCCTGGACTCCGAGCTCAAAATGGACCGCCAGATCAACTCTGTCTCGTCTTCCTGCTTCCACACCCTCCGCCTCCTTCGTAAGACCTTCAAATGGATCCCCTCGAACACCGAAAGACCGTCACTCACGCCCTGGTCACCAGCAGACTCGACTACGGCAACGCACTCTACGCCGGAATAAACAAAAACCTCACCCGCAAGCTACAGAACATCCAGAATGCCGCCGCAAGACTGGTCCTCAACCTGTCAAAACACTGCCACATCTCCCAGAACCTGCGCACACTCCACTGGCTCCCTGTCGAGGCGAGAATCACCTTCAAGATGCTCACCCACGCACACAAGGCCCTCCACGGCACCGGACCAGCATACCTGAACATTCGACTCAAATTCCACGCACCCCAAAGGACCCTACGATCAGCCCAGCTCTCCTACGCCGTGGTCCCCCGCACCAGAAAGACCAGATCGGGAGGCCGCTCCTTCTCCTTCCTCGCGGTCAAAGCATGGAACGCCCTTCCGCTCCACCTCAGACAGACAACATCGCTCCCCATCTTCGCAAGAAACCTCAAAACCTGGCTTTTCGACAGACCCCCTCCTTGATGGATGGAACCTGCACCCCTCCCCCCCCCAGCACCTTGAGACCCTTACGGGTGAGTAGTCGCGCTTTAACAAACCCCTGATTGATTGATAGATAGCCCTGTCGCCCCGTGGATAAAGATAGAACGGCATTTGTACATTGTGCTTAAAGGCCTTGTACTTGGTGTTCGAGGCATCGTGATAATGTTATGTGAAGCCAGATGTATAAACAGAAGTAGTTTCAGAGAAACTAATCCAACATTGCCACGCACGTGAATATGTGCAAAAGGTCATAGCCGTAATGTTATTGTGCAGAAAGAGGACAATGTAAGAAAATGTGCAGCTAAGATACATGGGCCTAACCCAGGCACATAACACCACTGGCAATTATTCATATGATAGTGTTCGTTTTTAAGGAAGTGCACCACCATTTTATCAGTGTATAAGTGGTAAAGCACAGTGCTTAGGATAGACTTCCCTCACTCTTTGCCAGCTAGTTGGATGCACCCATGAGAAGAAGCCCAGGTAGTGTTCAAAAGCCTCACTTGGATGCATTTTTAGAGTTCTTGTGAGACATCTCCTACTTTTTTCAATCATTTGAGTGTCATTGCTGGTTCCTTTCCTTCCCTTGAAGTAGCTCTCATTGTTAAGACACCCCACTGAGTGAAACAAGTAGGTAACTGTCTTCTTTTGCAATGTCCTCCTCTTAGAATAGTGGTAGGATATTTCACTTATTGTTGGGTTCTGTCATCAAAGGATTTTCATATCGTTTTGAGGATGTTCCTGTGATTTGTGACTTGACACTCATCCAACTTTTATGCCATCAATTTTGCAGAAAATGCTTTCTTTTGATTCAAACATATTTAAATTACATTGATATGCATTATTATAGTGGAACAGGCCACTTAATCTTCCAGGGTGCAGGCAGCCATACCATATATTTCTATACATGCTAATGCAGCCAGGGTCAGACTGGTCTACAGGGCGATCAGGCAGTGCCCGATGGCTGGGGTTACAAGTGAGAGTGTGGGACATTTTTGGGCTGTTTGTGACCCTGTTTTACGGTCTGCTGTGCCGTTTTTATTTTAGGTCTTGTCTAGGCAGCGCTTGCGCTGTCTTTTCGAGACATGCTGAAGTCAGGTAAGGACTTTGAGCTCTGCCTATTTCCCGCCCATCTTTTAAATTGGCTCCTGTTACTGTCCTTTCTAAATAGTGACTTTTGATTCGTCAATAGGCTTAGTAGTCCCTCCTTAGTACCTCCTTTTCTCCTGTTGTAACCTCCCATGAGGACTGCCCCTGTTACATGTGTTGTTACTCTGGATGTTTTAATTACAGTCTGTGAGCACTATTTTCTTAAATGACTTTCTCCTGCCTGCTGTTGCAGGCAGGACAGGCTCTCCCACACCGTTGTTTTTTACCCAGCGTGGCACGCATGTGAAATTTGAGCACAACAGACAAAACAATTCAGTTATTTTAGTAACTTCTCCAATGCACCACTTAGCCTCATGATTCAATAAATTAAAATAATGGAGTTGGACTCGACTTCGATTTTTAGTAAAAACCACTGCAGCGATATGACCATCCATGTCGGTATGTAGAAGAGGGGGAACATCCAGGCCCTTTTCTACAGGCAAATCTCACCACTCCAAAATTCAAAGACATTGAATAGCAGTAAAAAACCACTGCAGCGATATAACCCTCCATGTCGCTATGTAGAAGAGGGGAAACATCCATGCCCTTTTCTACAGGCAAATCTCACCACTCCAAAATGCAAAGACATGGATTAGCAGTCGCCAAGTTGAAGTTCTGTTTTCACTAAATTATTCATTTGACAGTAAAATTACAGCTTTCGGTACAGGTTGAAAGATTGTTTGCATATATGTAAACCTCTCATGTCATGCAGTAGCGTTTCATCCAAAAACAGCAAAGATTAAAGTGGTCAAGGAAATCGAGTTAGTGCTTATGTAGAAATGTGGGCAGTGCAAGAGTCAGGCTAACAAGCATTTTTGGCATTTACCTCTCATTTACAGAAAAGAGGTTCTGTCTGGTGCTCCCTCTTGTTATCTATGTATTAGTGTGCGATATAAAGCAGCCCACTGTCTTATTTATGGACTCACATGTTCAAAAGTACTTTGCTGGAATCTGGAAGGCAGCGTGCCATTTAAGATAATTTATTTGTTTGGGTCGGAAAGGGTTTTATTGGTAACGAGTGTGTAGGCACATTGTTTCCAAATTTTATTTTCACAAACGCTATAAATTTACCATAATTTCTTACAAAGTCACCATTGTGCATTTTCAAAATGTATTTATTAATTATTTCAGTGTGTTATTACATTACATTATAAATATTAACAGATTTGGTACAATCTAATAGTGATTTCTTTTGAGGTTGCGTTTCTGCATTTCAATACTGAACTTTTTAATACTTACATAGTCTTGCAAATACAAAACCTATTGGCTTTGCCAATAGTTGTAAATAACATGGATTTCATCCAATTGTTTAGGTCTTGCTTATGCACAGAACTTTTAATGTGCTAACGAACACTTGTGACTCGTGCTCCAAACACACCACATACATGCAAACCACACAACATAATTATACATCAAAATTATACATCACACCACAAAATTAAACTGCACACTACACTATTAAACTCCACTACATAACACTCCACAACACAAAATACAATACCACATATATTTTCTCTCCATAACACACAATCCCACTCCACATTATTCCTAAACACTAAATACTCATTATTTCTATCCACATAATTACACTGCACAACTTATCACATAATTACACTACACACCTCATGCATCCACTCCACTCCAAAACACATAAGTAAAAAAACATTTACATTTACAACTCCAATAGCTCAAACTCTTGCAATTGTGAGACTTATTGCATTGAAAATGCTTGTTTACTGTTGATTTCCCTGCTGTTAAAACAAGCAGTGTGTCTTTACAAGTTCGAAACTGCCCCAATGTGCAAACTTGAGGCACGTATTAGCTTTCTAAATCACTAATGGGGACCGCTTTTATTTTGATGCCCAGGCCTATTTTCTATCCCAGTCCGACCCTGCATTCAGCACAATGTAAAACCTATAACAGGCACATCGGTACCCTGGACTAGCCACAAACGTGAATGTTATTGGTATGGAAAGTTCTAACTGGAACTGTACTTAGTAGTACCTGTGTGAGAATATACAGATATGCAGCACTTATGTTTTATGTATTCAGCTTTCTTCGCTATGAGTCACAGAGAACATAGCCCCATTGAGAGCGAGCTAGGGCCCTGGGCTTGTTCGGTGGGCTCGTCCTGCGCCATTAGGCAAGCGAGCCTCTGGCGCTAGAGGTGTCTGTTACGCACGCACCAACTACAGAAGGCGTCTGGCAATGGAACATGAAAACGCATGCGCAGTTGTGACTAGCTTGCGTGAGATTTTGCTCACGTCTCACAAATCATAGTCCATCATTTTAATGAAAAGGTGGCACACCATCTGTGAATAACAGGCCAGGATAGTCTAAGCAATGGTGTTTATTCTGAAAGGATTGTGCCATAGCAATATTATGAGACTGAGCAGGCGGCCCCCACGCCATGGGGCTGAGCCTCCTCCGGGGCACAGAAAAGGGGGGGCCGGATAAGGAAGGGCTGGCTGAGTTAATGTCATCATGAGGCGCAGAGAAACCTAGCAGGTATTTAAGGCTGTGTCCCAGGGGTTTCGTTCTCTTTGTCCCCTCGGACTACAGTCTGGCTACAGGAGCGTCGTCGACGTGGAAAGAGGTGTCCTGTCAGCGGCTGGCGTTGTGTGGCAAGCTGGGTTGGGGGGGCCATAGCGTAGTGTGTCGCCCTCTTAAAGGGCGTTTTAGTATACGATTTGTACTGCGATATGGGTGGTTCATTAAAAGATGCGGCGCAGCTCTAGGAGGGTGCCGCGCCCGTAGGTAGCTCTATACTATATCGCCTGCATAATGGGCGTTTTTAATAATCAATTTGTACTGCGATATTTGGGGGTGCAATGAAAATATGCAGCGCTGCATTGGGAGGGTGCCGTGCCCGTATGTAGGTGCGGGCGGTAATGGCGGCAATAGAGTGTAGGCTGCGATATGCGGGGGTTCACAAAAATATGCGGCGCTGCATTAGGCGGGTACCGCGCCCGCATCTGGGGGGCAGCGGTAATGGCGGCTCGTGGCTGTCATGGTTAACAGTGGACTGAATAGGGGGCAGCGCAGGAATATTATGAGACATCTGTTTCCACCCCAGTATAATAGCACACATGACATTTTATAGGAGGAAAGTGGGACATTTTATAAAACATAATCGGGAGAAAGTATTTCTCCCATTGACTTCTATTGAAGCAGAGGCAATTTCAAACGGGAGACAGCCAAAATAAAGCAATTTTTGGCTTAGAAAATCGGGGATTCCCGCCTGAATCGGGTCTATTGGCATGTACGTAATGACAAGTAGGGGGGAATTTAGCCTCTATCTGTAATATTCGGTGCAGCAATTACATTTACACCGGCTGCTTGAAATATTTTAGAGCCCTATTTACTATTCAGGGCAAATAACGAGGGGCAGCTACCAGTATCGGCTCGCAGAGAGAGTGCTGCGGGGCGGTGGGCCGGGGCGGAGGAGGGGCAGGGTGGGGTGGTAGTGGAGTCGGACATACGACGGCCAGGAGTAAGGTAAGTAAATAAATAAATAAAACTATTTACCTTGCGCTCGCTGCATCGCGGAGTTGGCGATGCAGCAAGCGCAAGGTAAATAGTTTTATTTATTTATTTACTTACTTTACTCCTGGCCGTCGTATGTCCGACTCCACTACCCCCCCACTCTGCCCCTCCCCCACCCCGCCGCTCCGCAGCACTCCCTCTGTGAGCCGCCACTGGCAACTACATCCAAATGGTATTTGAGCAGCTTTTGCAGGTAGTATTGGCAAGTTTTTTTCACGATTTTGGCACAGATCTAACTGCGAGCGGGAATTATAAGTGCTCATCTTTCATTAAATGCTAGTAAAAAATGGCGCAAATACACCTTACGCCCCATTAGCATTAGTGCACAAATCTAAATGACCAAATGAATGCACCTGTGGTACTGGATGCAAGCACCTAAACAGACATACTGAGCTGCGCGACATTAATCAGGGGTCATGGGTTCAAAATCTGTTGTGTAGTTCCTAGGATCCCCCAGGACCTGCGCGGTTTAGATGACCTAAACTGAGGGCTTGGTGAGCAGACAGACTCTGGTCACCCCAACAGGATGAGTCAGCCGTTAGACCAGCTAGCTCTACGGTGCCACTACCATCCCCCTGTATTCTACAGTGGTGTGTGTAGTTTCTGGCATCCACTGAACATGACAACCCCGATTCCTCAGGTATCGTGGAAACAATACGGTATCTTTTCGCTCAGTCACTCGTGCTTGCTTTTCTCATAATACATAGAATGACGATTGGAACGGTTTCAATAATTATTTATTGGTCAAGCATCAGTCTAGTATGAAACATGTTAGCTGCGACAATTAAAAGACAGGAGCAGCCAAATGTGATCACTAGTACCAATATCGTAAATAGCAGATACATTTCTACCATAGTGTTAATAAGATGAATAAAAACATATTATATAAAACAATAGCATTGGCGTACTCCTACGATGCGTAGCCTACCTAACTGTGCCTAGCCTAGATGTGTAGGTGAAGCATGTATGTGTAATGTGCTAGGATATGTCCTAATGGGACCTAATGGAGCCAAGAATTCCCCGGGGAAGTGCTAACCCCTCACATGATGGTTCTGAATGAAGGACCCCGTCTCTGCATCGAGGATGGCACCCCGCAAGGGATGTCAGGTCTCTGTCTGTCGAAGGATCAGCCTGCAGAGTCTCGGTCCAGCCTGGAAGGAATTCTCCTCCGTCTCTCTAAGGGGGAGTGAGGGTCTTTTATTCTAAAGTAGTCACTCCAGGGTTTTTCCAGAATCGATATGTTTTGAAAACATTCGCTAATCCTCTGCTAATCCTTTTCTAAACAAACATGATCATGCACAGCTGGCTGTTGGCCATGGATGAAAAAAAGTGGTGACCCTTATACAGAATAAATCTACCGTGCCTGGGGACATGTTTATGTATGTCAGGTACAGGGATTAAGATATGGTACCAAGAGCCTGATGTCGGAGAGACAGAAGCAAGCTACTAGGTAACAGGTCACCTGTGTAAGACCGTTATGTCGTGTGGATGGGACAAAATGTATGTAATTGGTATGTACATGTTGGGACTAACCTAAAGGACATGACAAATCCATGCCGCTCTTTGCTGGGCAGTAATGTCTCATATGGACTGGGATATGGCTGGTCTATCCGAGAATTACATAACAGATTTTTTGCAAAATGCTCTGACTAGAAATGTACGGTAGTCACCAGTAAGAGTGTATCAGCAGTGTGTCAATTAACTATATGGCCATTTGTGCAAAATTGATGTGAGGGTGTTCTACACTAATATGCATCCCCAAGGCAAGTATTTAGAGTTGCCAATCTTGTCCACTGCTTCCACAAATAGCTTCTTCAATATGCAGAGCATAAGGGATGCTCAGTACATTTATTAGTTGGAAATAGATACCCTGGTGTCCATTAGAATTCTGGGGATGGACTTTTTATGCCTTTTCTCTGAATTTTAGCTTAGTTGATTGTAAGAATGGAAGCCCTCAAGTTGCAAAATATAGGTCTACCCTGTAGAATGTGGCAAGGGGCCCCAAAAATGTCACTTAGGTTGGCCGACTAACAAATGTAGATATGGGCATGGGCGTAAGTTGTAGTTTTTGAGATGTGTGAAGCCACTACATGGTGTGGGCTTCAGTCCAGGGGCCTGTGGTCAGTCACTCTGGCCTGCTGTCCTCATCCACTTCTGTCCTTGTTACAGTCTGTAAATGCAGCACCAATTCATACAGAAGATCCTGAGAGACCACTCCCTCTTGTATACATATGAGGAGACCATTCAGCTTGGGTCTAGCTACCCCTTAGCACAGTCAGCACCTTTTTTTTTTTTTTTTTAAACATACTTTATTGCTTGCCAAGATATCATTGCAGTGTGTTACATGTAGTACTAATGGCATTTTCCCTTTTTGATGTTCTCCCCATCATTCACAATATAGAGTGGTATGCTGAACAGGTAATTCTCTTGCAGTTGTTCCTGGTTATATATCCACCACTGCATCTTTAAGGTGGCTTAGTGTATTCTGGAAATGCAATATTTCTCCTAGAGTAGTTTCACATAGTATGCTTCAACATTATTAACATAACATTTCTAACTTATATAACATCCCCCTCCCTCCACCCTCCCCCTGGTCTGCCGTTACTTATATGTGTAGTAGCCTAGTATAGTTATCTATACATCATGGTTGCTCCTTACTGCTTAGGTATGATGGTGTTGTGACTAGGGCCTATAACGATCTCTGGTGTATGGTCCTATAATATTTAGGTCTTCTCTTGTGTGGGGTTGTTATGTGTGGGTATAAAGTCCAGCTGTTGAAAGTCTTCCATCATGGTCTCCCAATCCATAGAAATAGGGTGTTTCCGCAGCCCCCTTACCTCTTCTCGTCTAAGTACCGTACCTTTGGCACTACCCCATTGTATCATATCTGCCTGCCATATAGTCAATAATGGACTTCTAGGTGATTTCCATCTCATGGTGATTGTTCTTACGGCCAATATAAGGGCAAGGTCCAGGAACCTCAACTGTACCTTCTGTGCTGTAGTGCGTTTGCAGAGACCCAAGAGGCACTCCAGGATATTTTCCTGTACAGTTAGGTGTGTAACCTCTTGTAGTGACTGCCGTATTCCGTCCCAATAATCACGGAGACGTGGACAGGCCCATAACATATGGACAAAGTCCGCTTCGTCTCCCTTACATCGGGGGCAGCAGTGTTGGGCCTCTGGGAACATACGGTGTATTCTCTTTGGGGTTAAGTAAGATCTATGTAATAGCATTGTTTGTATAAATTTAAGTTTAGCGTTACGGGATACCCGTTTGGGATGCTCCAACATGCTCGCCCATGCTTTGTCGGTGAGTTCTGTGTTTGCATCCGTCTCCCATTTTGTTCTAAGGTCAGTAAGGGCGATAGATACTTGTGCTCTAATACCTGTGTACAGCCATTTGACTAGATGTCCCCCTTCCCCCATATAGTACAGTAAATGGACCAGTCCGTGTTGTGGAGGTTCCCTACGTTCTGGCGCCCATGTCTTCTTAATATAGTGGGATACAGCCGCGTGTGTCATATATAAGCGGTCTGGCGCTCCAGTGGTTTGTATGAATGTGTTGTGATCAAGAAGGTTGCCGTCACCAAAGAACTGCCCGACTTCCTTCACGCCGGACTCCGCCCAGGCATGAAGTCTGGCCTTTGTTAACACACCCCCGAGGATGGGGATGCCCAGTATTGGGATATTAGTCGCATAGGGAGTTGTTCCTGAAGTATAACGCAGTGCCTTTCTCCAACATTGCAATGCGATCTTAAGTAATGGAGGCCCTTCCAAGGGGATTTTCGCTTTTGGTAAGAGTAAGGAATGTAGTTTGCCCCGATCTATGTCCCGGGTTGTATACCCTATTTCTTGTAGGTTCCTACCCGCTGTCCAGTAGGACAGCCACTGGAGTTGACAGGCATAGTAATAGGCTCTGAAATCAGGGGCTCCCAGACCTCCCCTATGGGACTCTAGTTGTAATTTCCGAAGACTCACTCTTCGGCGGCCCTTGCCCCATATGAGTTCTATGAGGATAGTGTCCAAGGCACAGAAGACTGAGTGCGGAACCGCCAGTGGCAAATTCACGAAAAAATATAATAAACGGGGAAGCACTACCATCTTTGATAAGGCAATCCGCCCCATCACCGATAGCGGCAGGGATATCCAGAAGGCCACACTCGAGCGTAGAGCGGTGATGGCCTTTAACAGGTTGCCTTCTAGCTGATCCGCCTGTGCCCTGTACACTTGTATTCCTAAATACTTGAATGTAGCGGGTGCTACGGGTAAGGTATAGTTACCAAATTGCGTCATCTCTGGGTAGGTTCCATCATGAAAATAAAACGCATTTGATTTCCGTGGATTAATGGCAAGGCCCGAAATACTTTCAAATGTGGAAAATATCGTGGGGAGAGGTGCAGTGTCAGCAGTCAAATCACGTAAATAAAGCAGAATATCGTCAGCGTATATTGAGATTAAGTGCGCAGTTCCATCAATGATTATCCCCAGCTGTTCTGCTGACTGTCTCAGGGCTATCGCTAAGGGCTCTAGTGCTAACACAAACAGCAGGGGGGATAAAGGACATCCTTGCCGTGTGCCCCTGTGTACCGTATATTCACCTGAGATATGGTGGCCGGTGCGTGCTCTCGCAGTAGGAGAGGTGTAAAGCAGCCGTACCCATTTGAGATAATCGCTAGGGAGGCCAAATCTCTGTAAAGCAGCAAACATATAATCCCATGCTATAGAATCAAAGGCCTGGCGTAAGTCCAGTGCCAGACAGCCAGCCTCCGGATATTCGGCCGGGGTAGCCGCCATGATATAATGTAAGCGTCTAGTGTTGAGGGACGTACTGCGGTTCGGTAAAAACCCGCATTGGTCCCTATGTATGAGAGTGGGTAGGTATGGCTGTATGCAGTTTGCCAAGGTTTTGCTCAGGATTTTATATTCAGTTGCTAACAAGGATAGAGGCCTATAATTGGAGCTATCGGTGCAATAGCGTCTCGGCTTAAGAAGTGAAACGACTAATGCCTGCATGGTGGATTGTGGCAAGTGGCCAACCTCCAGGGCTGTCCTATATACTTCCTCCAGTTTGGGGACCAGGGCTTCCGAATAAATTTCATAAAATTCTATGGGTAGGCCATCTAGGCCAGGCGCCTTGTTATGATTAAGGCCTTTGATTGCAGCTCGAATTTCTTGTTGGGTTATAGGGCCTGTAAGTTCCCTCTGTGTATCCGCCGGTAGAGAGGGGATATTTAAGCCCTGGAAGAAGTCCGCCATCTGCGTGTCATTATTGTGTGTTGGGGCCGCGTAAAGGTCACTAAGATACCTGCAAAAGGCTTCATTTATCTCGATTTGTGTGTGTACTGGTACTTGGTTTGGTACATTAATGTGTGTAATGATCGGTGGTTCCGGTCTGTCCTGTACTATGCGGGCTAGTAGTGTCCCCGCCTTGTCTGCCTCAGTGTGCTTCCGTTGTGTAAAGGCCCTATGGTCAATAACCCGCAGAGTTTCTAGGGTGTCGGCGTGATTGATGCGGGCATCTCGCAAGGCCTCTCGTTTTTCTGGATCTGCCACTGCCTCCGGCTCTAGAGCATTCATCAGGTTTTCTATGCTAATCAGTCGTTGGTGTACCTCTTGTCTGGCCCCCACCACCTGTCCAATGGCAGACCCCCTCACTACCACTTTAAGTGCATCCCAATCTATCAGGTGGGAGGAAGCAGTATTCCAGTTTTCAGAGAAGTAATTATTAATGGTAGTGGAGATAGCGGTGCGGAACGGGCGTCCTCCAATAACTGGGGCCATAGTTTCCAGGTGGGCACTGGGGTCGGAACTCGTCCCCAAGTAAGTGTGAGTTCTAGGGGATTGTGGTCCGAAAATGTCTTGGCTAGGTAAGTGGACTGACTGATATGTGTAGCAATGGTGTGTGAACATAAAAATCTGTCTATCCTGGTGTGGAGGTGATGGACCGGCGAATAGAAGGAATACTCTTTGTGAGTAGGGTGCATTAATCTCCAGACATCCGACAGTCCCCATCCATCTAACCATGTTTTTAGGAGATCCGCTTGCTTGCAGGCGCCAGCGCCATGCAGTGGGGGGTGGGATCTGTTTAGGTCTATATCTAGTACTGTATTGCAGTCTCCTCCCAAAATCCAGGGAATCGTATCCCACCCTACAAGGGCTGCACCCAGACGATGGAAGAATTTGTCTTGTTCAAAGTTAGGGGCGTATATACATCCCAGAACCACAGGTACGCCATCAAGAGTTCCTTTCAGTAAGATATATCTACCCTGGTCATCTATGCGACGATCGAGCTCCACAAATGGTACCCCATGCCGGATCCAGATGGTCGCCCCTCTAGCAAACGCTGAGTAATTAGTGGAATATATATTGCCTCGCCATTTTTTACGGGTCTTTAAAGCCTCCGAGTCAGTAAGGTGTGATTCCTGAAGAAAAACAATATGGGCCTTGCGCCTAAGTAAGTGAGCATGAACCCGGTGTCTTTTTTGTACAGCCCCCAACCCTCGCACATTCCAAGTCAGCAGGTTGTAGGAGCCTAAGGTGGTGCGATCTCTAGGCATAAGTTATTATGGTAGATGAGGCTCCTTGTAGCGAGGAGCCATTTAACTGACGCAGACCAGGAGTTCCCCTTTCCCTTAAAACCAACAATTCTCGGCTCAGCCAACAAACGACGCTGGGCCCAACAAAGATTCCCAACATATAGGTACCACATAACGGTGCATTCGTTTATTGGGGGGTCGCTGCCACCATCCATATCGTGGTGGATGCAACTGCGGGGTCCCGGTAGCTCGACGGAGCCCGGGGGGGGGGGTATAAACATATCATTGTAAAAACAGTACAGTCGCCTCCTTCCAACATATTTGTGCGTTACCTGAGCCGTTCGTACTGTGACCAGCAGCTATAAAGTTCTGCGCTGCATTAGTAGACCGGCTGTACATTATAGAACTGTATATTAAAACCTCTCTAAGGGGTTTGATTAGGTTCAGATTGTCCCCTGCAAACAAAGACTTATAAAAGGATGTCATTGTAACTATAACTTCTTCTATAGTACTCCCCAGCCCCCCATTGATCATGGCAATACAAATCTGTACAGAGTAAATGTAGATCGCCTTAGTTATACATTCGATGTCTTGGCAGAGAGGTGATATCAACCGCTACACTGGTCTCTGAGGCGCAACCAGCCTGGCTGGGTGCTTTACCGCCCTAGAGAAAGAATATATCACAGTTATTCAGGGCATTATAATTATGAGGCTGTATATACAGGATAGTGAACGGCATCGGTGTGCCAGCTGCCCATGCCATAATGCTACTATGGACTCATCCTAATTGTAAATAGTATATGTAGGCAAACCGGGTACAGTTCGGTGCAGCCATCTATATTATAACTTAGCGTATAGGACTACATTACCCCAAAAATAGTCATGACATAATCATTAGGCAACCGTGCCTGAATTATCAGTACAGTAATAGACTTCCACGGCGTTTCAGGTGAGTCCTCAAGGAGTGTTAAAAGGATACTGGTGCGCCTGGTGTTCTAGTTGATATGCATACACCTTCTTGGCCAAAGTTTGAACAATTGTGTGTGCAAGGCATCTCAATTATCTACTAACTCGTCCACAGTCTGAGGTGTCACCGAAGGGAACAGAGTGAGGCTGTGGTCAGAGTCTGACTGGATGGTGCTGTCCTCCGAATCAGTCAGGATCTTGGGGATGCTTTCCGAAAAAGATCCGGCCACGGCCAGTGCCTCTGCCCTGCCAGCCAGCTGCTGATAGTGTGTTGGACCAATGCCAGTGGCACTCTGTAGGCTCTTGTTAGTACGTCGGGGCCCATGCCTCGGAGGATTTGCCGTGCCTTGGCGTGTTGAGCCCGACATTCCGCTCTGGCTCGAGTCTAGGCCCATCACCTCCAGCCATTCCTCTGCGTCGTTTGGGCTATCAAAGAAGTACGTTTTCCGTTCATGGATAATCTTTAATCTGGCCGGGAAGAGCAATGCATATTTAAGTTGGGCCGCTCGTAGTTTCTTCTTGACTGCTTGATAGGATGATCTTTGGCGTTGTACCTGTTGCGAGTAATCGGGATACAGTGAAATTCTATGATTCTCAAATTGGATCTGTGTTTTTCCCTTGCTTTTTGTAGTAGCATATCTCGATCCCTATAATTTAGTATTTTGACAATCAGGGGTCGTGGGGCGCCCCTGCCTTTGGTGCTCCCGTTGGGATTCGGTGTGCCCGTTCCACACAGAAATATGGTGATAGGCCATCCTGTGTCACATATTCTCGGAACCATGTTTCCATGAAGTCCACAGCCTTGGTGCCTTCGCTGCGCTCTGGAAGGCCTATGACGCGTATGTTATTACAGCGATTCCTGCCCTCCGCGTCTTCAACTCTGTCCTGGAGACCAGTAACTTGTTGTTGCAGTTTTTGAAGCTGTGTGGTATGTTCCGCAATTTGGGGTTCCATATTGGTGAGCGCTTTGTCGTGTTCTCGAACGGTCTCAGCCATTTTCCCATGGTCCGCTCGAAGTAGGGTGAGGCCAGTCGTTAGGGTTCCGACCTGTTGCTCTATTGTCATGCGGGACTCCCGAACTTCTTTTAGGATCAGATCCAGTTTGTCCGGAGTGGTCTCAGCGAAGTCAGGGGCAGGGGCCCCAGGTGATGAGGGTCTGGTGTTAGGTTCGGGCCCGCTAGCAGGGCCGCCTGTGCCAGGGTTGCCATCCAGTACCTTCCCCTTAACTCTCCCCATATCGAGTGTCCGTTGCTACCGGGGAGGCCTGGCGCTTGCAGGGTATTAGTAAAGGGGGAACTCCGTCCCGCACGCCGCGCTTATAGCCGCCTGTATCCTTAGGGCAGCCTCCACTGTGGGGACCGGGTCTATGAAATGGGCTCCACAAAGCTCCCGAGAGCTCGCCGTGTCTTCCCCCCTCTCAGACCCCCCGTGCCGTGTTCGTTTATTGTGGCGTGTTAGTGCCTTATGCGAGGTCGGCCGCACTCCCAGCACTTCCCAAGTGTCGCGTGAACTCTTGGAGAACTGTCCCGTGCCACTTGCCGCCCCACTCCGCCGTCCACGTGTGTGTCACCAATATGGCCTGGGAGGGAGACCAATGTATCTACGAGTAGCAGTGACTCCCGGACCTCCCCAGGGGCCCAGGCGTCACTCACAGCACTCCTCTGTCCCGCTTTCAAGGGATGCCCCCTCCAGTATATTGCGTCAGCTGCGGAGTCAGTCATGGGCTGCCGTGGCCCAGGGTTCGGCGGATCGCACCCCCACCATACTCCGAGTCTATCGGGCCAGCGGCCCCGTCAACCAGTCCAGGAGCCACGTAGTGAGGCCTGCTGGCTCCAAACAACCACGGTGTCGCGGCGCAGTCCGCTTCAATCTCCCCTCTAATGCTTGGGGCAGTGATCGGCCAGATGAGCACTATGCCGCTCTCCCCACGCCAGGCACCAACAGCGCAGGAGGGGCCAGATCACCTCCGGCCGCCCCCCGGTCCCCAGCGCGGCCCTCAGCACCCACCGCTTGTACCTCGGGCTGACCACTGCGGGCCTGTCCAGTCACCCGATGGGTCCCCTCTCATCCACTCTCGCCTTCGTGTGTTTACCTCGGCCGTCGCGGGGGCAGCCACCGGGCGGGGTGGGTCACGCTGCAGGGTGTGTTTCGCCGGGCACCACGCGTCAGACGGGGGACGCCGCGCTCCAGCTCCGGCGCCGCATCGCAGGCAGGCCTCAGTGTCCGCGGACGCGGCTAAGTGCCGATATCTCCGGCGTCGTTGTAGTCCACAGGCCCAGATCAGGATGATCGCCACACCGGACCTTAGGCAACAGATTCCTGTCTTTCCGGCTGTAATTCCAGCCCTCAAGCTGGCGAGTGCTCAGGATCTTCCCCCCCCAGGGTCCGGAGCCTCACCGAAACACGTCCGCCATCTTAGGCGGTTAGCCACGCCCCCCCACAGTCAGCACCTTTAACTTCCCCCAAGGTGGTCAAACGTAGGAGTGCCAATTTGCCATGAATCTTCAAACACAGAAGAAGATTGCAGCTCTTTATGCTGCATGGTACTCTGCCAGCATGATCAGTCCACTACCCAGCACTACCCACTGAAGACACCAGACCATCCATAACACCTATATGATCTCACTCATGTACCGGCTCACACAACCACACCTTATCCACTGTTACCCAGCATATTACAGCTCACAAGAAAGGAAACAATGTCTAGGACAAAGATGGTGGACACGTGGCAGCCATTTATAATGTGTGGGACAAACGTTCACAATGTGCACACAAATATGCCTTTATTCCTGTCCCTTGAGATGCTCGTGCCGACAGAAGAGTGTAGCGTTTTTGCAGTGATAGTCATAGGGGAAACAAAGGAAACAGCTTAGATGAACCAGGGAAGGACTCTTGACCCTAGTTCAGATTGTGCAACATCCAAAGAAGGATCTGGGGAAAACAGGCTACTCTTCACCTGCTCAATAACAATAAAGTTGTATGCATAATACATTCATGCAAGTATATTAAGATGAAAAAGGCTATTATTAGTTAATGTACATGCTTCAATAGCATGCTCTATTCAATGGGGTCCTAAGCCTCTACTGGGGTATTGTATGATGTTTCATGTAATTAAATTTGTCAAGTAAAAGGTTGAGTAAGGGCACAGCTCTGTAGCTCACACAGCATTTTTGCTTACTACTATTCCTGTCCAGCTATAGCTAAAGTGGCCCTACAAACTGACTCCGGATACACATCACCAAGTCATCGCTTCTTTGCAGTAATGCGCAGGGAACTCATCTAGACAGGCTATACTGCATATAGATTTGTTCTTATGTGATCAAATACACCCATTGCACAGATATTCGTCAATTTTCTGGTTCTTTTGATGGCACAATACCTATGAAATAGATCAAGTTGCAAGCAATAAGCAGTATTTAATAGAACAGACACCAATTAGTATTATTTCACAATTCTTTATTGGAAGAGCAAAACAAGTGTATAGGGGAAGGGGGGACAGGGAACATAAGGTACCATATGTGAAACAGTAATGCTGTACGAAAAAACACAGTGCAAGATGAAACAGAGTGTCAGGTACATAGAATGTGCTGTTCCCACAAGGTAGGAGCCCTTGAAGGTCTAGGAAGGGCAATATCAAGGAGGACGCACAGGTCCACATATGTACACAGAATGGTCAGCAGGATGAGGGGAACCAGAAAAATGGAACATGAAAAAATTAAACTAATAGAACAAAAGCAAGCAAGGAGTCCATACTCCCATCCACAGGCCCGAGGGGGAGGGGGAAATAGGGGGATGGGAGAGAAGTGGGAAGAGAGGAAAAAGATGAGGGGTAAAGAAGAAGAGATGTGGAAAAGACAGGAGTGGTAGAGGAAAGTGGGGAAGTAGGAATGCACTCTCAAGGATCATGACAAGATGGGAGCTCAAGGGCAGGGTCAGTGTGATATAATATCTGGTCACCCTTTTGGGGTCAGGGCTGCTCTCAACTAAGAGCTAGTGGGCTTCATCCTGGAGGCAAGGCGCCCAGTGAGGAGGAAGGCCTCTGTCTTATCATGCAAGTTGAAAATGACCCGCTCGTATAATCTGTCTGGTACATCGTCGAGAGCCATTCATTATGGGGAGAGGGAAGGAGGGCAAGTGGTGAAGAATGCAGATCTTAGCCGCGGCGCGCGCTGTATGGAATAGACGGCCCTGAAGGCATAGAGAGGTCAGGGAGTCCGCAAGGTCATGCAGAAGGATCAAAGGGTGAGACAGGGGGTTGTGACCAGTCGAGTCTCACTCAGTGTGGTGCCAACCACCTCCCAAAGAGGCCATACAGAGGGGCAATCACAGAGGAGGTACATAAGGTCACAGCAGTCATGGGAACAGCACCAGCAATTTGCATGAGGTAACTGGCCCGCGGCCCGCGGTTTTACGGGAGTCCAGTGCCAGTTCAGTGACTTAAAGAGACAGAACTTCAATCATGCCTCCTGGGCCTCATGATATAATGCCTCCAGAAGGTCCGCCCAACCCTCCGTTTCATATTCCGTCTGAAGTCTGGTTTGCCATGTGACACAGAGGCTATTTAAGAGGGGCAAAGAAAAAAGATGACAGCTCAGGAGGCTATAGAAGCCAGACATCACCCCGTGGAAGCGACCCCATGTCCTGAGGTAGGAGACTACAGGAGAGGGTTGGAGGACCCAGGACAGTGCACCTAGTTGTCGATTGAGACAATGCCCTAGCTGCAACTACTGCCAGGACTGATGGGATAGGAGACCGAATTCTTCACTGAGCGCCGCCAAGGATTTGAGGGCACCATGTTCAAGGACTTGATGGAGACTGCAGATGCCCGCAGAACGCCACATTTCCCAGTTGATCATCTCCCCACCTATGCGAAGGCCAGAGGTGCCCCATAACAGTGCGTGGTCGTGAAGAAGAGGATCCACCCTGAAGAGGCGGTGGGCTCGCAGCCATGATTTGACCATGGCTTGCAGCATTCGGTTGGTGGGACTCGGCATAGGCATGCCACTCTTGAGTTTTATCTCATGTGAAAATCATAAATGTTCATATCACATCGAGAAGTTTGTGGTGACACGTAGCACAATTTTTTCCATTTTATCTTAACAACTTGGTAACGTACATCATATATAATCATTGCAAACCTACATCCAAGTCTGATTTTATGTTTAGATTGACCATAATTAGTGATTCTGGCAATAATATTTAACCATAGCTAGGGTGTGTTCACATTAAAATATCCATAGTTGATGTAAAATTCAGTCTGGAAATTTTAACTAACATTGAAACTGTACTGTTAAGGGGTCTAACTCTTTATTCTCGTTTCAGGAGCCAAGCTGACTTCGACAATAATTTTTTGAATAATAATTGTTTGAGTTCCTTCAATCTGCATTGGAATTTATTGTTGATAGTTTCACTGTAACATTTCAATTGATTTCATGCACGTTAGTCCAGGACAATCAGCTAGTACGAGATATAGTCTGCAGGCCATGCAACTGTAAGCTTTCTTTGCGTGATGTCTGAGAAGAAGAACACAGACAGTTTATCATCAAATGTTAGATTTTGATTGGTTCCAGCCTCTTGGGAACCATAGGGGAGTGGTATTTCTCTTTGGACAAGTATAAGTTTAAAGATGCTTTTTTGAGATAGAAATGGCCAAATTGTTCCTGTCCACCTTTGAAGGCAGATTCCTCTCTACCTCTCTTGAGACCTTATGCTTATCCTATTTCTTCGGATAGAGTTAAACTCTCAAGCATTTATATTACTCCTTTGTTGGATTGGAAGCTTCATTTGGTTCTCCCTTACAGGCATCGTTTGCTTTCCCGACTTCACTTGAACGCTTATTTAAAATTAGTGAGTTTGCAATTCTGACTTGCTTTGGGTTATTTCGAATCATGCTGTAACCAGGTGATGATTGATTTATCATTAATTTGACTGATTTGAGTTTGTAACTTTGACAATTGCTAATAAACTTTTATGGTTTGGAAATCTGCTGCTCTCTGTCATTCATGTGGTGTAAATTGTGCTTCACTTTTATTGATATGCTATTGAACTGTTGATTTTAACCCTCACTTTAAGACAAAGGTCAATCTATTTGAGTACAGTTAGGATTCGCAATTTGCACCAAGGTTTTGCATGGTGCAAACCTCATTCCCTGCTGCATCATTTGCTCTGTGTCCTTCACTACTCACTCCCAACCCCATTTTACAAAATATTTGGAGTTGGGTGGTAATGTTCTGATTTACAGAAATATATGTGGACTCAACATACTAAGACCAGGTTGCAAATCAGCCGATGTTTCTTACGCTCCAACTAGTTAGCAAACCTTGGGTTACAATTTTTAATGTGACTGATGTACTAATCAGTTGCATTGCAAAATATACATCACAGTAGGTTGCAAAAGTTCCTCCTTAAATAATATGGCAGGAGGCTTTTTGTGATATTCACTTATTCAGTTAATGCCTGTGGATGCAGCAATGGAGGCATCTTAACGAGATGGGGAGTGTTTTAAGAAAAATTTTCACATGTAAGGTATGGGGGAACATCCAATGTTTCCATGAACCACTGTCTGATCCTCTCAAGCCACATGCCAGCATTTACAAAGAAAAAGCTTCCACTTTGCAAATTAGTTATCTCCTCAGTCTGGTGGCGGTATCCTTTTAATAGTTTGAATTGTAACACAACCTCTGATACATTACATTATCACACACAAATACGGTTTCCATCCTATTTACGAGTCAAAATGTATTGCAAAGTTACCTTGCAAGTCTGAAAGAATTTTCCAGTTCGCAAAATAGCTTTTGCACATTGCTATCAGTGCAAGGTTGGGCAGAACTTGCAGAGTTACATAAAAACTCTGTAAGATTCCGCAGAGTTCCGTGAGTGGACAGAATTCAGCACGTTGCACTGCTCGTGCTGTTATTTAGCACTGGGAGTTTGCTCCTCACTGTAAAATCAGCGCAAACGGCACCATTCGGCGCACCAGAGGGTGCTGCTAGTTTCTGCTGCTCAAGTAGAAATTGTACGCGAGCGGCAGCTTTCTTAACGTGAATGGTGGCGACCTGCTGTGACTGCCCACGTTGAGAAATCATCATCATCATAAAGCTTTATTTCGACATCCAGTGTCATTAAAGCAATAAAAGAAGCATTTTAAAAACAAATACAGGGCCATTTTGTCATTCGACAGTGCGCTAAAAGGTGATATGGTACATAGTCCCTCCAGGTACGCCGCTGCCCCCACAGTATACAAAAGGGGATGATGGACGGAACGTTTGAGCCAATCAAACACTCACCCCCAGTCAACTGATCTGGGTTTAATCCATCATCATTCTTTAGCTCACTCCACCACCCCAGTTCAGACATGGCCATATGCAAATCAGTCTGACCCTGTGCCTCATGGGAACAGTCCAGCCCGAACTGCCAAGCCATGTCTTCCCTGGACCGGAAACAAGCATCCTAGGACCGGTTTCTGGCATTTCAGCCGTCATCAGCCAGGCTTGCTTGAATCCAGTGGCAAAGTGAGCAAGGGACCCACGTCTGGGCATACCCCCGCCAACTTAGGGCGACCAAAGCGATACAAAGGGGATGATGGACGGAACGTTTGAGCCAATCAAACACTCACCCCCAGTCAACTGATCTGGGTTTAATCCATCATCATTCTTTAGCTCACTCCACCACCCCAGTTCAGACATGGCCATATGCAAATCAGTCTGACCCTGTGCCTCATGGGAACAGTCCAGCCCGAACTGCCAAGCCATGTCTTCCCTGGACCGGAAACAAGCATCCTAGGACCGGTTTCTGGCATTCCAGCCGTCATCAGCCAGGCTTGCTTGAATCCAGTGGCAAAGTGAGCAAGGGACATGGCTTGGCAGTTCGGGCTGGACTGTTCCCATGAGGCACAGGGTCAGACTGATTTGCATATGGCCATGTCTGAACTGGGGTGGTGGAGTGAGCTAAAGAATGATGATGGATTAAACCCAGATCAGTTGACTGGGGGTGAGTGTTTGATTGGCTCAAACGTTCCGTCCATCATCCCCTTTTGTATTGCTTTGTTCGCCCTAAGTTGGCGGGGTATGCCCAGACGTGGGTCCCTTGCTCACTTTGCCACTGGATTCAAGCAAGCCTGGCTGATGACCGCTGGAATGCCAGAAACCGGTCCTAGGGTGCTTGTTTCCGGTCCAGGGAAGACATGGCTTGGCAGTTCGGGCTGGACTGTTCCCATGAGGCACAGGGTCAGACTGATTTGCATATGGCCATGTCTGAACTGGGGTGGTGGAGTGAGCTAAAGAATGATGATGGATTATACCCAGATCAGTTGACTGGGGGTGAGTGTTTGATTGGCTCAAACGTTCCGTCCATCATCTCCTTTTGTATCGCTTTGTTCGCCCTAATTTGGCGGGGTATGCCCAGACGTGGGTCCCTTGCTCACTTTGCCACTGGATTCAAGCAAGCCTGGCTGATGACGGCTGGAATGCCAGAAACCGGTCCTAGGATGCTTGTTTCCGGTCCAGGGAAAACATGGCTTGGCAGTTCGGGCTGGACTGTTCCCATGAGGCACAGGGTCAGACTGATTTGCATATGGCCATGTCTGAACTGGGGTGGTGGAGTGAGCTAAAAAATGATGATGGATTAAACCCAGATCAGTTGACTGGGGGTGAGTGTTTGATTGGCTCAAGCGTTCCGTCCATCATCCCCTTTTGTATCGCTTTGTTCGCCCTAAGTTGGCGGGGGTATGCCCAGACGTGGGTCCCTTGCTCACTTTGCCACTGGATTCAAGCAAGCCTGGCTGATGACGGCTGGAATGCCAGAAACCGGTCCTAGGATGCTTGTTTCCGGTCCAGGGAAGACATGGCTTGGCAGTTCGGGCTGGACTGTTCCCATGAGGCACAGGGTCAGACTGATTTGCATATGGCCATGTCTGAACTGGGGTGGTGGAGTGAGCTAAAGAATGATGATGTATTAAACCCAGATCAGTTGACTGGGGGTGAGTGTTTGATTGGCTCAAGCGTTCCGTCCATCATCCCCTTTTGTATCGCTTTGTTCGCCCTAAGTTGGCGGGGGTATGCCCAGACGTGGGTCCCTTGCTCACTTTGCCACTGGATTCAAGCAAGCCTGGCTGATGACGGCTGGAATGCCAGAAACCGGTCCTAGGATGCTTGTTTCCGGTCCAGGGAAGACATGGCTTGGCAGTTCGGGCTGGACTGTTCCCATGAGGCACAGGGTCAGACTGATTTGCATATGGCCATGTCTGAACTGGGGTGGTGGAGTGAGCTAAAGAATGATGATGGATTAAACCCAGATCAGTTGACTGGGGGTGAGTGTTTGATTGGCTCAAGCGTTCCGTCCATCATCCCCTTTTGTATCGCTTTGTTCGCCCTAAGTTGGCAGGGGTATGCCCAGACGTGGGTCCCTTGCTCCCTTTGCCACTGGATTCAAGCAAGCCTGGCTGATGACGGCTGGAATGCCAGAAACCGGTCCTAGGATGCTTGTTTCCGGTCCAGGGAAGACATGGCTTGGCAGTTCGGGCTGGACTGTTCCCATGAGGCACAGGGTCAGACTGATTTGCATATGGCCATGTCTGAACTGGGGTGGTGGAGTGAGCTAAAGATTGATGATTGATTAAACCCAGATCAGTTGACTGGGGGTGAGTGTTTGATTGGCTCAAACGTTCCGTCCATCATCCCCTTTTGTATCGCCCCCACAGTATAGACTACAGTAACCTGGTTCCATCTTTTGGATGGTTAAAACGGTCATGTCAGTAAAAACATACAAACAGTGCAATAAAAAGGGTAAGAAAGGAACAACAAGGCAATTCATCTTAGATGGAGTCAGGTGACGGGATACGACCCCCATGAGCCTTATAAAAAGATCCAACCCTCCGCTACATAAAAACATACGAAGTTAAAAATAGAAAAAGAAAAAGTGCATGAGAAATCTCGCTGGGAGGAATTCTAGCAATAGAATATCGCTCTTGTGGTGGAAATTCTTGCTCACCAACTTAACGTTGGTGAGCCTTGCGTGAGAAAAAACTTTGCCACATGGCATTTGGGGGAGGTTTGCCGGAACTTCGCATTCCAAGCAGAACACAGAGTGGGCTAAACTCCATGAACTCTGTCGGCGGAGTAGAATATTTGCAAATCACACACATTTGAACCACAAAAACACTTAATACATCAGGCCATAAACACATTACATCAATCAACAGCAATTTCAAAAGACACCTAGACCAAAAGAGCACATTTATAACTTGCATTTAAGTTATAGTTTGACACATCTCTGGAACAAACAAGAGAAGAAGGAATAAAGGAAACACGTCAATAGCAATGATAAAATCTCATTTCGTATAGCTTTTATTCTGGCTGGAATGCTGGCCATGGGGGTATTCGAACAAAATATTGAGTTAAAAATATCGAGTTGCAGAAATATCAGATTTTTAATATTGTGACACAGAATATCGTGAGCAAAAATATCGATTTTGTAAGGTAGGAAATTTAGCTTTTTAATTTTCTTTATGTGTTTAAATAATATTTCAATTGTATATGTTTTATATTGTTTGTGTAATTGTTGTTAATGTGTTAATGTTTTTAAATATAGCTTGTAATCTTAAGTTATTTATATTTCTAATTTAATTGTAAAATAGTTCTTTATAGTGTCATAGCGGGTTGTGAGGTTTGTAGGGGTACAGGGTGGAAAGTTAATTAAGTATATTTAATTTATATATTTTTTTAATTAATATTATTATTTATTTGATTATTAAAGGCTTGATTTAGAGTTTGGCAGACGGGTTACTCCGTCACAACAGTAACGGATTAGCCGTCCGCCGAAATATAAATCCTATAGGATATTACGGGATTTATATTTCGGCAGATGGGACATCCATCACCGTTGTGACAGAGTAACCTGTCCACCAAAATGTAAAGCGGGTCCTAAGTATGTAAATTGTGTAAATAATATTTTCTTAGGCTATATTTTAGGTGCGTTTTGTTGGTTTTGTAGGGGCATAAGGTGGGAAGTTAATTAAATAATAATTGATTAATTATAAAGTATTTATTTATCACTAATCAATTAATAGTTAATTATGTAAATTGCGTAATTATTATAATTTTTTAATTTAGATATATTTAAATGTGTGTTGCTAGGTATGTGGGACTATAGTGTGGGAATTTAATGAAATAAGCATAAGATACCATTTTTCATATATTATTTTAAAAATGTATAATTATTTTAATTGTTTTTTTAATGTATATATTTAATTTTAAGTTAATAGTTTTATAATTTTATGAAATTAATACTTGATTTAAAATAAGGTATGCATTGTAAGTGAAGTACTTTCCCTACAGTTGCACAGACTGGAGTGGGAATAGTAAAGTTTACCCCTTCTGAGTCCAACGTTTTCCCCACTGTTGCACAGACTGGAGTGAGAATAGTAAATGTTACCCCTCCTGAGTCCAATGCTTTCCCTACTGTTGCACTGACTGGAGTAGGAATATGAAATGTTACCCCTCGTGAGGCCAACGCCTTCCCTACTATTGCACTGACTGGAGTGGGAATAGTACATTTTACCTCTCCTGAGTCCAACGCTTTTCCTACTATTGCACCAACTGGAGAGGGAATAGTACATTTTACCCCTCTGGGTCCAATGCTTTACCTACTGTTGCAAATACTGGAGTGGGAATAGTAAATGGTACCTCTCCTCAGTCCAACACTTTCCCTACTGTTGAACTGACTGGAGTGGGAATAGTAAATGTTATCTCTCCTGAGTCCAACGCTTTCCCTACTATTGCACAGACCGGAGTGGGAATAGTGAAATTTACCTCTACTGAGTCCAATGCTTTTCCTACTGTTGCACAGGCTGGAGTTGCAATAGTAAATATTACCCCTCCAGGGTCCAACGCTTTCCCTACTGTTGCACCGACAGGAGCGGGAATAGTAAACTTTAACCCTCCTGAGTCCAACGCTTTCGCTACTGTTGCAAATACTGGAGTGGGAATAGTACATTTTACCTCTCCTCAGTCCAACGCTTTCCCTACTGTTGCACCAACTGTAGCGGGAAGAGCAAATTTTACCCCTCCTGGGTCCAACGCTTTCCCTACTATTGCACAGACTGGAGTGAGAATAGTACATTTTACCCTCCTGAGTCCAATGCTTTGAGTCCAATGCTTTCCCTACTGTTGCACAGACTGGAGTGGGAACTGTGAGAAGTTGGCCTGGCATATGCTATTCACTAATTAAAGTGGACACCTTGCACCAGGGCAAATCGACTCTTATGGTAGATAGGTTTAAGACAACCTTTTAAAGAAAGCTATCCTAGTGGTAGCTGTGGAGAGCAGCCTTCAGGCTAAGTCTCGGAGGAATGTAAAGCAGCTTGTTTTACCATATAATCTCTTGAATCACCAAATGAAAAGACACCACACAGGTATATATATCAAATATATATGTATTTATTTCTAAATAACTCTCTACTAATCTCTTTATGAGATTAGAAGACAAACATATGCACAAATCAACGTTTCACAATAAGTTAAGCACAAAATATGGCTGGGCCCTAGGGGCGTACCAGACCATATACTAAGTAAGAGACTTAGGGACAATGACTTGCAGGGAGACAAGGCCTAGGGCCTTCAGAAGTGCAGGGGCCTCACGAAACCACCCAAGGCAGGTAAGTAAAGGACCCACGGGGGACGCGTGCAGTGTGGATACACAGGCGCGGATCGCCGTTAACTTCAATGGGGCAAGTCGCGGTTGGAAATAAAGAGTTTTAGGATACTTCGGGAGAACCTACAAGCAAGTCACTTACAGGGTAAGTAGTTCTAGGGCCCACACCCACAGGAGCACCGTAGTGCTGGAGTTACCTCACCCAGGGAAGCCGGGTGCATAGGTGTCCTTTGGTGTCGGGTCGCGGCGTCGTTTTCAATGGCGAACAAAGAAGACTTGCTGCTTGCGGGAGCTGAAGAAGTGTCCGGTGGAATCCAAGCCTGGATTCTGAAGAAGGATGACCTGAAAGCAGAGGGGACAGTGTTCAAAGTCACTTGGCAGTGACCCGGGGCAAGGAAGATGGATGCCCACCGTCGTCGGTTGATTCAGGTCGGTTGCGGGTGCCTTGACTCTTCAGCCACGTGGTCCAGGAGGTGTCGACGATGACCAGGAGCTGGATTCGGTGGGTCCCTCGACGTCTGCAGCTGACTGCGGTGTCGGCAACTCGATTGGAGCCAACAAGCCTTGGCAGCAGCAAGTCTCGGGGAGATGAAGAAAAGTCGATGGCGCAGACCAGCAAGGTCTGAGGGACTCACCCAGCGAGGGTACGTCAGGGCAGGCCTGGAGCAACCAGAGGAGCCCTTTGGTTTCTTTAAGAAGTCTTCTGGGGACCCACAAGCCGGCGGGCAAGGGATCGCGAAGACACCTCGGGCGGAATCACTCAACAGGGGCCCACGGTCACTCGGGACGGTGTAGGCCTCTAATCTTCGGAGGGATTCCTGCTGGAGGTCGGAACCACACGTGGTCCAAAGCACAAGTTCGTAAAACGTTGTAAAGGGGTTGCACTTGACAATAGTGCACGGTACCCAGGGGTCGCGGTTCCTCGTTACTCGTGGGGTCCACTTGCCTCAGCTTCGCTGGGGACTCACGATGGCCTGGGAGAGGTCAGGAAATCTACTTCTTGGGCTGCAGGGATTTCGGACTCCGGCGGGAGCGGCGTAGTTTGCGACCGTCGTTGTCGTTTTTGGTGCCTGCCAAGCAGGGGAGTCACTCCTTGACTCCAAGGGAGATTCTTCTGTCTTCCAAAGGTAGTGGAACGTCGAAGGGCCAGGATTCTTCTGTAGAGCGTCGTCCAGGGGTTATCTGCTTTGCAATGGCAAGGTTCCCCATCTTATACTAAAAAGAGGGGATGGACTAGCTCTATGACCCCACCTATGGGAGGGTCAAGGGAGGGGTGGCTACACCCACTTCCCTTTGTCCAGTTTCGCGCCAGAGCAGGGGCAGGTAGCCCCTGAGCTGGTTTGAACTGGCATATGCACAGAGGAGCCTTCTGCTCCCCCAGTGCAGGACTTCAAAGCACTCTAAGAGTGCACCCACCCAGCCCCAATACACTAAACCCTGTCTGGGAGGTGGTTACACCTCCCTGTGACAGGATGCCTATTGTTGGGCTTCCTCCACTGTGAGTTTCGGTCATCAGCAGGAGGGCAGCCCAGTGTCTGTGACTGGTGGCATCCATTTTGTGATGCCAGGGCTCTTCAGGATTCTACCGCGTTTCCACAGCAGGTACATGTCTTATCCCTCTAGAAGGGTGGAATGCTACCCCCGCCGCCAGGATTGGCGGGGGGTAGTATTCCAAGATGTTTGACACCAAACACGACATGTTTTGATGCAGCCATTCCAAAGTTAGCATTTTACCGCGAGGATATAATGCACTTAAGAGTATATGGTTTAACCGCATCCACAAACAGCACCAGAGAATAGACTCTGAGAGCTGCAGAGGGGCCCTGCTCAGGCAGAGGCACCCCCTCACATAGAAGCCAAACACCCTGCCCTCAGGATTGATAGGGCCTGCCTTAGGGGTGACTGATAGGTTTATATGTGTGTGCAGGAGAGATATAGGAAACCTATATCTCAGTGAGGGGTGCTAGCACCACCTCACCCAGGCTGCAGTAGCAGGCCTGTGGTGTCAGATTTAGTCTGCTTCCCAGGGGTGGCATAATACCTGCTGCAGCCCCTGGTAGGCCTGTGAAGTACCTATGCCCTTGGTACCTAAGGTACCATATACTAGGGACTCATAAGGCACCACAGTATCCAATCACTAGTGCACCTAGAGTGCACTCCATGTCGTTTAGAGAGAGCAGATAGACTGGGGCCCTGAATAGCAGGGTCCCAGTCCAACTAAGTCATAAACCAGCAAAACACCAGGAAAAAAGTGGGGGCAACCATATAGTCAGATTCCACCTTCCTACATAACCCCCCCAAACGAAAGGAGATAAGGCTAACCTTGACCAGTTGAGCCTTTATTGATTAAGTGGCCATATAAGGAAGCACCTGCACTAGCATGGTTGCCCCCTGTCTTATGGTCCCCTAAGCAATCCCTCACCCTAAGGGTATGAGAGGGTCTCCACCATGGGGAATCACTACCTCTGGTGTGCTTTGGTAAAGTACAAGGCTGGTGGGGTGTCTGAGTAGGGAAGTGAGGCCCTAGGAAGGTTGGCCTCAGCTTCCTCAGATCACTGGTCACCATGTATGCCTGTCTTTCCATGACTGAGTTGCACTTTGCTCTAAGGGTCAACCTTAGACTGCCTACAGCTGGGGGTTGGGTCCCTTTGGGTGGAACACTGGAGGGACATGGCATGTTTGGAACCTTTTGGTTCCAGGTTTGCCCTTGCCTAACAGAGTCCTTCTGGGGAGGTCCCTACATAAAGGTATGGGGGATCCCTCAGTGGGTTGAGGAATTTTCACCTGGCTAGGGCTACTAGACTGGGTGCCCCTAATCTGCTGATGGGGGGTTCCTCTGGACAGGGGGCCCTGGGGGTCCACTGACCTCCTGACCTCTGCAGCCCTGGGCTGACTGAGGCAGGGTAGAGAGGGGCAGTTTACCTGCTCCAGACTGGGTACCACCTTGGAAGGGTCCTCTGCCATCAGGGGTGGGGCCAGGCCAGGCCTGACTACCTCTGTGGCAGTTCCTTCACTAGGGGTAGGGTCAGTTCCCTGAGGAGGCTGACCCTTACCTACTGTCTGGAGGGAAGAAGACTTTTCTTCAACCCTTGTGCTCTCTTCTGGGGAGAGTGGGCCATTCTTCCAGGCTCCATCTCTCCAAAATCTTGGGCTGGGGCTGTGGCCATCACAGCCCCACTAACCTTTACAGGGACACCCAACATCCTCAGATGGGTTTGGTGTTCAATTTCAGCCCAGGCTGAAATTTCCAGATCATTGCCCATCAGGCAATCTACAGGTAAGGTTGGGGACACTGCCACTCTTTTTGGGCCTGTGACCCCCTCCCAGCTGAGATTGACTATGGCCATGGGGTGCTCTGTTCTGACACCATCAATGTTGGTCACCTGGTATTTAAACTCAGGTAAAAGCTGGTGAGGGGGACTAGTTTCCCTGCCACCATGGTGACACTAGCCCCTGTGTCCCTAAATGCCACAGCTTTCTGACCATTAATTATTGGCTCCAGTCTGTACCTGCCCAATGCTGTGGGACCCACGGTAAAGGTGGCAAATCCTATACCACCATCAGAATCTGAGGAGTCTGTTGAGGGGTCCTGTCTGAACTAGGGCCCACCTCTGTTCCTCTTGCAAAAGCACCTAACTTTTTGGGTGCACTACTCCCAACTGGAGGATTACTACTGGTAGTACCAGGAGGGGTGGTAGTAGTTGTTGGAGGAACATTTTCTTTATTGCCAATCCTGGGACAACTGGAATCAGATTTCCAGTGCCCAGGCTTTTTACAGACATGGCAATAGGGTTTCTTTTCAGGAGAGGAAGGAGTTTGGGACCCACCCCCAGAAGAGGACTTTTGGGGCAATGTAGTGGACTTATCCTTAGATTTATCCCCACCTTTCTCTTGGGACTTGGTAGAATCTTTCTTGTGGTCACCACCCTGATTCTTAGGCCTTACCCTGGTTCTGACCCATTTGTCTGCCTTCTTTCCCAATTCTTGGGGAGAGGTCAGATCAGAGTCCACCAGGTACTGGTGTAAAAGCTGGTTTTGACAATTATTAAGGATCTGTTCTCTCATCATTAGATTATAAAATCCTTTGAAATCAGTAACCCTACTGCCAACCAGCCAACCCTCCAGAGCCTTGGATGCACAATCTACAAAGTCTGTCCAGTCCTGAGTCTGTGCCTTCTGGGTATCTCTGAACTTCAACCTGTACTGCTCAGTGGTTAAGCCAAACCCATCTATCAGTGCACTCTTCAGGACCTCATAATCATCAGCATCCTCCTCTCTAACAGTGAGGAGCTTGTCTCTTCCTTTATCTGAAAAGGAGAGCCACAAGATTGCTGCCCACTGCTTTTGGGGGACCTGCTGTACTCTACAGGCCCTCTCCATAGCAGTTATCCACTTGTGGATATCACCCCCACTCTGGTAGGGAGGAACAACCTTGCTCAGGTTCCTATGGTCAGGAATATATTCTCTGCCTCTAGGGACACTGTTGCTGCCACCAGGGGGTTCTAACCCCTCTTTTCTAGAAGCTCTCTGGATCTCCAGGGCTTCCCTATCCAGTGCCAACTGCTTGGTTCTGAGGGCCACTCTGGCTTCCTCATACTGGAGCAGTTTGCACCTTCTCTCAGAGGAGGTCTCTCTTAAGGAAAAGTATGAGCTCCTCTGCTGGACAAATTCTCTGCCAGAGTGATAAGAGTGGTCAGATTCCCTGGAAGGGGATCTGTGCCTCTCCTCCTCTCTGTCAGTTCTCTTAGGGAGAATTCCTCTGTCCTTTTCAGGCCCCTTGGAGCCTGGCCCTTCAATCACAGAGTCTTGGTCATTCTGATTTTCATCATCTGACCCAGATACTATGACTGACCCACCCACTGATTCAAACCCTTTAGCTCCTAGAGCCAATCTAAGGTCATCTGCTGTCAGCAGATCTATCAGGTGTAGTGTTGAGGGACTCTGTCCTAGTCTCAGGTGTCTGTCAACACACATGGCTCTCAAGTCAGAGAAAGCCATGTCCTTATACTGAGGCTGAGTGGATCCACTGGGTCCACCCCTTAAGGACATTCTAGTGTTGTGCAGTGTTGTACTACCTACACTAGTTTGTGGCCTACTGATCCTAGCTTGAGCTGTGGAAAGGGTGTGCTATCCCTTGGCACACAGCTCTAAGTTCAGTAGAACTTATTGATACTAAGCTTGACTTTATATGTACCTTGAGTACCTATAATGGTTTTCAGTTAGTAATTCAAATAGAGATTTTCTGGTAAAACAATGGCAAGCTGGAATCCCACCCGCTGCCCACCAATGTGAGAAGTTGGCCTGGCATATGCTGTTCACTAATTAAAGTGGACACCTTGCACCAGGGCAAATCGACTCTTATGGTAGATAGGTTTAAGACAACCTTTTAAAGAAAGCTATCCTAGTGGTAGCTGTGGAGAGCAGCCTTCAGGCTAAGTCTCGGAGGAATGTAAAGCAGTTTGTTTTACCATATAATCTCTTGAATCACCAAATGAAAAGACACCACACAGGTATATATATCAAATATATATGTATTTATTTCTAAATAACTCTCTAGTAATCTCTTTATGAGATTAGAAGACAAACATATGCACAAATCAACGTTTCACAATAAGTTAAGCACAAAATATGGCTGGGGCCCTAGGGGCGTACCAGACCATATACTAAGTAAGAGACTTAGGGACAACGACTTGCAGGGAGACAAGGCCTAGGGCCTTCAGAAGTGCAGGGGCCTCACGAAACCACCCAAGGCAGGTAAGTAAAGGACCCAGGGGGACGCGTGCAGTGTGGATACACAGGCGCGGATCGCCGTTAACTTCAATGGGGCAACTCGCGGTTGGAAATAAAGAGTTTTAGGATACTTCGGGAGAACCTACAAGCAAGTCACTTACAGGGTAAGTAGTTCTAGGGCCCACACCCACAGGAGCACCGTAGTGCTGGAGTTACCTCACCCAGGGAAGCCGGGTGCATAGGTGTCCTTTGGTGTCGGGTCGCGGCGTCGTTTTCAATGGCGAACAAAGAAGACTTGCTGCTTGCGGGAGCTGAAGAAGTGTCCGGTGGAATCCAAGCCTGGATTCTGAAGAAGGATGACCTGAAAGCAGAGGGGACAGTGTTCAAAGTCACTTGGCAGTGACCCGGGGCAAGGAAGATGGATGCCCACCGTCGTCGGTTGATTCAGGTCGGTTGCGGGTGCCTTGACTCTTCAGCCACGTGGTCCAGGAGGTGTCGACGATGACCAGGAGCTGGATTCGGTGGGTCCTCGACGTCTGCAGCTGACTGCGGTGTCGGCAACTCGATTGGAGCCAACAAGCCTTGGCAGCAGCAAGTCTCGGGGAGATGAAGAAAAGTCGATGGCGCAGACCAGCAAGGTCTGAGGGACTCACCCAGCGAGGGTAAGTCAGGGCAGGCTTGGAGCAACCAGAGGAGCCCTTTGGTTTCTTTAAGAAGTCTTCTGGGGACCCACAAGCCGGCAGGCAAGGGATCGCAAAGACACCTCGGGCGGAATCACTCAACAGGGGCCCACGGTCACTCGGGACGGTGTAGGCCTCTGCTCTTCGGAGGGATTCCTGCTGGAGGTCGGGACCACACGTGGTCCAAAGCACAAGTTTGTAGAACGTTGTGAAGGGGTTGCACTCGACAATAGTGCACAGTACCCAGGGGTCGCGGTTCCTCGTTACTCGTGGGGTCCACTTGCCTCAGCTTCGCTGGGGACTCACGATGGCCTGGGAGAAGTCAGGAAATCCACTTCTTGGGCTGCAGGGACTTCGGACTCCGGCGGGAGCGGCGTAGTTTGCGACCGTCGTTGTCGTTTTTGGTGCCTGCCAAGCAGGGGAGTCACTCCTTGACTCCAAGGGAGATTCTTCTGTCTTCCAAAGGTAGTGGAACGTCGAAGGGCCAGGATTCTTCTGTAGAGCGTCGTCCAGGGGTTATCTGCTTTGCAATGGCAAGGTTCCCCTCTTATACTAAAAGAGGGGATGGACTAGCTCTATGACCCCACCTATGGGAGGGTCAAGGGAGGGGGTGGCTACACCCACTTCCCTTTGTCCAGTTTCGCGCCAGAGCAGGGGCAGGTAGCCCCTGAGCTGGTTTGAACTGGCATATGCACAGAGGAGCCTTCTGCTCCCCCAGTGCAGGACTTCAAAGCACTCTAAGAGTGCACCCACCCAGCCCCAATACACTAAACCCTGTCTGGGAGGTGGTTACACCTCCCTGTGACAGGATGCCTATTGTTGGGCTTCCTCCACTGTGAGTTTCGGTCATCAGCAGGAGGGCAGCCCAGTGTCTGTGACTGGTGGCATCCATTTTGTGATGCCAGGGCTCTTCAGGATTCTACCGCGTTTCCACAGCAGGTACATGTCTTATCCCTCTAGAAGGGTGGAATGCTACCCCCGCCGCCAGGATTGGCGCGGGGGTAGTATTCCAAGATGTTTGACACCAAACACGACATGTTTTGATGCAGCCATTCCAAAGTTAGCATTTTACAGCGAGGATATAATGCACTTAAGAGTATATGGTTTAACCGCATCCACAAACAGCACCAGAGAATAGACTCTGAGAGCTGCAGAGGGGCCCTGCTCAGGCAGAGGCACCCCCTCACATAGAAGCCAAACACCCTGCCCTCAGGATTGATAGGGCCTGCCTTAGGGGTGACTGATAGGTTTATATGTGTGTGCAGGAGAGATATAGGAAACCTATATCTCAGTGAGGGGTGCTAGCACCACCTCACCCAGGCTGCAGTAGCAGGCCTGTGGTGTCAGATTTAGTCTGCTTCCCAGGGGTGGCATAATACCTGCTGCAGCCCCTGGTAGGCCTGTGAAGTACCTATGCCCTTGGTACCTAAGGTACCATATACTAGGGACTCATAAGGCACCACAGTATCCAATCACTAGTGCACCTAGAGTGCACTCCATGTCGTTTAGAGAGAGCAGATAGACTGGGGCCCTGAATAGCAGGGTCCCAGTCCAACTAAGTCATAAACCAGCAAAACACCAGGAAAAAAGTGGGGGCAACCATATAGTCAGATTCCACCTTCCTACAGGAACAGTAAATTTTACCCCTCCTGAGTCCAACGCTTTGAGTCCAATGCTTTCCTTACTGTTGCACAGACCGGAGTGGGAACAGTATATGTATTATTCCTAGAATTGTATGTTTTGTTTATATTGTTTCAAATTATATTATTATTATGTTTCTATGTATTTCAAAATTATATTATTTTAATTAGTAATGTTTGTAATATATAATATATTTGTAGTAAAATGTATTCTTTTGTATTGCTTACTTTTTTATGTGCAATTAAATTGGTATGTTTTAAAAAAAAATCCAGATCAATTGTTACAGTTTTTAATTTATTGTGTGTATGTATAGATGAGCAAGGGAACATGGGAGGGAATCTCTCCTCTCCACGATTCTGGACTACTAATGTTTCAAAAATGAAACACCAAATTGGTTGTGGCAGTATTGGAGGAGCAAGGATTTTACAACATGGACTGCACATAAAATGCATTGTAGAAGACACGTAGTATTTACTTTGAATATCCCTCAATGCACTTTTATTCATTACATTCTGACTGTGGCTTTTCTACGCTACTTGAGCATTACTGTGACAGAGCTGCAGCCTAGAATACAAGGATTACATGACAGGTGCATTAAGGGTCCTGTATGATTATGCACAAAGTCACGTGTCTACATGGATTTAAAGCGTATGGTATGCTGAATTGAAACCTCGCTCACCTGTGAACAAGGCTGAATTGTAATAGTCAAACCGCGTCAGGATTGAATGTCATTTGAAAGCTACAATAAACGCTGGTGTCTCCTTTAATTTGGGCTTTGGCATTCTTCTTTTGCTGTTGTTCTTTACGGGCTGCTCCACAGTGCTTAATTTGTAAAATATTAAGTGCCAGGGCTCTGACCAGGAGGCCACTGCAGCTTGCACCACCCATCGCCCTTGTCATCGCTGCCAAAACAACTACCACCATCTCTTTTGCATGTAAATGCAACAGTTCAGATTATTCCAGGTCCACAAAGCTAAAGGAATGGCTGGGGAGGCAGGTATTAGCAATTTTAATGTATATTGTATTGCTAAACTACAGTTGTTCTGCTCATCTCTAAATTAGATAAGCAGCGCCACCATCTGGTGGACTGTTCTAAGTATGGTGTTGACAATTAGGTGTGGGTGCCGAGCACCGGAAACCAACTAAGTGCCGGTGCTGAGCACCGGAAAGCACCAGCTCAAATTAAGCACTGGTGCTCCATCCCTGTAAGCTGAAGCCGCCCTGCAGGGTTGGAGCCCCCTTTTCTAATGGAGATGTTTGGCTTTGGACTAAGTGGGGGCAAGACCCGCTCACCCGCACATTTAACAAAGGATCTGACCAAGCACTATTATACGGGGAGGTGAGCAAGGGAACATGGGAGGGGAAACTCTCCTCTCGACGATTCTTGACTACTAGTGTTTCAAAAATGAAATACCAAATTGGCTGTGGCAGTATTGGAGGAGCGAGGATTTTACACCATGAACTGCACATAAAATGCATTTTATAAGACAAGAGTTATTTACTTTGAATGACCCTCAATGCACTTTTATTCATTACTTTAAGACTGTGGCTTTTCTACACTACTTGAGCATTATTGTGACAGAGCTGCAGCCTAGAATACAAGGATTACATTATAGGTGCATTAAGGGACCAGTATGATTATGCACAAAGTCACGTGTCTACATGGATTTAAAGCGTATGGTATGCTGGAAACCTGGCTCACCTGTGTACAAGGCTGTATTGTAATAGCCGAAACACGTCAGGATTGAATGCTGCCATTTGAAAGCTACAATAAACGCTGGTGTCCTTGAATTGGGCATTAGCATTCTTCTTTTGCTGATATATATATATATATACATCCAAACCCTCGTCGGTAACTTCGTTTCTGTCAGAAAAACGAGCGTGTGCATGTAAGTTTCTTTATTGCCACCAATTCAGTCCGCCATGACGCGTTTCGGCCGGTTCACGGTTCATATATATATATATATATTTTTAAGATCTCCAAGCCTCCATGCAGCAAGGACTTCACGGCACAATGAAGAAGAGTCTGACAGGTAATTTCTTCCTTTTTCAAATTTTTTATTGAACCACCATTTGTGCAGAAAACATGGACGGTCTACGCGTTTCGGCGCTGTTCCTTCAACTGGACCATAGAGTCCGGCTGTCTAGATCGCATGTTTCGAATTATTCCAATTAACCCCCAGTGGGTCTTAACAGGTGAGTTGAAAACAGTGTTCCATGCTGGGATATGTAGTCCCTTTCAATTTTAACCACTGGGGGTTATTTGGAATAATTAACATGCAGAGGAGGATGCCTTTGAAAACACTGCGTGCACCATGAAAGTCTGTGAGCAAGGAGCTGGGCTCCGAAACGCGTAAGACTAGTAAAAGAAATCCAAATATAGAATGCTGGTCGCTTTTTAATTCTCTGCTGTGGAGTGCATCTTCGAAATGCAAAGGCATATTGTGGAACATAAATTTAACGGCAGCCTGGCCGTGAGGACTGCGCCACCCCGTGTGGGGCCAGAGCCTGGTAATCCGGAGCTTCATGGCACAGCAGACAAGCACAATGATCGAACATTCACCATTTGGAGGCCCACTGAAGGGTAATGTAAAAATGAATAATGCATGTTGCAGCGCAGGGTCTACTAAGACTTAATAAAATTGAAAGGGACTACATATCCCAGCATGGAACACTCTTTTCAACTCACCTGTTAAGACCCACTGGGGGTTAATTGGAATAATTAACATGCAGAGGAGGATGCCTTTGAAAACACTGCGTGCACCATGAAAGTCTGTGAGCAAGTAGCTGGGCTCCAAAACGCGTAAGACTAGTAAAAGAGATCCAAATATAGAATGCTGGTCGCTTTTTAATTCTCTGCTGTGGAGTGCATCTTTGAAATGCAAAGGCATATTGTGGAACATAAATTTAACGGCAGCCTGGCCGTGAGGACTGCACCACTCCGAGTGGGGCCAGAGCCTGGAAATCCGGAGCTTCATGGCACAGCAGACAAGCACAATGATCGAACATTCACCATTTGGAGGCCCACTGAAGGGTAATGTAAAAATGAATAATGCATGTTGCAGCGCAGGGTCTACTAAGACTTAATAAAATTGAATGGGACTACATATCCCAGCATGGAACACTGTTTTCAACTCACCTGTTAAGACCCACTGGGGGTTAATTGGAATAATTAACATGCAGAGGAGGATGCCTCTGAAAACACTGCGTGCACCATGAAAGTCTGTGAGCAAGGAGCTGGGCTCCGAAACGCGTAAGACTAGTAAAAGAAATCCAAATATAGAATGCTGGTCGCTTTTTAATTCTCTGCTGTGGAGTGCGTCTTCGAAATGCAAAGGCATATTGTGGAACATATATATATATATTCACTGAAAAAACCATAGGTTTTACAGACGATATAGTTAGAAATTAGCATTTAAAAAACCTTTGAAATTCACTGAAAAACCATAGGTTTCAGGGGCGTTATAGTTAGCTGGACATTTCACTCGTACAAAACCACAGAAATTCCACTGTTATAGTTAGTTCAGCTAACTATAACTCGCGCCCCCGCAATGCACTGCTCATGACGTCACATATTACATCATTCATGGCATGGTCAGTGACATCACTGATGACATCACTGATGACATCTTAAATGACATCACCGATGACATCATCCAGTGACTGTGTGTTTCTGTAATTTTTAAATATGTTTTACATATATTCTTAGGTGTATTGAAGAATGAGTGGGTGTATAAGTGTCTGGATGGGGGATTTTACAGGTGTGTGACTGATTGTATAAGTGAGTGATTAAACGTGTCTTACTGAATGCATGGGTTAGTGACTAAACTGTGTGAATGTGTGTATCAGTCTGTCTGTTGTTGTGTAAGCTGCTACATGGGTTGGTCAGTAGCTAAATGAGTGTTTATATGGGTTATTGATTGTTTGCCTGAGTATTTGTATGGGAGACTGAGTGTGTGTGTGGGTGGGTTGGAGGTGTGTCACTCTGTGCATTGATGTGTGAGTGGTTGATTCACTGGGTGTATGGGTTCAAGAGTGCATGTGGAAACAGCTGTATGGGTGGGTGAGTGTGTGTATGGGTGTGTTGGTGAGTGAATGGATGTCTCAGTGGTACATGTGTGAGTAACTACATATGTAAAAGGCAGTATATGTGAGTGATGCTGTATATAAATGAGTATATGTGAGAGTGAGTGATTGTGAGAGTGGCTGTATGGATGAGTGTGTACTTGTATCAGTGATTATATAAGAGAGTAATTATGCGTTAGTATCTGTATGAATTAGGGAGGTGGTGTGTGTATAACTGTGTAGGTGAGTAAATGGGAGTGTGATTGATTCTTTGCATGAGTGACTAGGTGTGTGAGTAACTCCATGGATGAGTGGCGGTGTGTGAGTGTCTGAATAGGTGTATGAGTGCATATCATAGTGTTGTATTGATGAGTAACTGCATGTATAAGTGAATGTATGGGTGAATGAGTGGATGTGTGTGTAGACCTAGGAATGAAAGAGTGCGTATGTAGTAACTGGTATTGGTGTCTCGATGGTTTCGAAAATGGTAGTCTGTATTTTACAGTGGGTGTATTAAAGGTTATATTAGACTGTGAGGAGGTGCATCAGATTTTCACGTGGATGATTTCATCAGTGATGTCATCAGTGATGTCATTTCAGATGTCATCAGTGATGTCACTGGCCATGCCATGAATGATGTAATATGTGACGTCATGGGCAGTGCATTGCGGGGGCGCGAGTTATAGTTAGCTGAACTAACTATAACAGTGGAATTTCTATGATTTTGTACGAGTGAAATGTCCAGCTAACTATAACGCCCCTGAAACCTATGGTTTTTTCAGTGAATTTCAAAGGTTTTCTAAATGCTAATTTCTAACTATAACGTCTGTAAAACCTATGGTTTTTTCAGTGAATTTCAAAGGTTTTTTAAATGCTAATTTCTAACTACAATGTCCCTAAAACCTATATTGTTTTTAACAATTTAAAAAAGACGTGCATACTTTTTGTAGTGAAAAACTAACTGTAACAGTAGTCTGTTATAAGTTATAATTTAACAATGTTTAAAACTTAATTAGCACTAATTAACATATAAGTGTGGCAAAAGTGTGACGGAGCAGCTATGATACCTGACTTCGAACAACAGCGTTCACAGTTCGATTCCCGGCTCCAGCGGCACGTTAGCCCACCACTATGTCACTGTGGGCAACACCTTGCTTAATCTTTCCGACGCCCCCGAGCGCCGGCACACCTTTCCAGGGTTAGCTGTACGCTTTACAAATGCTCGCATTTTTTAAATTTAAAACCATAGTGATGAGAAATATTATCACGTTTTTTTTTTCTTCTATTCTGATAGATCTTTTTTTTTATGTCTTCTATTTAGAATTACGGCAATCAATAAATGTATTTACTCATGATAATGGAAATGACACGGTTTTCCAGGTAACAATTTTTAAGCTCTCCAACGTATGTACATATTAAGGACCTTATACGTGTTAGGTTCGAAATCGAAACTTTTTCCGCTTCACATTTCGTAACTTTTCCCAACACGTGCACGAGTGAAACAGTTAAAATGTGAGCACGTGTCAACTGTAAAACGTGACATCTAAATGGGCGGAGCCGCATCTTCCTTCCATAGACTACTGAATAACCAAAAAGTATATAAACCACACCCGTTGATAGATTAGTTTCGTTTTTGCGAGTTATTTACGCGTCTCCGTTCAGTGATGCAGGTGCTCTTTTCTACAGTCGGATTCTTCTTTTGCGGCCACAAAACATAATCCTGAGTTGTAAGTTGTTTGATTATGCAATACTAGATATTTATAATACGTAGCTATTTGTCAATCTTTAAACACTTGTATTTAGAAAAAAGTGTTATTGGTTGTTTTTGCCATTTATATGTAATGTCAGCAGCTTGTTTTCAGAAACAGACAGAATACAGCAAACATTGTTCCTGTTCTGGCTCCTTTGAGCTCATATAGTGTGACTTTGTATATTATAATATTGACACTGTACTTGACCTCAGAAGTGTTGGTGACCCGTCGGCGCGAAGACTAAAGATTTATATGTAACGTCAGCAGCTTCTAGTTTGTAGTCTATTTCCCCCTTGACATCATATAGTGTGAGTATGTATATTATAATAACCACACATTATGATCTCAGAGGAGTTTGTGACCCGTTGGCGCGAAGACTAAAGATTTATATGTAACGTCAGCAGCTTCTGGTTTTTAGTCTATTTCTCCCTTGAGATCATATAGTGTGAGTATGTATATTGTAATATGAACTTTTATACTGATCTCAGTGGAGTTTATGACCCGTCGACGCGAAGACTAAAGATTTATATTTAACGTCAGCACCTTCTCGTTCTTACTCTGTTTCTTTCTTGGGATCATATACTGTGAATATGTATATTATAATATTAACAGTCATTGTGATCTCAGAGCACTTTATGACCCGTTGGCGCGAAGATGAAAGATTTCGAAGTCCGGAGAAAAGAAGCTCTCAACATACTCATCGCTGGAAAGTATTTCGTTATTGATCTTGTTTTGTATTGATGACTTCATTTTCATTTTCCTTTTTGTGTGCCATCAGTGACACTGTGTATATTGTAAGAGTGTGATATTTCCACACAACAGGAATTGGAGATTTCTCGCCGCCAGGAGTAAACCATCTGAAATACAGTTTACTGACCTTTATAACTTACTTGATCAGATATTTTTACAGTGACAATATTTTTGGAAATTGCAGTTTAAAAAAAATCATTTCCATAGATACTTTCTTACTGAATACCTTTGATAAACCCTACATTTCTGAATGTTTTTTTACTATTTCTATTTTTGCGGTTCCTATTCACCTTCTCCCTATAGAATATATACGACCAGTAGTGTATATTATTATACTACTATCCTATATATTCTTAAAGGAGTACGTGATCTAAGCACTACGACCGAACTTTCCCGAATTCTACAATAATAGAAATTATAAAAAATGATAAAGCGTACATTTCTATAAAATATAAAGTGATTTGTGTTTAACTGTTTTTTACTTGTTATTGTTCTTGTGACCTGAGATACTGTAATGCGGGAGTTTTTCTTGTAGCACTTCTTTTCTACTTTATCTAAAAGTAACTCATGCCCTCTTATATTATCAAGAATATGGGGCAACACTTTTACAAACTATAGCAGAAAAAAAAAGGGAGGGTGTACCCACGCTTAAGGGATATTTTATGAATTGCGTTTTTATTTGTCACCCCTTTGATATATACAGCTTCAGTTTCCGCACAAAGTATATTTGTAATTGCTTAATAAAAACTATTTCAAACCTAGACTGAAATGTTTGCTGCGCAACCACAGCTCCCCGTTAGAAAAGTAAACGCCACATTATAACTAAACAGTGCTCCTGGGAAGTATCCCACCCGCAAACTTAATAAAAAGAAGACCACAACACACTTTGTTATTTTCCCGCCGTGATTTGTACACCCCATGCCAATTATATAAATGGCCCTTAAAATATATAAAAAAAACTATTTTTACCTTCACAATCCCTCTCCACCACCTTGTGACCACTGTACAGAGTTGATAGTGTTCCTACCCTCCCCGCTACTACTTTCTTTTCCCGTACTCCATTGAAGTACGTCACAAAATGGTTCACAACAGTGAACCGTTCCCAGCCAATAATGAGCAAACTTGTACTAGGAACAGTTTAGCCAATAAAATGTCCATGGTGTTCCGCAGAGGGGGAGGGAATAGCTGGCAACACTTGTACTTTCAATGGTTCGCAGCCAATGAACATTAAACTTGGGAAGGTCCTGCTTGGAACACGTCAGCCAATCAGATGTCCCTGCTAATCCGCGGACGGGGAGGAAATGGCTGGCAACACTTATACTTTCAATGGTTCTCAGCCAATGAACATTAAGCTTGGGAAGGTCCTGCTTGGAACACGTCAGCCAATCAGATGTCCCTGCTACTCCGCGGACGGGGAGGAAATGGCTGGCAACACTTATACTTTCAATGGATCGCAGCCAATGAACATTAAGCTTGGGAAGGTCCTGCTTGGAACACGTCAGCCAATCAGATGTCCCTGCTACTCCGCGAACGGGGAGGAAATGGCTGGCAACAATTCTACTTTCAATGGTTCGCAGCCAATGAACATTGAGCTCGTTGTTGGAACACCTCAGCCAATTAAACGTTAATTTTGTTCCAGACACACGAACAGAACACGCCCTCCCACATAATATTAATTTTCGTGTAAGAAAGTGACACTGTCCGTGATAAAAGTGAACACCGCATTATAAATAAACATTACTGCGCATTATATTAAAGGAAGGCTGCAATACGGCGCATTGTTATTTTCCCGACGGGATTTCCAGAGCCTACGCAACCTTGCCGCAATACCGCGCACCGTTGTTCTGCGGACGTGATTTCCACGTCTGCGGACGTGATTTCCACGGCCTACGCAACATTCAAACTCCCTGCCTCTGCACCGTACAGATTGCTTAAACTAAGACCACAGTGTTCCTACTATACCCTCTTATACAATTTTTCTCTTTTGTTTCGCCCTACGCCTTTCAAGTCAGTCACAAAATGGCTGCCAACACTTCCCAGTTTCAACAGTTCGCAACCAATGAGCTGCACGCTCGTGCTCGTAACGCCTCAGCCAATCAGATGTCAGAATTCTCAAATATCGATATCTGTAAATTTTGATATTTCTCTAAAACTACTGAACGGACTTACCCCATTTAAACAAAAGCGTGCTTTCTGGACCAAGACCTTTCTCCCTGCTAAATTTGGCGTAATTCCGTTCAGCAGTTTGACCTGTAGCCTTGTCTAAAGTTTCCTATGGAAATTGCATGGAGAAAACACGTTTTGGGACCCCCTTTTTTCTCAGCCCCCACTTCACGAATCACCCCCAAACTTTCAGGATAGGAGATCACCTGAAAAGAGGAACTTTTTGGAAAATTTCGTAAAGATTCGGCAAACGACGCCAAAGTTATAAGCACATCAAAAAATGCTTTTCCTATGGAAACTAGGTTCGAACTATAACTACCTACTGGCGACCGCCAGTAGGTAATATATATATATATATATATATATATATATATATATATATATATATTCACTGAAAAAACCATAGGTTTCAGGCACGTTATAGTTAGAAATTAGCATTTAAAAAACCTTTGAAATTCACTGAAAAAACCATAGGTTTCAGGCACGTTATAGTTAGAAATTAGCATTTAAAAAACCTTCAAAATTCACTGAAAAAACCATAGGTTTTAGCGAAAGTTATAGTTAGTTGGACATTGCACTCGTACAAAACCCGTGAAATTCCACCGTTATAGTTAGTTCAGCTAACTATAACTCGCGCCCCCGCAATGCACTGCTGATGACGTCACATATTACATCATTCATTACATGGTCAGTGACATCACTGATGACATCACCGATGACATCATCCAGTCACTGTGTGTTTCTGTAAAGTTTAAATATGTTTTATATATATGCCAAGGTGTATTGAAGAATGAGTGGGTGTATAAGTGTTTGGATGGATGATTTAGTAGGTGCGTGACTGACTGTATAAGTGAGTGATTAAATGTGTCTTACTGAATGCATGGGTTGGTGAGTAGCTACATGAGTGTGTATATCGGTTATTGATTGGTTGCTTGAGAATTTTTATGGGAGACTGAGTGTGTGTGTGGGTGGGTGTGAGGTGTGTGACTGTGCATAGATGTATGAGTGGTTGATTCACTGGGTGTATGGGTTCAAGAGTGCATGTGAAAACAGCTGTATGGACGGGTGAGTGTGTGTATGGGTGTGTTGGTGAGTGAATGGTTGTCTCAGTGGTACATGTCCAAGTAACTACATAGGGAAAAGGCTGTATGTGAGAGTTGGAGTATAAATGACTATATGTGAGAGTCAGTGATTGTGAGAGTGGCTGTATGGATGAGTGTGTACTTGTATCAGTAATTATATAAGAGAGTAAGTATGCGTTAGTATCTGTATAGGTGAATAAATGGGAGTGTGATTGATTATTTGCATGACTGACTAGGTGTGTGAGTAACTCCATGGATGAGTGGCGGTGAGTGTCTGTATAGGTGTATCAGTGCATATGATAGTGTTGTATTGATGAGTGACTGCATGTATGAGTGATTGTATGGGTGAATGAGTGGATGTGTGTGTAGACCTAGGAATCAGTGAGTGCGCATGTAGTAACTGGTTTTGGTGTGTCGATGGTTTCGAAAAAGGAAGTCTGTATTTTACAGTGGGTGTATCAAAGGTTATATTAGAGTGTGAGGAGGTGCATCAGATTTTCACGTGGATGATGTCATCAGTGATGTCATCAGTGATGTCATTTGAGATGTCATCAGTGATGTCATCAGTGATGTCACTGACCATGTCATGAATGATGTAATATGTGACGTCATCAGCAGTGCATTGCAGGGGCGCAAGTTATAGTTAGCTGAACTAACTATAATGGTGGAATTTCACGGGTTTTGTACGAGTGCAATGTCCAACTAACTATAACTTTCCCTAAAACCTATGGTTTTTTCAGTGAATTTCTAAGTTTTTTTAAATGCTAATTTCTAACTATAACGTGCCTGAACCCTATGTTTTTTTTCAGTGAATTTCAAAGGTTTTTTAAATGCTAATTTCTAACTATAACGTGCCTGAAACCTATGGTTTTTTCAGTGAATATATATATATATATATATATATATATATATATATATATTACCTACTGGCGGTCGCCAGTAGGTAGTTATAGTTCGAACCTAGTTTCCATAGGAAAAGCATTTTTTGATGTGCTTATAACTTTGGCGTCGTTTGCCGAATCTTTACGAAATTTTCCAAAAAGTTCCTCTTTTCAGGTGATCTGCCGTTTTTTTTTTTTTTCATTTTTCGTTTTTTTTATGGGAGGGGGACTGCGTGGCCCCCCTTCCCTCGGCCACTTTTGGCCCTGGGGACCCCATCCCCCGGTGCCTGAGCATTTTCTTTAATTTTCTATTTTATTTTTAAACGGGAAGGGAGCCGCGTGGCCCCCCTTCCCTGGGCCCATATTGGCCCCGGGGACCCCATCCCCCAGAGCATGCCCACAGTTTTTTTTTTTTTATTTATTTGGAGGGGGGCTGCGTGGCCCCCCTCCTCAGGCCATTTAAGGCCCCGGGGACCCCAACCCCCGGGGCCGGCCTTTCTGTCCTTTTAAAAAAAAATATATATATTCATTTTTGGGGAGGGGGGCTGCGTGGCCCCCCTCCCGGGCCACTAATGGCCCCGGGGACCCCATCCCCCATGGCCTGGCCACTCGTTGGGGACCATGGGGGGTCCCCAATCCCCGCACGGTGCCGCCGGCTCTCCACGTCCTGCGGGAGCCGGCTTTGCTTTTCCATAAGGGGAGCTGCTGACATGCAGCTCCCCTTATGGAAAAGCAATCTGCTTTGCTTCATTGAAGCGAGAGCAGGTTTCCCTGCTCTCGCTTCAATGAAGCAAAGCAAGTTTGCAATGACAGTGCGGGAGCCGCGAGGTTCCCGCTCTGCCATTGCAAACAGCAGTGTCCCGGGGGTAGGCACCCCGGGACACTGCAGGAGCCGGCCCTGGGCGGTGGCGGTCCCCAGGGCCATGGAGGGCTCCAGGAGGAGGGCCGCAAGGCCCCCTCCTTCATTAGTAAAGCCCCGGGGAGGTGGTGGTCCCCGGGGCTTCGGGGGTCCGAAACGGACCCCCACATTTCTTTTGTTAGTGCCCTGGGGAGGTGGCGGTCCCCGGGGCATGTGGGGGGGCTGGAGCCCCCCCACACAGGTAATTTATTTATTTTAAAAAAAGAAGCCCCGGGGGGTGGCGGTCCCCGGGGCTGCGGGGGGGCCGTGTGCCCCCCCGCCACCCTTATTTAGTTGAAGACCCGGGGGTGGCGGTCCCCGGGGCTTGGGGGGGCCTTAGAGGCCCCCCCATACATAAATTTTACAAACCCCCGCATGCCCCCGGGACTTGGCCCACCCGGGGGCCAAATAGCAACGAAGCGCGGGAGCCCGCGCTTCGTTTTGTTTTTTTCACGCCGATTTTTTTTTTTTTTTAATGCTTTTTTTGGCCCTGGGGGTCCTTGTGGGACCCCCTGAGCAGGCCTAGGGGGTCAGGGTGTTTCTACCCAGCCCCCTTTTTGCATTTTGCGCACTTGTTTCTGTGCCTCGGTTCTACCGAGGCACAAAATGGCTGCCAACACTTCCTGATTTGGAGTGTTGACAGCCAGTTGACAGCCAATTAGCATGCAGCTCGTGATCGGGAGGGTGCGCGGACCCTCCGCGGCCATAGATATATATGTGATTTTACTTTTGATTCTCTCAGGAACTACTGAACGGATTTACACCATTTTACCAAAAGGCACGACTCTGAACCACGGGTTACCTTTTTGCCAAATTTGGTGTAATTCTGTTCAGCAGTTCGGGCTGTAGCTGCGACTAAAGGTTCCTATGGAAAATTGCATGGGGAAAACACGTTTTGGGACCCCCCTTTTTTCTCGGCCCCCACTTGACAAATCACCCCGAGACTTTCATGATAGGAGCGGACCGGAGCGCCCACGAGTTTTGAAAATTTCGTGAAGATTCGTCAACCGGCGCCAAAGTTATTGGGAATAGAATGTTGCGGATTTCCTATGGAAAATAGGTCCTAACTATAACTATCTACTGGCGACCGCCAGTAGATAATATATATATATACTTGTTATAATCTTAAATGAAAAGAAACATTAGTAAATTATAATATATATTAAAATTATTATTATAATAATAGTTTTACATTTTATATGTGTAAATAAACATACACACATACATATATGTGTGTGTTTGTTTAAATAAGTATATATTTATATATATTTTCCTATTATTTAAATATATTTAATTTACATCATATTATTGTTACATGTTAACCGCTTAACCGCGGCGGCAATTCTGCTGCGGTGCGGCCGTTTAGCGGAGTGGGCGGGGCCGCGTCGGCCAACGGACGTGCGCAGCACTACGGAGGTAGTGCTCGTGACGGCCGTTGGCCGACGAATGCAGTGAAGGGGTTAATATATTTAATGTTTACTATGTTTAATTATAAATATCTTAAAAACAATATTTTTGTATATATTTTTCAATATTAGTGTCACACAATATTTTTTTTGATATTTTTGTCATTCACATTATAGGTATAGAAAAACGATATTTTTGTGTTCGCCTTGATATTTAGGGTTTCGATATTTTGTTAGTGAATCGCCATGGAAGATGCCTAATATATGCCCAACCAAAGAAAATTGTATGTGGGATTCTGATTGCTCAAATTTGGTAAAAGCTAAAAAGAAAAATTTGTGATCCAAACATCTACAACATTTAAAGGAACATTTTGGGAGATCCAAGTCGTGACTCAGAATATCCTCTGCAGGTTTTGTGTTATTCCAAAGGGATTACTGAGGGTATGCATGGGGCTTTGTAGGAGGAACAGGTCTTCAGATCCTTCTCATTAATGCATCATTGTGAGCAGTCTATTGGTGTATAGTCCAAATGAAGGGAGCATCAAACACCTGCCTGTCCAATGGGCAGAAGGAGGGCAAGAGGGTTAAAGGGGGGTTGAGCTGGGAGGTAAAGAGAGAGATGATACGACAAATAGGGCAGGAGGAGAAGTCAGAAGAGCCAAGAGGAAGTAGGGAGGAGGCAAGAGAAAGAGACAAAGGGAGGTGAGTAGTGACAGAGAAGAGGAAAGGTAGAGAGACGAGAGACTATAGAAACTAGTAAAATATAGGGATTGGGGACTGGTGTATTGATGGAATTAGCTGTTGAGAAGTTAAGGTGAATGATCTGAGATGTTAAAGAAAAAGTGTGCAGTGAAAGGCAAGGATACAGTCAAAAGGTATTTGGATAGGCAGCTTTGTTTTGATAATAGAGGTTGGCAAGGTAGACTGTACTTATGTATGTATGTATGAATGAATGTTTATGCTACTGGAGTATGTGGCTGCTCAACTCATTACAAAAAGCAAGGCTGGAGCTGAGTTATATCACATCTGTAAAAGAACGAATGAACGAGGAGAGATAGCCATGTACAACATTTAACCCAGTTGGTGTGCGCAGGTGGGTGTACCCTAAACACGTACCCCACTGATGTTGATTGTTTTGCAATGTTTTGTCCCTAGTAGTGTGGAGTAGTATAGCAATGAGTCTTTGGTTCAATCAGTTATTTGAAGAATCTAATACTTTACTGCTGCTGTTGGCAGGTCATTGGATTTGATTCCCCATGGTAAAACCCTGCTAAAATAGATGTTTTTGTCTTCGTTGGCTGCTATAATCTATAATCTAGACTCATGATTGGTGGCCTACCGATCTGGGCTCCAATCCCAAGCATTTCAAATTGGCAAAAACCTGGGCATCATCTTTGACTCTTGTCTGTCATTAAAAATTGAAAAAAGATGACATCCATTTGTTAGTTTCTATCTCTTGAGGGTTCTAAGAACCCCCTCTTCTTCATGCTTCTTTCTAAGACCATAGTCCAAACAATTATACACCTACCTATATCTCTTGATATCACATCATATTATATCCAGATTTCAGTTGTTTCAGAATGCAGAAAGCAGTCTTATTCTTAGTCTCAGCAATGCACTCTCATTACTTCCAACCTGACCCACTTCGGCGGCTAGCCATAACCTAGCACTCTAAGTTTAAATGCATATGCATATGCTACTAGCAGCAGCAGAGGCTCCATCTTCATTGTCCATGTTAATCAGGCACCATCGTTTGGATTTCTGGGCCTCCATGGCAAATGTGCTTGTTGTCCGATGGGTGCAGCCAGCTCAACTGGGAGGATGAGTTTTCTCAGTCTAGATGCAAATGCATGGAATCCCCTCTCTTTTTCCTTAAGACTGTTGGAGAATCCCACTCTTAGTGTTAGACTGCTGGTCTGTGGCTGGTAAAGAGAACATTGCCTACACTGAAATAAATCATGTAAACTGATTGATTAATCATAGATAGTTCTTTCTTAATATTGGACACACTAAGATATTTGATCACCATTACACATAAAGAGAGGAAAGGAGTTAGCGTTGATGAACGCCTTGCTACATAGGATGTTGTCCTACAGCCATTGTCAACTGTTGTAGGTCTACAGGGTACTATTAAACAGAATTGCTTCTGAATACCAAACCTTTCTAGAATGTGACTAAAAAAAATAGATGGCGCTGCTGATAGCCAACAGAGCTAGAAGACGTCTAAAGTTGAAACTGAAAAGTGGTGCACAATTTCTAGAGTGACGGATTCCAATCTAAAGTATTGTAATTTGGCATCAATCGAACAGACCAGCATAGACCTGTAGCAGCCACAATGCATGCAGGAATTCACTTTTTCATCTCTGACTGAACTTTGCATGCACAGTATAGATTTGGATATCTTTTAAGTACTGATTACACCCTGTATCATTAGATTAAATTCAAAGGCCAGTACATTCTTAATGTGATTTTAGGGTCCCAAGGAAAAGGTCAATCCTACCCTGGGACCAGGGGGTGTGTATGCCATTACCTCTGAAATCATCTACTGTATGGTTCATAGATTATCAAGGACCTGGATACTCCTTGAGCCTTACAGTACAAACTGTCTGCAGAGTAACTTTGTTCAGAAACATTCCTGGTGAGTTGCGTTGTAGGATAGAACATTGTTTCTTTTAGAATTTCCTAATAACCTCAGGGATCATTTCCAGGGTGGACTATTAACCTCCTCCGTATCACTACTGTTAGCCACCTGTATTCTTCATGAATATTCAGGTTCGGAGGCCTATGGTCATTATTGTTTATCTGCACACTACATATGATGCATTATTGGCTCTTTTGTTTCCTTCAGTATTATTTACAATAACAAGGAACTGTGCTTTATCTCTATTGGCTTATTGTGATCACGAACTTAAAGAATTCATGACTACAACAATTGCAGATCCAGATAGGCAGAATATTTTTTTGCTGATCAGTTTTTGATGATCTGACCGCAAGATATAAGGATAAAATCCTGGTTCTGAAATTAAACTGGGTATAAGGGACTGTTCCTCACGTATCAGAATAACCATCTCCACCAAACAACCCACCTATTGGAGAGTGCACAATGTCTATCTCCACATGAAAGTGAACAGAGGCCCTGATTCACCCAATTCCGATGTTATGCTCTTCATACATTTTCCATTCTTTTGGTATCCCCCTAATCGAGTTATATATTCACTTTATTTAAATGCAAGTACCAAATGGCAATATCTTAAAAGTATTTGTTTCATTGCAACATGATAATTCAGCCTGCTTGAATATATTCATATTTTTTTCAGTATGATTTGAATTGCATTTCTAGTTATTATTTATAAACAGTAAACAAGGTTTCATAGGACTTCATATCTTGATTTCTTTGTTATTGTTTTTAAACAAAGGCAATATTTCACATAATGTGAGTAGGTAAAATGTTAGACGGAATTCATTATTAGTAGTTTGTTCTGAAGATGTTTAGCAACATACGGACAGAGGGGCCGATTCCGATTCGGGCCGGAAATCTCTCCGACCGAGCCGGACCCGGAGAGATTTCCGACCGAATCGGACTCGGGCAGTCCGACCTATCGAGTACGATGCGCACGCATGCCATCGGACTCGAGTCGGTCGGACTCCCATTGAAGTCAATGGGAGCCTGTCGTACAACGCGTACGCGGGCTCCCATTGACTCAATGGGTGCGAGGCGGACAAGGGCGCCCCCTACAGCGTGTACGCGGCGAAGCGATTCGCGCCGTACACGCACAGGTAGGGGGACCCATGGGTCCCCCTGTGTGCGACTCGCGCGCCTACGCGTACAGGGGGTCCGACGCGGACCCCCAAAGTCTGGCTCCGACAGCTTTTTCGAGCCGGACGGCGCGAGTCGATCGTACTGCTCGCGGCGCGCATCGTACTTACCCGGCCGGGAAACGTCTCCATAGCGCGGTGCGAGTCGTGTCCATGCGAGTCGGTCGGAGCGTGTTGAAGCCGCGTTCGAGTCGGTCGGAGTTTTCGCGGGTGCCTGCATCGTACTCGCTCGGCCGGACCCGCGTACGATTCGGTCGGGAAACAGGGCTCCGAATCGGATCCGGTAAATCCGAATCCGATTCGGAGCCCTACCGGCCGAGATCAGAATCGGCCCCAGTGTATATAAATTGGAACTAAGCTTTTTTCAGATGGAGAGGAACTTCGCTCCAGGGATTCAAGGCTGAGGTTTGAATGATAGCTGTAAACATCTTCTTTTTTGCTAAAGAGAAAGCACATTGAGACCTTTGTGCAGTGTGGCTTATCTACCAGTCTCAAGGACATAGTTGCTGACATGTGGGCACAGGGACAGCAGATGCTGTTTTTTTATTGAACACTGTTTCCATTGTTCAAAAAGGTATGCAGGTGTGAACTACCAATAAAATTCAAATGGGCCACTTTCATTGTTAAGTTTAGATTAGTGAGCTAAGGGGAAAAGAGGGTTTGGGAGAAGCAGAAGAAACTTACAAAACCATCATAAAGTTGCAATATTTTTTATTGTTCTGCCTGCTCGTAAATGTCATTGTTACTTTTTTGTTTATTTTTATATCAACTATTATTCCTATTGTGTGCACTAAGATAGGATTTTTATATTTAATAAAATGTTGAAAATATACTTTTAACTACCTAGTGGTCTTGCATGTCTCATGATGAAAAAGGGTTGGAATTCAACAAATTATTCCTCTGAAATTTCATGGGACTAGTTGTTACTAAATAAGCACCTCACTCATGTAATGCTCAGTGGGTTGCAGATGGTTGCAGTCTATTGGCTTCTTTGTCTCTGGTTCGTACATATTAACCAAGTCCTTGGTGCCAGAGAGTCTAAAGAACCTTTTCCAGGGCTGTGTTCTGGAAAGTCCAGAAACATATTACTAATGCTAAGCAGGAAAATTGTGTATACTTTACCCTTCTAGGCACATTAATATGCATCTCGCACGTCGCTGGTTAAATAATTATGGTTGTGACTGAACATGCTGAAGAGATCTGTGTGTAATCTCTGGTCAGATGTTCAGTCATAAATAGCTTCAATTGTTGTAATCAAGAATTAACATAACTGCTGCACAGTATCTAACATCTGGTTACCAGATTGGAAATATAAGATGGCTCAGAGGGTTAAAACATTAGTTACTGAGATCCCTGTCTTACCTGCAGATCTTAAATTACAGTCTTCTTAAAATAGCTCAGTTACCTATGTGTCTGCATCAAACCGCTCGAAATAACCTGCCTGTCAGAATTTTGAAACTTTGCATGTTTTAACTTAATCTTTCGCTATTCTGATAAAAAGTGTTATTAAGATACACACTTATTATTTCTTGCTAAATAATCCAGTTTGTTTTCCATAATATTTAAATTATTATTATTAATGCAATAATGGACAGCTGATGATATAGAGTATGCACAGACCTGCATATTTTACATACATAAAAAACTTCATAAAGGTAGAAAGAATTTAAAAGCTCTATTTATCTCGCTAACATCTGAAGTAACTTACTGATTCTATCACTGTTTCCACAGATGGGTGACTAAGGCTGTTGGCAAAGGGTCAGTGTGTATGGGAACTGTTTTACAAGTCAAACTAATCGCAGAGAGGAAGCAACTCAGGCAAAAGCAATTACTGATTGCCCATCAAATGAGATGCTTCTGATTTGAAAAAAAAGTAAGGGCCACAGAACTTCCATTAAGATGGCGGTGTGTTAACCACCAAAGCATGCCACTTATTGCTCTGCCAAATCTAGGGAACCCACTGCAGCCATCTGCCCCATGCCAGTTGCACTGGATTATTGAGAGGCCGCAGAGTCCGGAGGGGGTGAAAAGGCTCGGATTGGGGCCTCTGGGCACAGTTTTAGCATACTTTCAGGCAGGATGCAGCCTCAGGTATTCTAAGATGACGGCGTTCGCTGGAAGCAATTGTGCCTGCTTAGGAGGGGCTCCTGACCTATGTGGAGGGGCAGAGCCCCAGGACCCGTGGGGCATCCTGGACCTCCCTTAGGCGTGGGGGCCTCCCCAAAAGCACCCCATAGATTCCTGACCCAGACCTGGCTTCCAAGGGGAAATGGATATAGGAGCGGGTGGGGGTAGCACATGGCCCCCATCCCTCCCCTCCTTCTTCTTATCTGAAATGCAGATGAAGAGACTGAAATAGCACCCCTCTCTGTGAGAACCAAATCCAGAGAGGATGCGCTGCAAAGGTGTTTGGTGCAGTGGATGGGGAGGCAACAGATGGAGCGCAAGATGAAGGAATACAATTGTAATAAGTTGATTCTGGAGGCAAGCAACTGGCTAAATTGGAGAATCACTTTACCAGAGGACACCCTCAGGCTACTCGTGTGAGGGATAGGTGTTCTTTCTTGTGACATGGGTGAAATCCACTACCGCACATACAAACATATAAGCAAGCTGCCTGTTTGCAGTGACCTGACGTACTTCATGGACTCTCTACATCAGTGTTTCCCAAACTGTGGGTAGAGAGCCACTGGTAGGGCGTGAGCTGATTTTTGTTGGGTCACGTAAGTCCAATCAATAAATAAGGGTGACTTTAAATTCTGTATTTATCTTGTCACATTGGCTGCACTTCAAAGACAGAGGTCAAATATCAGTCTATGTCTTCTGACAAATTGCTGCTTATGTTTTTTTAACATGGGATTGGTGTTTACAAACACCTCTCACATTGCAGTCAGAGAAAGAAAAATAAAGTGAATCATGTGACAATCTTGCAGGGGGAAAGGAAGTGTGTAGGCTGCATTTTTTTGTAACACGCAACAACATGTAAATACCTGTAAATTAACTGTACACATTCAGCACTTAGGTAAGCAAAAATAAATCAAATATTTTAGTAATTCTGAAGTGTGAAGGAAACAAAGATTTTAATAGGATCAAAACAAATCAAGACACTTTACTTTGTGATGTACCCATGATAAATATTCACTGTAACCGGATTTCCACTCATTATCATTTGCATGCAATATAGTTTTATCAGTAAAACTCTATGTTTATGCAAATTTAGTGGCAATATCAATGGAAAATCTGTTGTCTGTAAATGACATGCACTACCACACAATACTTTAGTTTTTTAATTTTTATTAATTTATTCAATAACAGAAACAACATTGACAAAAAATATATATTGATCAGGAACACTTATCCAATATAAAGACATAAAATATAACAAATTGATAATGAATACTCATGAGGGGGGGAGGGGAGACGAGGGGTGGGTAGGCCTCCATATGTACATATGTATCATTTGTAATCTATTTGCCTAGCTGGGAAAGTGTTGTGCATGTCTTCTTTAGTGAGGGCCATGAGAGACTGTATAATACACGGTCAATGTGCATCATAATCAACAGAGGTGGAGACGTGTAAGGCTCTGTGGCGTCAAAATGTCGACTGGTACTAGAGATGTGTTGGGCGTGGGACCCTCGGAAGTCCGTTGATGGTCGGGCGGTGGGGTCGGGGAGGAGTGCTGTATTTGTTGGAAGTAGCAGCGATACACATGCCATATGTCCTTTGGTCGAGAGGACGGGGGTTGGATCGTGGCGTATATTTCGGTCTGCAGATCGCAGTATGACATGCTGTGCATCCAAGCTGTTTTTGTGGGGAAATGTTTGGTTCCCCAGTGTAATGCTATTTCCCTCTTTGTCAGCATCAGCGCTATAGCGACAAATCTACTGTGGCACAGTTTTATGTTGCTGACCATACCTAACAATGCTAATTTCGGTGATGGGAGAAGGGGTGTGGCAATTATATTGGCTACTGTCTGGAATACCTCTACCCAGTATGTTTTGATTTGAGGATACGTCCAGGTCATGTGGGCAAAGTCGGCATCTGGCGCTTTACATTTGGAGCAGTGGGATGGTTTATTGGGGTCATATTTGGCCAGCTGACGTGGAGTGATGTATACCCTGTGTACGAATTTGAAGTGAAGGAGTTTATGTCTGTTATTGGGGGACACTCTCTGTACCTGATCCAGACAGTGGGTCCATTCCTTGTCAGTTAGTGGGTAGCCCAGGTCCTCCTCCCAGCGCCCCCTCACTCCCCTGTTTCGGACCTGCCTGAGTGTCATGCATGCCCAGTACAACTTGGTAACCAAGTGTGTTCCTTCCTTGTCAGTAATAAGCAGTGTAAGTGGAGCAAAGTCTGCAGGAGGGGAAGGAGAAAACCGATGAGAGGAGTGCCCCAAGCAGTCTGGCAGCTATAAATTTATCCATATCTGTCAGTTCGGAGTGTGAGGAGATATCCAACATAGTGAGTGCCCGGCCGTCTGGAAATAGTGAGCCAAAAGTACATAATTCCAGTTTAGTAAAGATATGTTGTACCAGTTTCTCAGACGTAAGCGGCAAAAAAGGGTTACTGTGGAGTGGAATAGCAGGGGAATACAGGGGGCCATTGCCCAACATTTTGTTAAGTTTACGCCAAGCCCAGCATGCAGTCGAGAGGGGTTGAATGTCATGGGGATCAAGTGGAATACCCAGTTGGAACAGGGCTTCCAGCGGCGTGGGAGCAGCCAGGTCACGTTCAGGTTTCGTATAAGGTATACGGGCGTCGGGGTGAAACCAGTGATAGGCAAATTGCGCCTGTGCCACCAAGAAATAAAGATGAAGATCAGGGACTGCAAACCCTCCCCGGTTGTATGGGAGTGTCAAGGTGTCCCAAGCAATTCGCGGTCTACGTCCCACCCATACCAAACGAATAAGTAAACCCCGTAGTTGAGAAAAAAAGGTATTTGTGAGTGGGATAGGTATGTTAACAAATAGATATAGGAATCGTGGCAATACATTCATTTTGATAAGGGCGATACGCCCAGCCATAGATATAGGTAATTGAATCCACCTTTCGACCAGCACGGTAAGTTGCTCGATCGCAGGCCCATAGTTCAGGCAAATAACCTGTTCCTTGTCTCTGTCCAAATGTATGCCAAGATACTTGGTAGTATCGCCTGCCCATCGGAGCGGGACCTCCGCCTCCACTGCGGCGGCGGCGTCAGTAATCGGGAACATCACCGATTTGCCCTAGTTTATTCGTAGCCCGGACATGGTTCCGAAGTGGCTAATCTCATCAATTAGAGGCTGTAAGTTGGTGTTGGGATGTCTAACAAAAAGCAGAATGTCATCCGCATACATGGACATCAGCAGAGGCCCCAAGGGAAACTGCAAGCCTCGAAACATATGTTTTTCTTGTAAATGGCGAACCAAAGGGTCCATGGCCACTATGAAAAGCAAGGGGGACAAAGGACAACCTTGCCGGGTCCCGCGTGAGATCGGAATCAGGGAGGATAGTGAGCCATTTACTCGGAGCCGGGCAGTAGGTGATGAATAAAGCAGCGCGGTCAAGGCAAGAAAGTTGCCCGGGATGCCCAATTTGCGGAGCATGGCAGCCAAGAACGGCCACTCCAGGGAATCAAAAGCCTTTTCCGCATCCAGAAGGGCTATTTCTGCAGGAGTACTCGGCTCAATTCGATTGATGACAGAGAATACGGTTCGTAGATTTAATGCAGTGGACCCGTGCGGAATACAGCCTGACTGTACTGGTGAAAGGATTTGCTCCAATAACAACGATAACCTAGAGGATAACATTTTGGCCAGGATTTTGTTATCAAAGTTTATTAGAGAAATGGGGCGATATGAAGAGCAGCTGGTGGGTTCCTTACCAGGTTTTAGTGGTAAGGAAATAGCCGCCTCCCTCATGGAGGGGGGAAGTGTGCCGTCCTCTAGGGCCTCTGCATACACCTCAAGTAACTGTGGCGCCAGACTTTCATTGAATGTCTTATATAATATCCCTGACAATCCGTCGAGGCCCGGTGCCTTGGCTCCGGCCAGCGCATCTATAGCAAGCGTGACTTCCTCGACGGTGAAAGGTTCACCTAGAAACTCAGCCTGTCCCTTAGTAAGCCATACCATTGCAACCTCCTCTAGGTAGGCAAGGTGCTGAGAAAAATCCTTAGGGAGAGTGGTTGTGTAAAGGGAGCAATAGTATGCGACCAGTTCCGCTGTTATTTCTGTATCGTCTGTGGCTATGGAGTTGTCAGAACATTTTATCGCCGCTATGTGCCCGGCTCCCCTAGGGGGCTGCACCAAACGTGCCAGAGTTCTACCCGGGCGTTCCCCCTTGCCATATCGGCGCACAGCGTGTAACTTGCCCAGCAGGGACGCTTCCCTATCAGCATGTTCATTAAATTCCAAAATGAGAGCGCTACGTTTGTTCTGAGTATGTGCTGTGGGTGGTGTCGCATCCAGTAAAGCCAGTTCTTTCTCAACTCGGGCAAGACTCCCGCAGATCGATCGAAGGACTCCCGCCTGCTTAGATATACTAACGCCCCGAATATACGCCTTAAAGGCGTCCCATAAAGTAGCGTATTTAGCCACCGTACCAGTGTTTAGGGTAAAATATTCTGTAATGGCCTCCTGCAATTTGGATCAAAACACCACATCCAGCAATGCTGTTGCGGGAAAGGACCATTTGCGTTCCCAACCGGCTGGGTGCGGGATGTGTAGATGAAGAAGCACCGGCGCATGATCTGACAGTGTCCGCGGCAATGTATCGATGCCCTTAGTCCATTGACACCCTCATGCATCTGTTAGCCAGTAGTCTATACACATTTGTGTGGAGTGCGGCGCTGAGTGGAAGGTGTACCCAGGGATCTCAGGGTGATGCGTATGCCAAAGATCGCGCAGGTCCAAGGACTGTATGAGGTCCCGCGCCACTCGAAGAGCCTGGGGTTTGGTGGTAGCCATTGGATTGGAGGAATCACGACTGGGATCAAGCCCGAGGTTTAGGTCCCCCCCAAGGAAGATTGCATCGTAGTCATACCGATTTAACATGGCATGAAGGTTCCCAAAAAAAGTAGGGTCGTCCGTGTTGGGCGCATAAATATTGAGGAAGAGCACCGTTCTGCCCAACAATGTTCCCACCACCAGCAAATATCTCCCCTGTGTGTCGGCTATGATATCTTTGTGTGTGAACGGGAGGGAATGATGGATAAGAAGACATACCCCTCGGGAGTAGGTACTATAACTAGCAAAAAATCTATGGGGTCCCCAGGAGGACGCAAATGGGGGGGTCCCCTGTATTGCGGGGTGAGTTTCTTGCAAGAATGCTATTTTAACATTATGTCTCCGGAGGTACGCCAATACCAGTTTACATATCCTAGGATTGTTGAGCCCCGGTACATTCCAGGTGATGAGGTTTACATCCACAGCGGGGTCTAGGACCATGACCATAAATAGGGGAATGTGTGTGCACCTCGCCAGCGGCCGTCGGTCACAGCGTGCATAATGGAGGGAGGGAGTCTACGTAGGAACATACATAGGGGGTAAAATAAAAAAAACAATACAATAACACAATAATCAACATCTTGAGCAGAAACATCAAAACCCACCCACCTCCCACACCTGGACTCAAAGGCCCCGTGAACAATCTCCCTCCCCGATTAGCCCAAAATAAGGGAAAAAAAGAAAACCCCAAAAGTAACCTGATCAGAGTCATCCGGAGGAGGCGGGCAACGCCTCGGACGTCCGATGCCCATATTTCAAACTACGTTAATTAGCTACTAAGGGATATAAAAACGCGTTTAACTTCTGAATAGACACCGCCACAGTTCCCAATTCAAGGTCAATGTCGTATTTAGACGGCTTGGCTGATAGTTAACCACAGAAGCCGTGTTCTCACTCCCAAGTAAAGTGATCAGCGCTCGCGGCCAGTTGCCTGCCTGGAGAGGAATGTCCGGAGGATCGTGCCGGGCTCCTACGAGATGCATTTTGATGTTGTTTGCAGAAGGCCAGAGCATCAGTAGCATTCTCAAAAAAACGGGGTTTACCGTCCACCATCACCCGCAACTTAGCTGGATAGAGCATGGCATATTTGAGTCCCATTGACCGAAGTTGGCGCTTCGCTTCCAAGAATTTGCGTCTAGCCTCCTGCACCGCAATAGTATGGTCGGGGTAAAAAGAAAGCACAGGGCCCTGGTACTGCACGGGGGAGATTTCCCGGGTCAAACAAAGAATTGTATCACAGTCCCTGTAGTTGAGCAGGCGGGCTATGATGGAGTGCGGGGGGCTCCCAGGAGGAGGCCTCGGGCCAAGGGAACGATGTGCCCGCTCAACCACGAAGTTCTTGGAGAGGTTATCAGTGCCAAACAGTTCACTCAGCATGGACTCAATAAAAGGTTCTGGACGTCCGATATTCGTGGATTCTGCCAGGCCCATAATGCGGATATTATTTCTGTGCGATCTAGCCTCTAGGTCCTCGTTCTTAATTGCCACTGTCTTGAGCAAGCGCTCCACCCGCTCCAGCCTACGCGTCGTGTCCCTGGTCTGATCCTCCTGGGTGGAGATTCTCTTTTCCGCCTCATTGAGCCTGGTACTGTGCCCTTCTAGACGTTCTCCCATCCTATCTAGCCTGGAGGTCAGTGAATCAAACCTTGCGTCTATTCCGCGGAACCCCGTCCGGAGTTCCGCCATTATGGCAGCGGTACCATCCAAGGATTGTGGTGGCTCAGCACGCTCTGGCCCATCACCTCTTTCCGGGCTTTGGTCAGGCCAATCAGAGGTGCCCTGTTTGTCAAAATTCAATTTGCGTTGTTTGGGGTCCCCTCGACCCATCTTCGCAGTGTGAGGAGAAGGTAGTGTCAGGCAGTGGCTAGCTCGCCGTGTGGAACCCCCGGTGGCGCCCCCCCCAATGGAGGCTCAAGGTGGTGTCGCGTCACGGGAGCTGTTCGGACCGCAATACCAGGCCCACACGTGGGGTGGCGCGTGGCCTGGGGTATTTGCAGTGGTGTGATGTCAAATAGAGCCCAGTAGGACCCCGCACCGGGATCCCGGTAGAGTGGTGGGGTGAAGAGTCACAATAAACCAGGCCTCAGCTGGGCTCTCTCGGTGTGGCACCGGTCGGGCCCCGATATCACGTTGGCCCCTGCCCCGTCTCACAGGGATGTTTCTGGCTCAGATGAGGGCTAGAGCGGTGCTCCCCTCCACGTGCTCCCCAAATGGAAGGCCTTTCTCCCGAATCAGCAAGGTCGGCGGTGTCAGCCCTCTTCAGCGGCCTCGCGCACTCTAGGATCCTGTTGCGTTGAGGGGAGGGGGGGAGCCCCCTCGTGTAACTGTAAATGCTGTGGGGTAGGGGCGCAGACGCCCGCTCCGGCTGTTAATTGCGACGTTGGCGCTAGACCCAAGATTTTGTAGCTGCGTAGGACAGATGGTAGGCCCCAAGGCAGCCGGTGGCCCACGTAGCACCACCATGACTCAACGTCGCCCGGGGGGGCGAGGAAGCGGTAGCGGCCCCCTGTAGTGAGCAATTACCACCGCCGGTGGCAAATGAGGTCATTGGGCCAAACTCGCCGCGCCCCACCCCCCGCACTCACCCGTCCTCCAGTGTCAGCTAACACAGCCAAGGCCGGTCAGTGTTCCATGCAGAGTCTTCTCTCCCCTCTCGCCGGGCAGGGCGTCTCGGTTAAGCGAGGGGACCCAGCGGAGCTCCGCCGCTCCGGCCTCAGGCTTGCCCGTGGACCCTGTCACCACGGGGCCTTTGAGGCGGACCGGGTCTCTGCTCTGCTCCCCTTGATGACGCTGCCCGTAGTTCAGTGCCAAGGGGGCCCCCGCGCTGAGTCCTCCCCCCTCCGGGATGATCACCTCTCCACAGCGGAGGGCTGCATCGGCATTTACAGAGTGTGGCGGTGACGGATCATGCCGTTTCTAACAATGGGCACCGGAGCTTCAACGCCGTGTGGCCATCATGGTCGACGGCTTGGCCATGCCTCCCACGATACTTTAGTTATATTAAAAAATCGCCCACCTCATATCCATTAAAGCTAGGCAGGTCTAAAAAATTTGTCATTCTAAAAAATGGGTAGTGGTTCTAAAAAGTTTGGAAAGCACTGCTCTGCACATTTGAAACTCCTCTTTCTCAGTGCTAGGAGACCAGACTCCGTTGTGCACATCTATGATAGCAGGAGAATGACGAACTTAGAAACACACCAATGCCAGGGCCTCCTAAATGCACAAGAGGTGGGACAATAGACTTTGTCCACAGAAACAAACACTGAATGTCCTCGCTGTTGACCAAACTTGTTTGTCCAAAGAAGACTTAAAATATTGTTTGGCAAATCTCCAATCAGGTTTCGAAAAATCTCACACTGCAGACCTCAAAGAGATGCATGAAAACATGCAATCTATGAACTGCAGGCTGAAAGCCACGAAATACAACCTTGACCCCATGGTCTCGGTAGGGCAACATATCCACACCATTGTGGCATACCTGGAATTGCAAGTAGAGCAAATGCAGGAGAAACACGAGGACCTTGAATATAGATCCAGAAGACACAACATACAAACCCGCAACCTGAAAGAAGACTGTGAGGACAATGACATCTATGCCTGCCTAACAAAGTTATTCCAGCAGATCCTACAAGTACCTACCTCAAACCCAACTAGCATCTTTATGGCCCACAGGGTTGGAAGGCCCTCTCAAGAGCCAGGGGCATAGCCCAGAGATGAGATGGCAAAGATGACTGATCATAGACAAAAAGTAGACATTCTCATGAAGCAAGGAAATTAGCGACCTGCATGTTTGAAGATAGTAAGGTTGTGCTATACCAAGACCTTTCAGCAACTACTCCGCAACAGAGGTGGGATTTCCACCCACTTACTGTCAAACTTAAAGAACTGCAGATTCGGTACAGGTGGTTAGTACCCAGGACTCTAGAGTTCACATGGGAGGGCACATCCAGAACGATCCGGAACCGTTATGAAGGGTTGCAAATCCTGGGGCTAAGCATCTTGAGGGAGGGTAATGCACAAGAAATGTCCGATGAAAGCGGGGCACAGGATCACAGCAGACGATGTCCATCTTCATCAGAGTCTTCGAAGCCACAGTGGGACAGATCTGTGAAGAATAAATCTACTGCTCAGGACCGCTGAAATAGAGAGTAAGACCACATGTAACTCCATACGTCGCCGCTTCCCATGAACCCATCTTTGTTGAACACTTCAAAGATTATTCATGGTAGGCTGGTGGCGTACACATTGACAATGGGAACTCCAAAAATAGAAGGATGAACTAGGGCTTCTGGGAATGGTATGCAGCTGGCAGAAGGTACATACCTTTTCCTTGGACTGGTAGATTGAGGTGCACTGAGCGTCTGAATGAGGAGCAGAGTGAACTGAGAAACAGGGTCATCTCAGCATGTCGCTCAATGAGTTTCATCAAACAAAGTTTGTTTTGTTTCTATTAGTGAAAGCCCAGTTGGCACCAGCAGTGGTAGGGGAACTTGCTTCAGCTAGTCTTCAGAAGGGAAGGGTAATGTGGTGATTTAAGGAAATTCAGCATTGGAGAGGGTGACTTCCCTCACTGGCTGTGTTCAGGTTATTATCTCTAAATGTTAAAGGGCTCAACCCACCACAAAACATTAGAAAATTTGGCACTACATCATTTGCCAATACTCAGTTACAGACTTTCTCCAAGAGATGCATCTGCTGCATACAGACCAGTTTCGGCAGAAACACAAAACTTTCCCTAGTCAGCTGAGCCCCTCAGCTCAATCTAATACGGCAGGAGTGGCCATATTCCTAAAACATTTCTTGAGAGGGGAGCAGACACAGGTAAAATAGGACTTGGAGAGCCACTTTATACAAGCACAACTTCAGAGGGGCATGCTGACACACACTATTGAACAGCTACGCTCCCTAAGATGCTTACCTAGCGGAAGTTGTGGATCATCATCTTACAGGGGCAGCAGGCAAAATTATAATGGAAGGAGAACTCAATATGGTTTGGGATACCCATCTTGACAGCTCTCAAGGGTCAGAGAGTGGCACAGGCCTGGTTTCTAGAAAGCTTAAAAGTCTATTAGCAGACTTGAGGGTAGAAGACACGTAGCAAACAACACATCCTTGCACTAAAGACTACACCTTCTACTCACATGTTCATAGATCTTAGTCCCGAATAAATTACTTGTTCACCTCTCAAGGCATTATATTTCACAAACAATAAGATTGAAGAGACCATGTCTGAAACACACTGAGATGGTTTTAAGGTAGTTATGGGAGAGGTGATGATTAGAATCAGTACCAGGCAGCTGTATGAATCCCGTCAACAAGAAACTAAGCTTGAGGACGAACTCTGTAATCTTGAATAATAAAGAACAGCCCACAGTGAAAATTAGGTGATTAATCACTGATCTGAAAGGACAATTTAATTCTTATGGACTAACATAGTGAAACTTGCCCTGTTTAAGTTGGGCCAGTTTTTCTATGAAAAGGTAATAAAGTGTGCAAACTACTAGCCAGGCACCTTCGCACACAGAGAGTAAAGTCACACATTGGCCACTCCGAAAACAGGATGGAGACTAACATCCAAAGAAAGGCAGAAGCGGGAGACTTTTAGGGATTTTTATCTTGCACTGTATAGAGCAGGGAAGGAAACTGAGCAGACTGTCAAAGGTTTATTTTAAAAGGGTTCAGTTGCCATCATCCCCTCCTCTGGGATGGAGGAGTTAGAGAGTCCCATAGAGTTGAAAATGCTGAGACTCGCACTCAGGAATATGCCTCTGAATAAGACACCCAGGCCCACTAGTTTGCCTAGGTAATTTTATAAGATCTGTAGCGCTCAATTAGGTCTGTATCTGGTCCAGATGGTACTACTGAGTTTACATCCAGAAGAGGCCTTTGACCGCATCAGCTGGGTCTTCCTGCAAGAAATACTCCTAAAAATAAACTTGGGCACCAACATGCTTCATTGGGTGTTGGCGCTATACCAGAATCCTGTGGCGCAGATCGGTGTAAATGGAAAAAGATCCCCACTCTTGCAGATCAAACTTGGGACCCATCAGGGGTGCCCACTCTCCCCCCCTTCTCTTTGCTCTGGTGGAAGAACCACTGGCCAACAGAATTAGAAAGTGCAAAGACATCCAAGGGATCACATTTGACTCTGAAAAGTGCAAGACATGCCTTTATGTGGATGATGTAATGCTTTCTTTGACAAACCCGCTATATTCTATGATTGCAACTCTAGAAGAACTTAAGAGCTTTGAAAAACTCTTGGGTTTCAAAATTGATAAACAAACATCTGAGTTGCTGGGCTTGCAGCTCTCACCGGCGGTCCAGTAGCAGATTAGCAAATGTTGTCCTTTTATGTGGGCAAAGCCCTTGCTTAGATATTTCGGACTACACCTCACTACCACGCTGGAGAGCTGGACAGCTGGCCCATCCTCCACTATCAGATTCAAACACATCTTAGGCAGAGGAACTCCTTGCACATCTTGTGAATTTGGCAGAATCAATGTGATTAAAATGAATGTGGTGCCTCGGCTGGTGTATCTCTTTCAAGCACTGCCTTCACCCATTCCCATAAAGGAGTTTCAAGATATGCAGACTAGGATCATTCATTTTATCTGGGCTGGATGCAGGCCTCGAATTGTCAATCAAGGAATGCATATGTAACTACTGCAAAATGCTAACTATAGTAGCTGAACTGCCCCAGCGCCACTCTTTGATGAGTTGCCCGATGACTGGCTTGAGTCACGTTATTGTTTGAGCCTCCAAAGGAAGTACTCTCATCACCACTGAGTACTTTGGAATTGCAACTGCTTTCTGGTCCATGTGTTGTCATTAGCTCACACTTTAAACACACATTGACTGGTTTTCTCCAGGACCAAGTATGCTGCATGCGAACCATAAGACCTTGACATGTCCTCAGATGACAAATTCAACAACTGAAAAGGAGCGTAGATGTACAAACTAAAGTATCATTGCATTAATCCACAATTATACTATTTCAAAGCAACTAATCCAATATTAATGATTCAATGTGATGTGATCATTCAGGAGTCTTGTATGTCTTTTTAAAATCCAACTTTATTTAATATTTCAATTCACAGGAGTTATCCATTCAGCCCAGCCAGTGCTTTTTGTCCCATTGATTAGGACTTCATCAGGGTTGTTAATTCATCAGTATAAATGTACTCAATGGTGTGTGATCTTCTCCTTAATCCAATATTCTTCATAGAGAAACATTCATGGTAGGGGGTGATGTATTACCCCCAGTTCTGTCTTCCTCCTTTGTGCTTCCACCTCGTAATGCCACGGAACAAGCGCCTCAGATGAGGATTAAAATAAACATCTTGTGATACAACTAGAAAAATGCACAGGATTCTAAATCTACCATAGAGACCATTCTGTGAAGATGGAAAATGTAAATAGACTATATTTTTTTCTTTCTTATTTTTTCTTTTTCTTTTAAAAGCTGCATTATTTTCAAATCATGCTTGATCTGTTTAATCACAACACACATCCCTCTTATCCAACATTTTGATTTTATGATAATGTATTTTATAATACCTTACATATATTTTAATGCTTAATATTTCTTTGCTTTAAACATGTATGGCTTAAGAAAATACTCATGCATATTTTTCACAATTAGTTCTCATTTATTTTATGTAATCATATATATTATGTAGGTTACATTCATGTATATTCATTTTAGATATAGAATTCTATATCTTACGATTCTGAGAGCATGGATTTCCCTCTAAGTTAGATAAATTCCTATGTATATGTCTGCACATATGTCATCACAATTCAGACATACAAGCCGGGGATGACTTAAAGACCATAAGGCCCGACTTCATCTTAAGCAGGCCAAGACTCCATTTTCTTTATGCAGAATCATCATGTCTACCTTTCTCCTCCGATGCTGTCCGTCCTTATCTTTCCAAGAATCTGTGAACTTGTGAAGTCACTCAGAAAATGACATTGATAAGACACCTGATGCAACATCAGTCTGGAACAAGTTTCTTGCTATCTCTATTTCAAGGTCAGATAAGAACAATAGCCAAAACAGTGTAGTCTGAAGTGATGTTTTTTACCTTATTTGTCTGTAAGAATGAGTCTTAGACTAACATCTTCATGCACATTGGTTATGCCAGATATTCCTACGGTTTTGTCAGAAATTCCCATTTTAGATAAGATACAGTATAAAAGGCCAGACACTTTACCACTTATCAGGAGAGGTTCTTTGCCTCAGATTATCGACAAAGAAACTGGCAGAGAAGATCTTGACAGAGATGCTGCCGTATCATACTTTCCATTGAAAGCTGATATTGAGTCACCATGTCCGGGAGGAGAGGAGCCGATGCGCATGTGTTTACCTTTCGCAGGGAACTCAGCCTCCCTGACTTTTGACAACTACAGCGCTTTACTGTAAACAGGTATGCAGTGCGCTGATTCTCCCCAAGAAACTCTAGATACAAGTCATACTACTCCATGCGCTCCTAACATCTCATAGAAGTAGGTTTTAGGGTGTTAGGTTTTTAAATGCTCATTTTATTCTTGTTGTTCACGACATTCATGTGTGCTATTAGTATGATATTTTGTGTGGTTATTTTAGAAGTGCTGAGCAACAGGTTGAGAATGTGGAAATAAAACATTTTTAGCTAAAGTGTCTTTGTCTTAGTGGAGATTGTGTGTGCGATATTGAGGAGAACGAAATAGGTTTGTTTCCAATCACTACAACGTCCCTGGATCCCTGTTTAGGGACTGTTAGTAACCCAAAAGTATTGAAGCCACTTCAACTATGTATTGGGTGGGGTTCTGCAGGACTACAATAACCTGTCTCACATTCAAGCGTTGGTGCATTGAACTAAGTTCACTCGTGTCATCCGTGAGTGTGAAAACATACCTTGTAGAGCTAAGCAAAAGTCTTAATTGACTCAACAGTTCCAATAGAACAGTGCAGCCCTAAGAGGCAGGCCAGATCCCTCCCAAACAGCACACAAGCAGGTCTGCAAACTGACATCCTTAACTATTCAGCTACGCTCTCTTCCCCATCTCTTTTAGAGCAGCATACCATGTTATGCCCACAATTTATTTACTTATTTATTTAGCATTTTTCCATAGCACTGCTGTGCCATGAGACATTCACTTGGCACACTTTACATGAAACAGTAGAACTATAGAGAGAAATATCATAGAAATTCAATATTTTTTAACAATAATGTTGAAACAAATTCGTATTCTGATAAATGAAAGTAGGAGAAATGTTGGTGGACTCAAACATAACAAACGTTATAAGAGTAAACCAATATATTGATGAACGGGCGAGTGAGTAGAAGAATGCGCTTCTCTGGATTTAGCTCAGATGGAGTTAAAATACGTGATTTTTCGGCATTTTCCTGAAGACCAATAGGTTCAGTTGAACACAACGAAAAACATAATTGAGAACTCGAATGAAGAACCAGCCAAGGCTTCAAATAAATTCCTGACATGTTTTTAGGCACAACAAAGACATATGCTCCCTCTGGGCAAATATGGATGCATTGTTAAAACCTACTTTCTTGGGCTTTAGAAATCTGCATGAAGAAGGCTGTTTAGTTCTCCCATCCATCCTGCCTTACTTATCGATAGGTCCTCAATACAGCAAGTATGTGTTTGGAGTTGTTGATCACATGTATGTTAAAATAGGCACACCAAAGACGGGGATGGAGTTGTATTCTGTAACCACAAGATGGAGCATTTCAAAAACATTCAGGCAATATGGCAGCTGGCCTCATTATTATGCATTCATGTGTCAAATATCATAGTTACCCGTGATTTGATAATCCTTCACAAGAGTATTGTGCACCGGTACTTGAGCTTCTACTTTAAATTTTTGCAAAGGACTTCAGCTGCCAGTTTCTATCTTTCTGATTCAGAGTACATTTTTAGCTGCCTAAAGGCACTCCAAGAGCTATGTTTAAAGCATTAAGTATGACGTGGTGTCGTGTGGTTCTGCACTTCGATATTACCGAACAAGCTTAATTTTCCTTCTTTAAATCTGCATGCCCAAGTACTGTTTGGTAACCTTCTAACTCAAAAGAGGGTTTCGGTGATTTAAACCAGGTTGAAGCACCTCTCTCCTGGACATTAGAGAAAGTAGATCATCCAGGTTGATGGCATTCTGATGATGGGAAGGGTAGTAGTATGTTCAGTGACTTGTGTGATATGATGAACTAAATGAAGTACAGGAAAGGGGTGAATGCAGAGAAGGTGGCCGTATCGCCTGGTGAGCATAGGAGCAGTCCTCAGGCAGAGTACTGATATACAATATATGTACCGTCCCATGGAAATATTCAGGGTGGGTGGTATCTTTCGGTAATCAAAGGAGAAGGAGTGTCATCAGGTTTCAACCTTCCACTCCACCTGTTCCCTCCTCACCTCTTTCCCCCTTGCTACCTTTATTGCAACCTTTGATATCATGTCCCCTCCTTCAGCGTTGATAAATAATTACCTGTGAACAACTAGTGGTTCCCTTAGGACTGCTTCCCTCCCCCTGGCATTTAGACTTTTGCTCAGCATGGGGCGCCTATCCACAAATGAGGATTTTACCTAGTTTCACTGAGTTCATTTCTTTCCAGTCCTTAAACCTTTTGGATTCCATAACCTTAACATTGTGTATGTCAAAGCTCTGCCCTTTTAAAAGGCAGTCCCACCCTTATCCTCCCATGAGAATCTATTGTGGCATTTCTGGCTTGCTGCAGTCTCTCCACCAACTCCTGCATTCAATGGCTTCCTCTCCAACCAAACCTGCTATACCTGCTGGGAGAGTCAACCGAAGCCTGACTGGATGTCCGCTCCTTTACGGAAGCATTATCACCAAAGATGATGCTGATATCAGCCATGTCAGAGATCCCCCTGCTCCTCAATATTGACTCAGTGCTTGTGTGTGTGTTGGGCAGGGTTTTCCCCAGGTACATGATCCCAGTCTATGTGAGCTGTGTGGAGACCCTTTTAAAGGGAGTCAGGATTTGATGGTCCTGTGACCCCCTACCTCATATCCTCATAGATTCCTCTTCTTAAACCCTGATGATTGGCCTGAGGAGATACAGACAATCAGGCAGATGACCCACCGAAAAGAAGAAAGGTTGAAGGGCAAATAACAACTTACGATTCGGGGAATGTCATCCTCAAGCACGGACAACTATTTCAATGGGGCATAGTCTGTAATGACATGGAAATGTTGACCCAGAAATAGTAAGTGAGAGCCTCAACTGCCCATGTGATTGCTAAGTACTCTTTCTCAATTGTGACACGAACCACATCGTGCTGAAAGAGGTTCCCGGAAATACAGATGATTGGATATTCCTTTTTGGGAAATATCTGCAAAAAGACATCCCAAGACCCATACAGAGACATCTGTATTAAAGCACGAAGGGAAGAGAAACATCAGGACTTCGAAGAACAGGATGATTCTGTAGTATTTTGCTTAATGCCATAAAGGCCTTTGTCATGGGTAGGCCCTGCCCCTAGGCACCGATTTTTGCAACAGGATAGTAATGGGAGCAGCTACAGAGGAAATGTTGAGGATGAATCACCTATAATATCCAGAGAACCCATGGAAAGCCCTCAAACTTTTTCTTTGTATGGGTCTTGAAATTTCCTGTAGAGTCGCTACCTCATCAAATGTTGGAACGTGCCAGGAGTATCGTGTAAGCCAAGCGGTAAATCATTAAAATGAAATAGTCTGTTTGTAGTGGAGAAAGGTACAGCCACGGTTGCCAGATGCACCACCTCTATTAGGGAAGGATTGGGGTGCTGACATACCCATCTTTGTATTTGCAGGGGGAGGTCCACCACAAACTGTACTAAAATAACCTTGTGGCAGATTTCTTTGGGATCTGGTTGCGGTACGTAATCATTTTCAACCAGATCCTTGATGTGGGAAAACAACTGGCTGGGAGCATCAGTTGGGTTAAAGTTGCTGTATCTGAGCTGATTCCTATGGGCATCTCTAATGAATTCAGGTCTTTATAATATGGTCTTCATATCTTATGATCCCATTGCCAGCATTACCATCCAGATTCTCCTCTTGATAGGCGGACTGCATTTCTCCAGTTGGCACCGGTGTAATGGAATGAGACCATCTTTCTCTGGGCAAAGTGGCATTACAATCTACTCTGTCAAAGACTGAACAACTGCTCAGAATCATCACCCAGTGCATAGTTCTGCAAAATAGAATCCTGTATAATAGGGCATACGAGTGATGCTGCAGTAACATTTGCATGTTGAGTTATAGCCTTTAGATGCTTTTTGTGTCGGCTATTTCACTGGTCACTTGGTACTGCATTGCTTGTTGGACCTCCTGGCGGCCTATCTGTACTTGTTGTTGAGGGTATTGGATAGCTCTTATTAGTTGTTGCTGACCTTCAGATAGTAGCTGTAGTGATGCTCCCACAGTGATCGTAGATCCCAACCTCACTTGTGACACCACTAGAGATATTATGCATCAAAGGTAGCACAAGAAAGTCAGTGAAAGCAGAAAAGTTGGCTTTATTTGTTGCTAAGCACAGAAATAGTCCTTAGGCAGGGTACTGAATCTCATACCCCATACATAAAGAATTGTTATTAGTCAGACCAACAGCTTTTCACAAAGCCCTTCCCTTTCCTGAAACACATATATGAAGATACCTTCAGGATGTGTTGTGGGCCACCTGTGAACAAAACAGAGTTTCCATCAGGGTTCAACTCTTCACTCCAGAGGTTCCCTCCTGACCACTTCCCTCCACAATAGCTCTATTGAAACCTTGATTTCAACCCCTCCATTCCCCCCTCCCCCCCATCAGCCTTCTAAAGCATTTGTTAAAAACAGAGGAAAGGGCGTCCCTCAGGATTCAACCTTCCACTTCAGCGGTTATCTGGGGTCTGCTCCCCTCCCTTGACTTTTATAATCTTGCATGTCGTGTGACCTCATCCTCATAAATCCACCCGAATGAGGGTTGGGTCTTGACCCACTGAATCCTTCCCTTTCCAGCCTAAAATGCTTTTAGATTCTTTAACCTTTGATTTGTGGAAGATGCACCCTCTTCAAAAGGCAGTCCTGCCTTTCTCCTCTCTTGGGAATCCATCAGGGCATTTCTGTCTGGCTGCAGGCGCTCCTGCACCTTCTGTACTGGCAGTCGCTCTCTTTCCAAATGACCCATGCGGAGCCCACCACAACTTGCCTGTTGCCGGCTCCTTCGTGACAGCAGCAGCACCTGAAATGTGGCCAATACAGCCTGATTGAGCCAGTTGTCTTGGACATCCACCTGATCCTGGTGAGTGCTGATTCAGTGCTAGTGGGTGGGTTTAAGGAGCCCTTCCCCAGGCTCAGGCCCAGTCTGTGAGGGTTGTGAGGGTTGTGTGGAGACCCTTGTCACCTGTCTGTCTGCGTCGCACATACTGTCTCATCTGCATTATTTAGCTCAAACCAGGCTCCCTGTGCTAGAGACGCAGCAGTCCATATACTCCATGCCTACCCTCTCCCCCTCCCCGAAGGAAGCTTGAATACTGCCTGAACCCTGCACAGAACAATCCCATTTCCGTTGGCCTGGCCTTCTCTTTATGGGTCGAGTGCTTGGCCTCGCTGCAAGTAAACCTGCTCCGAGCAGGCACCGTATTCAGAGAAACAGACCAATTTCAGACAAATGCTTCTACTCTGATTAACAACTGTGCAGCATCTGGCTCTGCTGAGGACACCTGTAATAACAGCAGTGAGTTGTTGCTGGGCTCCTGGTGTTTCACATAATGAAAAACAAAGCATCCCTTCACAGTCGGGGGTTCAAACAGCTAGAAATGCAAATGACCATTCAAAACAGTAGGAGCATGGCATGGCAAAAACAGGCAATCCTTGCCTTTGATGCACAAGGCAGCGCCATATTGAGTCGATACAGCTGTGCTATTGCCAAGACAAATGTGCTTATGCGATGTTTGTAATGGGATATTACTTTTGACTCATATGGGATGAACTCTCTGAGGGGTGGCTCATGTTCCCTTCCTTTCGGCCTATCTCTGTGATCATTATATTAACATTAAAGGGCCCTCAAGCTACATGAAGAGCACATCGGAACCTTGCATTAAGGAATGCATCCCCAGCTTCTACAATAAGCAGCTTCCCCCAAGGGCTCTGCAGTGACCGGAATGTCCATAACATTTCTATAAATTGAATACATCCCCCTATAGATGTACTGATGATTGGAAATATTTGAATAGGTGGAGCCCCTTATCTTAGAACACATACTCATGCAGATCAGCAAAGAAAATATGCATGTTTGCTCAATCCGTGTCAAAACCGTGTGCAGTTTGGGTTCAGCTCATACCATTTTCACAAATACTGAACCGTGACTGAACCTCGAGATATACAGGTGTAAAACCTTCACCTTGGAGATGTTAAAACATAAACGCTTTCTAGCACTCCTCAGAGATAGGGACATCAACAGGTCCAGTGACTCTGGGGTGGGCAAACATGTTAGTGGGGTCCAGTAATCTGTATGCATTCTCCAAGTGCGCACACGTACAGCACATAGATGCCCACATACTGTGATCAACTCTTCTACAGCGCTATAGTTAGCTGGGCCTTGACGTGAGAGAGTGGCCCTTTTATAAAACGCTAACATGCCTTTGGTAGCCAAGAAGAAACAGAGCAAGAGTAAAAACAGGCAACAGAATGCGTAGAAACAGAGCAAGAGAAAGAACAGGCAACAGAATGGAAAGAGGAATATTTAGGTGTTATTGGTGTAAACAAAGGGCGAATAAATGTTTTAAGAGGTTTAAGTAAGAACTAACAGATTCTGATCCACATGGTCAAGGCATTCATTAACGGCGTCCTCTACAATCAAGTTTCAGCCAAGACACAGACAGCAAATCTTACATTTCACGAATTTAAGGAGTGGACGAAATTCAAACCAGAGATACCTTGAGGTTTAAAAAAAAAAAACACCCGCAGATAATTATGGCCTTGTTGACGTTAATGTCGGGTAAAATCATAATGTACTTTGAAGAATGTATATTTCTTGACAAGTGGCTTGTTTGCAAGCTATCAACTAGGATGTAGTGTAAAGAGAGTTTTCAAAGGGAATCCTGTATGCAGAATTCAGAACTTTCTGCCATTCTCTAAGAACTGCATAGGGAGTATTGTTAGATGAGTTGCTATGGCTCCTAATAAGCAGACAAATTCGCCGGTTCTTTTCTGCCCCAAATGTACAGCTCTGCGAATGGGCTTATTTAACTAAACACAGCACAAACTACATTTATGTTGTCTTTAAAGAGTTTTCCTTCAAAGTACAAACTGTTCTCTTTTTTTTTACCTTTTTGAAAGTTTGACCCAAAGAGGGAAGTATATTACATGAAAAGTTTCGACAGGCTGCTTGAAATTTACAAGATGAAGGTAACCAGAAATACATAAGTAAATAAATAATAAGCAAGTAAATATAGAAAGGAAAATAAAAAAACAGCTTCTTGCATTGATGCTTAATTGTGATCAGACCTATAAACTCCTACTAATGTAATACTTTATTCATATATTTTTCTTGGGAATAAAGTGATCCTTTTTATAGTTAAAAATGGAAATTTAAATAACCGATTAAGAAATTTAGAATTTCATGTTAAATGTCCATATTTTCCAAATAAATTATAAACACACACTGGGAAGCATATTTAGATTAACTATAGGTACAATCTTTGGAGATGAACCAGGGCATCAACATGGTGAATGGATACACTAGAGCTTCTAAATCGCACACAATCGCCCCAGATGAAATTAGAGTCCTTATTGAAAGGAGCATGGTCAGTAAGGCTGCAGACCCTGATGGTCTCCCTGGTGGGTTTACAAAAAAGCTCCTAAGCACTGAGCACATTTTCTATGTCCACATTTTAATCACATAAAGAAAAGAGGGGAATTCCAAACTTGTGTCACGGCTCCCTAATATCCTTAACTTTTTAAAAAGGAAACTCAGAAAGGCCCTTCAGCATATCGCTGTATTTCATTACTCGTCTCCCCATCTAAGATTTTGCTCGATTGCTATTGTGATAGATTGAGGACAGTGTTATAAGAAACAATCTAAAACCAGGGAACAAGCAGTGTTTCGGCTGAGACAGTTCACTCTACATCACAACTTTGCATTAAGTTATTTAATGTGCAAAGCAATTAAACAGGGCGGTTTATATTAATGCTTTGTTGAATTTAAATCAGCTTTTGATGTGGTCGATCGTGGACTTCTGTGACACAAGCTTGTTACGTTGCACATAGCTAGTCCCCTTTTCAGGTTGTTGAAACAATATCATATGAACATATGGGTACAGGTACACAAGCTCAACTGACAACATGGGTAGCACCCACAACAGTCTTAAACAGGGGAACCACTACTGTTGCCTTTGTTCATGCATGATTTGCCTTTGTCCTTAATGAAATTTCAGTGTAATTCACCAGTAATCAATCTTGTATAACTAAATTCCCTACTCTATACAGACAACTTGGTCTTCATGAAGTGCACCCCTGTTGGGTTTCAAAAACAACTACACACCTTGGAAAAGTATAGTGACGTAAATAAATACATTGATAATAAATATAATTAACACCAATTAGAGAAGAAACAACTGCATTTTGTATGTAGCATTTTTATTGCAAAATTATGGAGGTTCAACCCTATAAGTACTTGGCGGTAAAATTTGAGGTGACTATATATTTTAACTCCTTTGCCAAACAAACCTGTTTAAGAGCACAGTAAACCTTGTGTGTCCCTAGTAGATTTAACCATTAATATGGTGGTACTTCAGTCTTAAGATTTCTGAAGGCGTATTTGGCAAATATTTGTTCCTATCATTACAAATGGCCAAGCAGCATTGTTTTTAGATTACCAGCAGATTAAAAATAAATCTAAAGGCAATGCTCTCTGAAAGGTTTTATACAAAAGTACAGAGGCGCAGCATCATGAATTTGAACAGTGTTCTTTAGCTAATTTAGTTGATGAGGCCACAGTTAAAGCGATTGCTACTTTTTAGAAAACAACTTGAGTCATTGAGTCGTTGGTCAAAGATTGCTTTTCTTAACCCTGTAAAAGGGAGTTATCATTTGCACAGAAGACAAGACAAGATCACACTATGTTCCAAGTTTCAATAGAATATGAGTAATTTTAAAAGGAAACCCCAAAATAGTTTCAAAAGGTTCGCTAAAACAGGAAGCAAAGGATTTGTTTTTTAATGCGAATTTACAATACATTAAGACCTAAAAAGACTCTTCACTACCTAGGCAGAGCACAGGTCATATTTGGAATTTCAGCATACTTGTTATCAGTACCTAGTTTTATTACACAGTGAACGTTTGCTCCTTCCAGCTGGAGTCTCACAAAATGGCCATTCTGAAGCTCACAGGCCATAAGAATATCACAGCTGTACTCAGACGCCTGATGTCCTTGAACATATACTGCTACTATGTTCTATTTTTAAAACTATTAGAGTTAAATATCTGAAACCTCTATTTGTTGAGAATAATCTCTGAACAGTTGACACAATATTTACATTTTTATTCGAATTGAACATTGAAAGGATTGAAATAGCAGTTGTTTTATTTCTAAGAGCTTGTAAGAAAGTCAAGTCTTGATATCTCACTCTGTTGTAATGTGGATAACATTATGGTTAATGTCGTAAACAGCTTTTAAGTCTTAATTTTGATTTCAATAGGTTGGATGGTACTTTTTTAATGTGCATTGCTTGTTTTATGGACTACAATGTCTAAATTAACTTTGAGATACAATTATTTTGCTTAATTGCTCTTTGAAGCTACGGTTTGGCATAATGGTCTTTAATATTTACATCAACAAATATGAAAGTTTATGGATCTCACTTAAGTTCTACAAATTATCTATTTTTAACATTTTATTATATAAGCACAGTCCCTACAAATGTGTCTGTAGGTGCCCTCGTCCATTAAGCACTTTTTATGTGCTGATATGCACTAATAAGATGTATGCACTTCATCATCAGATTTCCACTGCAGGAGGAAGCAAGTAAATTAATGCTGCATTCTAGCTAACATTTCTATAGTACTGCTTGAAATATCTAACAGTTGTTATGTTGGCAGGGTGAAGGAGCTTTAAAAACACAGGTTTTAGAATTCTGCTTATCACCCAAACTCTACCTTAAGTACCTTAATTTCTTCAGTTAGTTTGCTTCAACCCTAATGAATCTACTAGAGTGTTCTTCACTTTAAAATTTGTGGTTGTCTTTGTTTAGTTGCATTGGCACATTAAAGCTAGACCTATTAGTCTTAAAATGCTTATTAATAAAGTCAACTTTCATTATGAATCTACTTTTGAAGTGCATTTTATGCCCTTTAGTTACAATATTTGCAAAACATTTGTAGTCTACATTTAGTAGGAATATTGGTTGAAAGTTGGTACAACAGCAATAATAAATCCTGCTTTTTTGCAGCTGTTTTTTAAAACAATTCACAATACCATAAAAACTACCTGTCACTTTGCTGAAATTAAATATCTGATGAAGAAAACGATTAACTTAAATTGAATATTTTATTAAATGGCATGAACAAACATCTTCACCCAGCATTTTGTTTTTGGATCTCTGGTCATAGATCTCTTCCTGTCTGCAGGCTTCAAAAGAATGCTGATGATTTTCTTAATTACTTAAGAATCATAGTAACATGGCTACGAAAACTATATCCTTCAAATTGGGGTCACAAGCTTATTAATTTCTAAAAGTATAACATGCTCACGCGCTAAAATAAAAGCTTTGTGAGTCCGGCTACTAGAAAAGCATGAGTAAGGCACACCTCAGTTTGAGTAAGGCAGGACTACACCAGATCTACTATGTGAATTGATCCTGAAAATTCTGGAGTAATTCATAACTAGCCTGGCAGTTCGGACTGGGCTGTTACCATGGGAAGCAGGGTCAAGACTGATTTACATATGGCTGGGTGCAAACTGGGGTGGTTTGGTGAGCAAAAAAAGATGGATTAAACCCAGATCTGTGACTGGGGGTGAATGTTTGATATTGTTCATGCTTCCGTCCAATATCTTTTTGTGTTGCCATAGTTGCCCTAAGTGGGAAGGGTATGCCCAGACTTGGGACCCATGCTCACTGTGCCACTGGATTCAAGCTAGCCTGACTAATGAGGGATGATGCCCTGAATCCGGTCCCAGGATGCTTGTTTCCGGTCCAGGGAGGACCTGGCCCTGCAGTTCGGGCTGGATTGTTCCCCTGGGGAGCAGGGTCAGGACTGATTTGCATATGGCTGGGTCCAAACTGGGGTGGCATGTTGAGCAAATCGATGGATTAAACCCAGATCTGTGACTGGGGGTAAATGTTTGACAATGTTCAGCATTCTGTTCAACATCTTTTGTGTTGCTATAGTTGCCCTAAGTGGAAGGATATGCCCAGATGTGGGTCCTGTGCTCACTGTGCCACTGATTTCAAGCTAGACTCACTGATGAGCGGTGATACCTCGAAGCTTTTCCCAGGATGCTTGTTTCCGGTCCAGGGAGGGCCTGGCCTGGCAGTTTGGGCTGGACTGTTCCCATGGGGAGCAGGGTCAAGACTGATTTGCATATGGCTGGGTCCAAACTGGGGTGGCATGGTGAGCAAAAAAATATGGATTAAACCCAAATCTGTGACTGGGGGTGAATGTCTGGCAATGTTCAGCATTCCATCCATCATATTTTTGCGTTTCTGTAATTCATAACTAAGACAGAAGAACGCCACAACTACTCTCAGCTCTCTAATATGGCTTTAGAAACCCCTTATCAAAAAGCTAATAACGAGGGTTACAGCTTTTATTACATGAAAATGACATTTCAATATACCTAAGTACTCTAGCTCAGCAAGCTCATTACACTATAAAGATAGTGATATCAACGTGACAATAAAATATCACCCAAGGGCACAATGGAACACATTGCTGAATTACACTACCAAATAAAGAGAACCTGTACCTTGTGGATGAATACCAGGATGGGCTAGCACTGTAGAAACCTCAGCAATGATCAGTGAAAAACTGTGAGATTTTGCTTCTCTCATGATTATTGACTTACCTTCCAGCGTGCAGTCAGTTCACAAGCGCTATATTTAAAACTACATTGTGTTATGTGGATTCCACACAAGGAAAGGCTGTCTGCGGTCAGGGATCTTGGGTTCCACTCAGCAAAGTTTTGGGGGGCATATTTACAAGGGTATATCATCACGAGAACGTCACTTCCCTTGGCAATATCCCCTTCTCTTTATTTACCAAGCGGCCTTGTAAATAAGGCCGCTTTTCACGCTTCACTTAGCCTACCTGGTCTTAGACTGGTGATACAAGGAGAAAATATTAATTTCTCCTCATTATTTGCACTTTCCATGTGTGCTTCATTCTGCAGCACAAATGGAAAGAGCAAATTGCCTTTCAAGATTGTTTATGTGCAGGAAGGTGTCCCTTTCAGCACATAAACAATAGTCCTTGCAGCGTAGGCACCCTTGCTGCATGGCACAAGAATGCCTGTGCTGGCGCTAGGCAGCTTTTTAAAAAAATGTTTTTATTTTATTTGTAATTTTACAAATTATGAACAAATTTCAATTATGCATACCTTTGCACCACCATATAATGCACTACTACAGGAAGATATAGCCCGAGAGCTGCTGATGATGGCTTCCGTACTGAACCTGTTCACATACACAATACATATCATCCCAGCAGACAGTATGCGTTCGGCCCTACCCACCCTCTCTACCTAAACCACGTCTTGTGTTTGTAAATATTGCCTCAGAGGCCCCCAAATGTCTTTTGGTCGTGAGGCTGTTGGTAGTTCTTCCGCATACGTCGTTAACTGCTCTTTGCAATAGACCAAGTCTGTTGTCCAGTCTTTAACATTGGGAGCTTTCCTGCTACCTCACTTCATCGCAACTCGTCGTTTGGCCAGCAGAAAAGTGACGGATATCAGCCTGAGATTTAACAATGACTTAACCCTTAACAACCCTAGTAGACAGAGTTGCGGAGTGTTGGTTAATGATTCTGAAAGCATATCTCGTAATACCTTCTACACCTTATCCCAATATTCTTTTATTGTAGGACATGCCCAAGCTACGTGTAAAAAGTCTGCTTGCGCGGTTGCGCAGCGCATGCATGTATCATGTTCACGAAGGCCATATCTATGCAATTGCATTGGGGTGTAGTATGTTTGCTGCAGAAATTTGAAAGGGATAATGTGCAGGTTACAGTTAGGCGTGTGCATCTTAGTTAGTGAGCAGCAGAAAGCTCAGTCTGCACCTGATAATGGTGTGCCCAGCATGGTATTCCACTTACCCATCGCCTTTTCAGCTTGCTTGTACTGCTTATGCTGTGCTGCAGCACAGAGTTTAGTGACAAGGCGGGCGTGCATGGGTGCTTGCAGCAGTACCTGCAGGGTATAGAGCTTTGGGAGTTCCCGGGGAAATGATGGATATAATTGCTTAATCGCCTGGCGCAGTCTTAAGTAGGTGAAGGGAGTCATCGGTGCAGTCCTAGTGTCCTGGGCAGTAACTGGGGGATTAATAAATTGTTCTTCGTGGAACAGGCCGCCCATAGTACACAAACCATTCTCAGCCAATATTGTCCTCGCCCTCTGTTCGTGTGTTACAGATATATTTGGGTGTTGTGTTAGTGAGAGGGCCGAGGTGTAGAGTGGGAGCTTTTGGGCTCGCCTCCCCAGTACCCGCCCAGCCGCCATTGTGCTTTGAACTGGGTTCATCCCCGCACGGTCTTCCCCAGTGGTTGCTTGTGGAATGAGGGCAGCAGGGGGAACAGGGTGCGTAATATCATTTTCAATCACAACGTGTGGGAGGTAGTTATGTGGGTGCACTCAATAATGTGCATAGTGTGCTTGAGCGCACAGATAATATAGTTGTAAGTCTGGAGCTCCGAACCCCCCTGGGGCATAGGGGTGCGTCAGCTCTTTCCAGCTGATTCGATCTTAGCGGCCTGCCCACGTGAGTGTGTTAAGCTGTGATTGTGCTTGTCGAAAAAATTGCTACGTAAGTGGGATAGGGATGGTGCGGAATAGGTACAAAAAGAGCGGTAAAATGATCATTTTTTGAATCGCTATGCGGTCTGCCAATGACAGTGGTAGTCGGATCCAGTGGGCCACCTGGTGCTCCAACTTAGTAAGGGCTCTTCCATAGTTTTCCCAGACCACCAGCTCTGGATCCCTATGCACCCAAATTCCTAAATATTTAACCGGATCTAATTGCCAAAGCAAGGGAAAGTCCAACGGGAGCTGTGTGGTACAGGGCGCCAGGGAATGACCGCCGATTTGGACTAATTTATACATAATCTGAAGTATCGCTCGAATTGGATGTATTCCCTTAGCAAGGGCATCAGATTTTGCTCTGGGTTGCAAACGTACAAAACCATGTCTTCCGCTTACAGTGATATTCCTATAGGCCGCGTCCAGAACTGGAATGCCGCAGCCGCGTGGCGCTGCCGTATTTTGCATGCCAGGGGCTCCAGAGCCAGCGTGAATAGCAGCGGTGATAGGGGACAACCCTGCCGGGTTCCTCTATTGATGGTCAGAGTATCCGTTGTAGTGTTATTCACCCGTATTCTCACAACCGGCCCACTATATAATAATTGGATCCAACGGAGATAGCTCTGCGGAAACCCCATTCGCCGGAGGACCGTGAACATGTGCGCCCATTCAACAGATTTGAATGCCTTGGCAGCGTCGAGTAATGCCACCACGGCAGGCAACTCGGGATCCAGCTGGTGAAAAAAGGGCAAAGATTGTGCGTAGGTTATGAGTTGCAGAAAATGAGGGGATAAATCCTGATTGATCTGGTAGGATTAGATGTTGCATTAGGGATTGCATTCTAGTAGCCAATATCTTAGCTAAGATCTTAGCATCGGTATTGATGAGTGAGAGAGGTCTATATGAGTTCCATTGATCAGGGCTTTTATCCGGTTTAAGGAGTGTTATTAGCAGGGCCTCTCTGAGGGTCGGCGGGAGCACGCCCTGCTCGTAGGCCTCCGTATACAGCATGAGGAGAAGGGGTACCAGAATGTCACTGTATTCTTTATAAAATTCCCCTGTTAGGCCATCTGTGCCTGGGGCTTTCCCATTGGGCAGGGACCTTATCGCTTCCTTAACCTCATCCCCAGTTATCGGTTGCATAAAATATTCCCTTTGCGCATCAGACAGCCACGCTAGGGCCACCTCCTCCAAATACTCTGTACTTTCATTGTCTGTGGCAGGTTGTTGTGAGGCATAAAGCTGTGTGTAGTAGTCTGTGAACACCCTTGCGATCACCGGCGTGTCGTAGTGCTCACCACCTTGAGCATCCACTATCTTAACTATGTGTGTTGGAGTGTGAACATTTTGTAGCCGTGCTGCAAGTGTGTGCCCTGGGCGACCCCCTTCCCCATATCTACGTGCTGTGTACCTGCGTGATAGGAATCTGACCTCACTGTCTGCAACCTCTTGGTATTCTGTCATTTTCTCCCTAATTATGGCCAATAGTGCAGCATTCGATGTTCGCACATGGTCTCTCTCCATAGACTGGATTGTTTTTTCTTATTTAGCAAGTTGCTGGCGAATGTCCCATAACACACCATTTTGTTTATTTATGCATGCCCCTCGCACTGTCACTTTGAAGGCTTCCCATAGTGTGGACGCGCTAGTGACTGATCCCGTATTATATTCAAAATATTCTTTGATGGCCAGACGTACCTCGACATTAAAAACCTGGTCTAACAATGCCGCCGCTGGACGTGCCATGTAAATTGTCTAGGTGTATGTGTGGGGAGGTCCAACACTAAGCGGACCAGTGATTGATCTCAGAGGGTTCTAGGCAGGTGTTCCACAGTGACCTCCTGTAATGCCAACCAGAAGTTTATCCTAGACCATGCATTGTGAGTGGCAGACGAGCATGTGCTTTCCCGTCTCCCCGGATGCGTTCGCCTCCAAATATCAATTAAATTCTGCTCCTCCATGCCTTCTTTGAGTATCTTAGCTGCTATTTTGCCATATCTATCGGTGTTAGTCGACCTGTCGAGCGCTGGGTTTATGCATGTGTTAAAATCCCCACCCCACACTATTGCAGCTGGAGGTAGTTCATGCAACCACGCCCATATTTGCACAGACAATGTTGGGTTGTCCATATTAGGGCCATAGACGTTGACAAGTGTCAACGTCGTCCCACTAAAAACGCCCTGTACAATAATGTGTCAGCCGTAAGAGTCCATGATCGAATGGAGCAGTGTGAATGGAGTGCTTTTCCTGACCATCAACAATACCCCCCTGGCGTATGATGAGTATGAAGATGCAATGCGTGTGGATGCCCAACGAGCCCCCACCTTCAGTTCTGTATGTGCCGCCAGGTGTGTTTCCTGCAGACAGACTACTTCCACTCCATATCTGTCTAAGTAGGCCATTACCTGTCTAACTTTTTGTGAATTGTTTAGGCCTCTTACGTTCCAGGTGAGTAGGGTCAGAAGTCTACTAGTCAGTGCCATTATGTGTTTTAGTCATGCTGATCTTGTGGTATGTGAAGGTTTGTATGTTAAAGGTGAACAGTGTCACAGGTTCTACATATTGACTGGTGCCAGTATGAACCATACCCAGTCCCAACAAGAACCCTCCCTCCTCCCACTCCGATACCCCAATTGTATCTGAGACATGCCCTCCCTTAACTCAATTCCCATAACTCCCCCCACCCCCTCCCCCTACCGTTTTAATTACAGGTTGTGGCGCACACATAGGGGCAATAGTGGTCCGCTGTTCACCCCCGTGTTGTTACTTGGTGGAGGGGGGACGTTTAATCAACAGCTTTAATGCGCCCTCCGCACATGTCCATGTGCATTGCATGTTTATCTTCCCGCGGACTGGGGGAGGTGGCACGACCCAGGTCACGCACACTCTCCTGCAGAGATTACACATAGGGGCATATTATCTAGGAAGTGTCGATGAGAGGCATTAGCCTCCTTGGCTTAACGCCTCTCATCGCCACTTCGGAAACGCAAGGCTGCACCATATTACCAAAGATATGGTGCAGCCTGGCGTTTCCCCCTGCGATGGCGCTAAGTCTCACAACTTAACGCCAACGCAGGCATCAGAGTGCAAGGGTGTCTGCGAGCAGGGAGGTTTGTTTATGTACAGGAAGGTGTCCCTTCCTGTACATAAACAAACCTAAAATGCCATTTTGTAACTTACATGTGTGCTGCTTCATGCAGCACACATGTAAGTTACAAAATGGCATTTTAAAAAGGTTTGTTTATGTACAGGAAGGGGCACCTTCCTGTACATAAACAAACCTTGGCATTTTGCTTTTTCCTTGTGTGCTGCACAAGGCAGCACACATGGAAAAAGCAAAAACAAGGAGAAATTAAGCATTTCTCCTCGTATCGCCACCGTAAGACCAGGATTTCCTGGTCTTAAGTTCGGCGCTGCCACCTATTATCGCCTCTCTTGATAATAGGTGGCAGCGTCGAAGTGAATGGGTGTTGCGGTGGAACGCCCACAGCAACACCCACTGCACGCCCCTTTCACGCTAAGTTTAGCATGAAAGGGGCACTATTACCAAGGCAGCGTTAAGCCACTTAACGTGGCTTTTAGCCACGTTATGTGGTTTAACGCTGCCTTGGTAATAGAGCGCTGACCCTATCGCCACCACAACGTCACAAAAAGTGACGTTGTGGTGGCGATAGGGGCTTGGTAATATGCCCCATAGTCTTGCTAGAATAGCTCCTCATTTTGCCGTCATGGGATGGAGAAGCGGGTAGTTAGGTAGGCCGCTCCATGACGCACTGTCTTAACCTGGGTCATCCAGACCTGAGGTGTGGCCAGAATCGTCCTCACCGCCTCTGGGTGCTTTCCGCTGGCTGCTCACTTTGGCCCTATGTAGCAAAAATTGCTGTGCATCCTTAGGGTCCCCAAAGATCTTGGAGTTACCATCAATGGTGATTTTAAGTCTGGCTGGGTATAACATAGCGTAGGCCACTTTCATATCTTGCAGCTTTCTCTTTATTGGTAGAAACTTCTTTCGTGCTTCTTGGACTTGCGACATGAAATCTGGGTAGATAGAGACTTCCATACCTTTGTATATGAGATTTCGTAGCTCCCTGGTACGGCGTGATACGCCATCCCTATATCTATAATTTAGGAGACATGCTAATATGGGTGGGGTCTTGCGCCCGGTGGTGGCTGTGGTGCTAGTGATCTGTGTGCCCTCTCTACCACAAATATATTGGAGAAGCTCTCAGCACCCATCAGTTCAACCAGAAGCTTTTCGACGAAGCGCTCCATATTACCTGTATTCATGGTCTCCGCAACACCAAATATACAGATATTGTTGCACCTTGAGCGGACCTCTAGGTCCTCTGCCTCGGTCTGTAACCCCGCTAGGGTCTTTCCCAACTTTTGCTGAGCCTCCGCCATGGTATTTTGAGCATCCTCGATGTCTGACACCCTACATTCCACCATATCCAGGCGTTCTGCATGCTTGTCCATCCTTTCTGACAGCCTGTCCACCCGGCATGTTAGTGCATCAGTTTTCCCATTGATGGAGGTTAATGTGGCCTGCATTGCTGTTAATATTTGGCGTAGATCCCCTCCAGTCTCTAGGTCTAGGGCTGGCTCTTCTGGGCCTTCCTTCTCCGCTGCACGGCTGCCCCTTGCCCCATGACGGTCAAACTGGAGCTTCAATTGCACTTTGTCCACCTTTCCCATATTTGCAGTGGACCGGCGCGGTGCGTGGTGGTACGAGGACAGTGATTCTTCTGCTCCGCGCACCAACTCTCCTCCTAACTGTGCCACCGACATGTAGGTGTGGCAATAGACTGTAGTATAAGGTGTTTCAGCTCAATGGGGCCGCTCTCAGCAGGATCAGGCACCTCCCCCGCAGTCTTCTGAGTATTCTGGCTTATTTGCTATATGCAATGCTTTTATTCAGTGCCTGGGGCAGGGCTGCGGCGTCCCAGAACGTTCCAATATTTGTTTATATTGTACATGTACTGCACTGGGGTGCCAGCGTCCTTTCCCCTGCGCCACCAGGATCTCAATCAAGGTTCCTTTATTGCTGCCGCACCGCCCCACTCCCTCTACATTATTAAAGTAAAGGGTATACCCAAAATCACTGGGACCTGGGTGTAGGACTGTATAAAGCGTAGTGGTCCCAGTATTATTACATCCATATAGTGTAAAAGAAAAAGAAATGCAATAGTATTCACAACAGTAAATCAAAATAGGAGAATTAAGTAATGCTCAAGTGTTATTTAATCACACTGAACACAAGAAGCAGATTTCACAAGAAAGCATTGAAAAACATCATTGATGTGCCCGACAGGGTGGGAAGGGGAAAGGGCAGTGATTTAAGTGAGGTAGTGAGGTAAGTGACAGACACTACTAGTGGGTATCACAATCAAATTGTTGGGCATGCTATCCATTGCCACACATTCTTAACACAAAGAAAAAAAAAAAAATTACAATAAATTACACAGCCATGTAACACAGCGAGTCACAGTGCGGCATGCACTGTTGGCGATACTGGCATCAGTAATGTGTCGACGTTTCGACCCCTGAAAATATGTAGGTGTTCTTGGAAACCTTACTGGCGGGGTCTTCCTCAGGACAAGTGGTTAGGTGAAAGGGTGGATAAAAAGGGCACCCTGTCTGAATTAGAAGGGAGTCCTCATGGGCGCAAAAATGTCGTCGAAGACAGAAGGGGCTCAGTGGCTCCAAAGTACAGAAGTGAGAGAGAGTTGGACACTCAAAAACTGGGCTGTACTCCCAAACGTGAATGCTACAGTGAGAATCGCTGTAAAACCGTCGATTAGATAGTGGAAGCCATCCACATTCATGCAGTTGATTGAAGCAAATGGTCCTCGAATGTCGGACTCGCTTCCACGGAATGGAAAGAACGCGCCGCCGGGGCGGACGGCAGGATTAAGTAAACACGTAGCCGGCGTGCCGTGAGGGCCTACGTGACGCCCGGTGGAATGCAGCCGCTAAATGCCGGTGTGTAAGCCAGACGCTGGCAGGGAAGAGAGACTCTCAATCAATGTATATGGAGTGTGTATATGTCAAAAATAACCATTCATGAACACATCGCCAACCTGAAAGTCAACATGAATTACATATAGGTAAGTCATCAAAAAACATAGTGAGGCACAATGAGGACACCGTTATACATGTTACTTTGATTACATAGCCCAATTGTATAACATAATAAATGCGAAGACATTTTGAAACAATGGGCATTGATGGAGAACACGCTCATCTTAACAATTGTGTATACATATTGACCCATGTGTATAAAACATGAAATAGATCGTAGCAATGAGGCTGGTTAGTGTGCTAGAAGATAGATTGCATAATCTGTTACGCAGTCATGGACAGTTATATTTCACAATCAACACTTTAAAAATAACAACTGAAAGGAACCAGAAGCAACCTGATGTATCTCGGGCAGCAAAAAAAGAGGTCTACATCTCAAACCTGTCAATGTGAGCAGCAAAAAGGGTTCGGTCACCTAAATTACAGATTGGCCTCATGACGTATTTAGGCACGCTAGTTGAGCATTGCTGGGGTCCTGTTCATTCAGCCCATTGACAATAGTGTCCAGACGTACCATCCATTTTGATTCTCGGATGTTTAAGATCGAGGAAATGTTCCCCCCTCTAGGTCCTAGTTCAGCTTTCTCTATCACCAGCCACTGCATTTGGTCCGGGTTGTGTCCCCTTAATGTGAAGTGTTCAACTAGGGGTGCCCCTGTGACCGAGCACCGAATCCTGCTTTGATGTTGCAGTATTCTTGCCTTGATCTTTTGTTGTGTCTGCCCTACTTAGAGTAGCCCACATGGGCAAATAATGCCATAAATAACATTCATGGTGTTGCAGTTAGTGAAGGAATGCAGAGCAATCGTGTGTTGCTTGTAGACAAAGTTCTTAGTGGTAATTGTGGTATGGCAAGCTTTGCATTGTCCACATTTGTGGTGCCCTTTGACCGGTGGTCGATTCCAAAGTGATTGGATTGTCGGTTCGGTAGCGTTTTCCAAAAAGGAGTGGACCACATGATCTTTGACACTTATTGCTTTTTTGAAAGAGTGCAAGGGTAGTTGCGGTTGGTCAATGTCGTCTGACACTAGGTTCCAATGTTTATTGATAACCTTTTTTATGGCATTACTTCCTGTGGAAATGGTTGTGACGCAGATCATCCTTTGTGACAATATGTCATTCTTCAGCCTGGGGGTTAGCAAGGTTTCCCGTGGGTTGAACCAGGCCCTTTTCTGAGCTCTCTTCACTAATCTCCTTGGGTATCCTCTCGTCATCAAACGGACACTGAGATCTTCCGACTCAGCCATGTAGTCTGACCTCTTAGAACAGTTCCTGCGAATCCGTAGAAACTGGCCCACCGGGAGATTGTCTCGCAGGCCCCGTGGGTGGTGGCTATGGTTCCGCAACAGGGAGTTGCGTTCCGCCGGTTTGCGATACAATGTGGTATACAGCTTATTGTCTTCACAACAGATTTTTATGTCAAGGAAAGCTATCTCTTTGGTATCTGATTGAATGGTGAATTTTATATCCTGGTCACATTGATTGAGCCAATTATGGAAGTGGCCCAACTCGATTGTGTCTCCATTCCAGATAATCAGTATATCATCAATATACCGTTTCCACAGATTTAACCGGTGGTAGAAGGGATTGTTGTTGAATATGAATGATCTCTCAAAGTTGTCCATATAAATGATAGCTATGTCCGGGGCGAAGGCTGCTCCCATGGCTACACCCTTTGTCTGTACGTAATAGCATCCTTGGAAAATGAAGTAGTTTTTCTTCATCGCTATGGTCAGCAGGGAGATGATAAATTCCGTGGGGACTGCCATAGGTGCTGGTCGTTTATCCAAGGCATCCCTCATTGCTTCTAGGGCTGGTTCTTGTGGGATACTTGTATATAGGGATACAATATCGCACGTCACAAGTAATTGGTTGTTTGGGTTGAAAGGTTGTTGGTCTATCAGGGTGATTGTCTGCATAGTGTCTCTTAAGTATGCTTCGGTGTTCTCAGCAATCGGTTTCAAAAAGAAATCTATGTATTTACATAGGGGTTCAAGCAATGAACCACACCCAGAGACGATGGGGCGACCAGGTGGGTTCAACATGTCCTTATGGATTTTGGGTAAAGTGTAAATGGTGGGCAGCCGTGGATGTTTCTGATTGAGGTAATCGAACTCAAGTTTACTCAAGAATCCTTGTTCTTGGGCTTCAGACGTAATCCTCAGGATTTCCTCCGCCAACTCCATTGTGGGGTCCGATCTTAGTGGGGAGTAGCTAATACCATCTTGGAGTTGTCTCATGATCTCCATTTTGTATGCTGTCGTGTCCTGTACCACAATCGCACCGCCCTTGTCCGTGGATTTGATAACAATATCCTTGTTATTCTTCAGATTCAGAAGGGCAGCTTTTTCCAATTTGTTGGTATTAGGAATAGTATATTTATGTGTGGAGAGTAATTTCATCACATCATTCAATACCATGCTTTCATATGCTAAGATCATGTTGGTCATTGCATTGGCAGGTGGGACGAAGGTGGATGGAACCCTTAATCCTGTCAGTGTTTGCGATGGGGATGTTGCAGAATCTTTGAAGAAATACCTGAGGCGAATCTTTCGGAAGAAACTGTGCAGTTCATCTTGATATTGAAGGTATTGGGGTAGGCGGTGGGTACAAAAGACAAACCTTTGGAGAGTATTTTCTGTTCCTCATCCTTCAGAGTGTAAGATGAGATGTTAACCACTGGATTGCTGTTAATTTCAACCATCTGTATACCTTGTGTCGCATTGATATTACTCCGTGGCTCTCCGGTTGGAATTTCTGCCACTGGGTTGTTGTTAGCTCCTACCATCTGTACACCTTGCGTCGTGTTGATATTTCTCCATGGCTCTCTGGTTGGAAATGGACCTGCTTGGGAACAGCGCCCCGTCCTCTCTCCCAGTTCACATTGGTGGGCTGATGGCCTCTCGGTGGGCCCCTTTGCCAATTGCCCCGTCCTCTTGGCGGTCTCCATTGACCCTCGCCTAAAAAAGGAAAGTAACCTTGTGGTGGATACCAGTTCTCCCGATACCTCTGGTCAGAGCTGGGGCCTGGTTGTTTGTTGTCACTGTCAGAACTCACCGATGAATCGGAAAAAGTGGTGTAGTTCCTTCTCCCCCTATAGCCACCTCTGCCTCTGCCTACAAACCGTCCTTGAGTATCCTGTTTGTAGTAATCTTCGTTGAGGTAGGGGTAGGTGCTTTTCTTGTCATAGAACCGGATGTCTTTTGAGAGTTTCTCAAGCTTCTTGTTCTGTGTCGTCGTTTCGAAATCCTTCAAAGATTTGCCCAAGTTTTCCAGGGCTTCTTTGGCATTGGTCAGTGTTGAGTCGCCTGCAATTTCCTGTTTGAGGGTTGCAATCTCCCCAATGAGTATTTGGACCTGCTCTGCTGCTGTCTCCACTCCCAGTACCATCCAATGTCGAGAGGTGTTATTGGCAACAAAGCTGAAACCTTCCTTAAATTTAGGTACATCGATGAAAATTGCTGGTTCGTTTTTAATCTGTAGTCCAATAGGTATTATATTGGCCTGAAGATACTTGGTAAGCAGATGTCCATGAAGGCGAGTGCGGATGAGTTTCTTCTCAAGGCGTTCTAATCGTGCAACTTTGTCATTAAGTGTGAAATCAATGTTAGGCGTGTCGGAAGACAGGAATTGGTTGGCACGATCCTGTATCAACTGATTAATGTACTCCTCCGTATATGACAGAGTCTCTCTCTCTACCATTTTAAAAAAACGTGAAAAGTATCGCTAAGAATACCTCGCAGGCGTGCACCTGCTCTCAAATCATTAAAGTAAAGGGTATACCCAAAATCACTGGGACCTGGGTGTAGGACTGAATAAAGCGTAGTGGTCCCAGTATTAATACATCCATATAGTGTAAAAGAAAAAGAAATGCAATAGTATTCACAACAGTAAATCAAAATAGGAGAATTAAGTAATGCTCAAGTGTTATTTAATCACACTGAACACAAGAAGCAGATTTCACAAGAAAGCATTGAAAAACATCATTGATGTGCCCGACAGGGTGGGAAGGGGAAAGGGCAGTGATTTAAGTGAGGTAGTGAGGTAAGTGACAGACACTACTAGTGGATATCACAATCAAATTGTTGGGCATGCTATTCATTGCCACACATTCTTAACATAAAGGAAAAAAAAAAATTTACAATAAATTACACAGCCATGTAACACAACGAGTCACAGTGTGGCATGCACTGTTGGCGATACTGGCATCAGTAATATGTCGACGTTTCGACCCCTGAAAATATGTAGGTGTTCTTGGAAACCTTACTGGCAGGGTCTTCCTCAGGACAAGTGGTTAGGTGAAAGGGTGGATAAAAAGGGCACCGTGTCTGAATTAGAAGGGAGTCCTCATGGGCGCAAAAATGTCGTCGAGGACAGAAGGGGCTCAGTGGCTCCAAAGTACAGAAGTGAGAGAGAGTTGGACACTCAAAAACTGGGCTGTACTCCCAAACGTGAATGCTACAGTGAGAATCGCGGTAAAACCATCGATTAGATAGTGGAAGCCATCCTCATTCATGCAGTTGATTGAAGCAAATGGTCCTCGTATGTCGGACTCGCTTCCACGGAATGGAAAGAACGCGCCGCCGGGGCGGACGGCAGGATTAAGTAAACACGTAGCCGGCGTGCCGTGAGGGCCTACGTGACGCCCGGTGGAATGCAGCCGCTAAATGCCGGTGTGTAAGCCAGACGCTGGCAGGGAAGAGAGACTCTCAATCAATGTATATGGAGCGTGTATATGTCAAAAATAACCATTCATGAACACATCGCCAACCTGAAAGTCAACATGAATTACATATAGGTAAGTCATCAAAAAACATAGTGAGGCACAATGAGGACACCGTTATACATGTTACTTTGATTACATAGCCCAATTGTATAACATAATAAATGCGAAGACATTTTGACACAATGGGCATTGATGGAGAACACGCTCATCTTAACAATTGTGTATACATATTGACACATGTGTATAAAACATGAAATAGATCGTAGCAATGAGGCTGGTTAGTGTGCTAGAAGATAGATTGCATAATCGGTTACGCAGTCATGGACAGTTATATTTCACAATCAACACTTTAAAAATAACAACTGAAAGGAACCAGAAGCAACCTGATGTATGTCGGGTAGCAAAAAAAGAGGTCTACATCTCAAACCTGTCAATGTGAGCAGCAAAAAGGGTTTGGTCACCTAAATTACAGGAGAGCCACGGAGTAATATCAATGCGCCACAAGGTATACAGATGGTTGAAATTAACAGCAATCCAGTGGTTAACATCTCATCTTACACTCTGAAGGATGAGGAACAGAAACTACTCTCCAAAGGTTTGTCTTTTGTACCCACCGCCTACCCCAATACCTTCAATATCAAGACTGAACTGCACAGTTTCTTCCGAAAGATTCGCCTCAGGTATTTCTTCAAAGATTCTGCAACACCCCCATCGCAAACACTGACAGGATTAAGGGTTCCATCCACCTTCGTCCCACCTGCCAATGCAATGACCAACAGGATCTTAGCATATGAAAGCATGGTATTGAATGATGTGATGAAATTACTCTCCACACATAAATATACTATTCCTAATACCAACAAATTGGAAAAAGCTGCCCTTCTGAATCTGAAGAATAACAAGGATATTGTTATCAAATCCACGGACAAGGGCGGTGCGATTGTGGTACAGGACACGACAGCATACAAAATGGAGATCATGAGACAACTCCAAGATGGTATTAGCTACTCCCCACTAAGATCGGACCCCACAATGGAGTTGGCGGAGGAAATCCTGAGGATTACGTCTGAAGCCCAAGAACAAGGATTCTTGAGTAAACTTGAGTTCGATTACCTCAATCAGAAACATCCACGGCTGCCCACCATTTACACTTTACCCAAAATCCATAAGGACATGTTGAACCCACCTGGTCGCCCCATCGTCTCTGGGTGTGGTTCATTGCTTGAACCCCTATGTAAATACATAGATTTCTTTTTTAAACCGATTGCTGAGAACAGCGAAGCATACTTGAGAGACACTATGCAGACGATCACCCTGATAGACCAACAACCTTTCAACCCAAACGACCAAATACTCGTGACGTGCGATATTGTATCCCTATATACAAGTATCCCACAAGAACCAGCCCTAGAAGCAATGAGGGATGCCTTGGATAAACGACCAGCACCTATGGCAGTCCCCACGGAATTTATCATCTCCCTGCTGACCATAGCGATGAAGAAAAACTACTTCATTTTCCAAGGATGCTATTACGTACAGACAAAGGGTGTAGCCATGGGAGCAGCCTTCGCCCCGGACCCAGCTATCATTTATATGGACAACTTTGAGAGATCATTCATATTCAACAACAATCCCTTCTACCACCGGTTGAATCTGTGGAAACGGTATATTGATGATATACTGATTATCTGGAATGGAGACACAATCGAGTTGGGCCACTTCCATAATTGGCTCAATCAATGTGACCAGGATATAAAATTCACCATTCAATCAGATACCAAAGAGATAGCTTTCCTTGACATAAAAATCTGTTGTGTAGACAATAAGCTGTATACCACATTGTATCGCAAACCGGCGGAACGCAACTCCCTGTTGCGGTACAATAGCCACCACCCACGGGGCCTGCGAGACAATCTCCCGGTGGGCCAGTTTCTACGGATTCGCAGGAACTGTTCTAAGAGGTCAGACTACATGGCTGAGTCGGAAGATCTCAGTGTCCGTTTGATGACGAGAGGATACCCAAGGAGATTAGTGAAGAGAGCTCAGAAAAGGGCCTGCTTCAACCCACGGGAAACCTTGCTAACCCCCAGGTTGAAGAATGACATATTGTCACAAAGGATGATCTGCGTCACAACCTTTTCCACAAGAAGTAATGCCATAAAAAAGGTTATCAATAAACATTGGAACCTAGTGTCAGACGACATTGACCAACCGCAACTACCCTTGCACTCTTTCAAAAAAGCAATAAGTGTCAAAGATCATGTGGTCCACTCCTTTTTGGAAAACGCTACCGAACCGACAATCCAATCACTTTGGAATCTACCACCGGTCAAAGGGCACCATAAATGTGGACAATGCAAAGCTTGCCATACCACAATTACCACTAAGAACTTTGTCTACAAGCAACACACGATTGCTCTGCATTCCTTCACTAACTGCAACACCATGAATGTTATTTATGGCATTATTTGCCCATGTGGGCTACTCTACGTAGGGCAGACACAACAAAAGATCAAGGCAAGAATACTGCAACATCAAAGCAGGATTCGGTGCTCGGTCACAGAGGCACCCCTAGTTGAACACTTCACATTAAAGGGACACAACCCGGACCAAATGCAGTGGCTGGTGATAGAGAAAGCTGAACTAGGACCTAGAGGGGGGAACATTTCCTCGATCTTAAACATCCGAGAATCAAAATGGATGGTACGTCTGGACACTATTGTCAATGGGCTGAATGAACAGGACCCCAGCAATGCTCAACTAGCGTGCCTAAATACGTCATGAGGCCAATCTGTAATTTAGGTGACCGAACCCTTTTTGCTGCTCACATTGACAGGTTTGAGATGTAGACCTCTTTTTTTGCTACCCGAGATACATCAGGTTGCTTCTGGTTCCTTTCAGTTGTTATTTTTAAAGTGTTGATTGTGAAATATAACTGTCCATGACTGCGTAACAGATTATGCAATCTATCTTCTAGCACACTAACCAGCCTCATTGCTACGATCTATTTCATGTTTTATACACATGGGTCAATATGTATACACAATTGTTAAGATGAGCGTGTTCTCCATCAATGCCCATTGTTTCAAAATGTCTTCGCATTTATTATGTTATATAATTGGGCTATGTAATCAAAGTAACATGTATAACGGTGTCCTCATTGTGCATCACTATGTTTTTTGATGACTTACCTATATGTAATTCATGTTGACTTTCAGGTTGGCGATGTGTTCATGAATGGTTATTTTTGACATATACACGCTCCATATACATTGATTGAGAGTCTCTCTTCCCTGCCAGCGTCTGGCTTACACACCGGCATTTAGCGGCTGCATTCCACCGGGCGTCACGTAGGCCCTCACGGCACGCCGGCTACGTGTTTACTTATTCCTGCCGTCCGCCCCAGCGGCGCGTTCTTTCCATTCCGTGGAAGCGAGTCCAACATACGAGGACCATTTGCTTCAATCAACTGCATGAATGTGGATGGCTTCCACTATCTAATCGACGGTTTTACCGCGATTCTCACTGTAGCATTCACGTTTGGGAGTACAGCCCAGTTTTTGACTGTCCAACTCTCTCTCACTTCTGTACTTTGGAGCCACTGAGCCCCTTCTGTCCTCAACGACATTTTTGCGCCCATGAGGACTCCCTTCTAATTCAGACACGGTGCCCTTTTTATCCACCCTTTCACCTAACCACTTGTCCTGAGGAAGACCCCGCCAGTAAGGTTTCCAAGAACACCTACATATTTTCAGGGGTCGAAACGTCGACACATTACTGATGCCAGTATCGCCAACAGTGCATGCCACACTGTGACTCGCTGTGTTACATGGCTGTGTAATTTATTGTAAAAAAAAGAAAAATTCCTTTGTGTTAAGAATGTGTGGCAATGAATAGCATGCCCAACAATTTAATTGTGATACCCACTAGTAGTGTCTGTCACTTACCTCACTACCTCACTTAAATCACTGCCCTTTCCCCTTCCCACCCTGTCGGGCACATCAATGATGTTTTTCAATGCTTTCTTGTGAAATCTGCTTCTTGTGTTCAGTGTGATTAAATAACACTTGAGCATTACTTAATTGTCCTATTTTGATTTACTGTTGTGAATACTATTGCATTTCTTTTTCTTTTACACTATATGGATGTATTAATACTGGGACCACTACGCTTTATCCACTCCCTGTACAGGCCGCAATGTCTAAGGCGGTTTTCCTGCTTTATATGATCAGGGACCGGTGCAGTTCATTGTCTGGGCCGCAGAGTTGTTGCGAGATTTCAGCACCTCGATCGCGGCCTGCAGCAATCCTACGCCGCGGGCCATTGACAGCTGCACCCAGTCACCGGATCACCACCGCAGGCTCCCAGGTTTCGCCAGTCGTCTCAGCGGGCCGAACGCAGTTTCCTCCGAGTTGCCCGCCCACCGGCCGCCGATCGTAGCCACACAGACGCCGACATACACCACAGAGCGTCTACTGGCACAGGATCTGCCCGCATCAAGCGGCTTCCCGCAGCGTCTTCAGGGCGGCCTCTATTTCCCTGGGTCTGCGGGCGGCTCCGCCTACGTCTAGGCCACGCGGCCACACCAGCTACACGTTATCAGCAGCAGTCCGGGAAATTATCGATGTTTGGTTCTGGATTTGTGCACTGTACCTCCAACGGAACACAGGTCAGTGTCCCTGATCTAGCAGCAATTCATTTGGCGCAGGATAATGATGCTTGATGTTTGCGGCCAAAGGAGCTCGCTTAGAGCGTGGCCATCTTCGAGCAAGGCTAGCTCCACCCCCGGCGCTAGGCAGCTTTATCAGCGCCAGCACTAGGGGAAACACAGGGGAGCGCCGTATTTTTGTCAATACAGCGCATCCCTGCGTTTTAAAAATGTCGGAGTACAGCGTTACCTATTTTGGTGTAACACCACACTCTGACATTTTGTTGTAAATATCTCCCCTGGTGTCTCTATAGGGCACATTACGCGTTGTTGTCCGAACTCAAACTAAATTGTTTGAAAATGGCAGTAGCCACTTTTGAGTCCCTGGGTGTAGGTTTAGCCATGGTTCTCTAAATCCTTACCAGACAATTGAGGTACATTGTTGCTGCAGCCAGGATCTTGCTATAAGAACTATAAAAGCATTAGAAATTGTTTCTTTCTTTCTTTGAATGCACGTTTGGAAGCCTGAAGCAGAATACAGAGAAGTTTACTAAAGATTTAAACCATGTTTGTAAGCGAAATTTGACAGCAGGAAGAAGTGAGTCTGAATTACCTTGAAGGATTACAGAACTGTCTTTGTTTCACTTACCTGGATCCTATTTATGTGTAGAAATTGAAAGATCTGTTTCATTTCCAACACTCTATTACTATTCACAATATTCTTGTATATAAGTTAGCGATGGGTTTGGTGGAAAGTTATTACTTAGTATTAGGGCAAGTTATATAATTCTGATTAATTTTTGTTGTATTAAAGTTTATCAAAAGATACCAGTACCAGGGAGAGCATGTTCAGTGAAATAGAAGGCAGTTAACTTTGTAAAGGAAGAGCGTCAGACTACATTCAACAATTTGAGTAACACTGATTGCCTAGATAATATCTATTTTCTAATTTCAGGAATTTTGATGTTCCATTTAAACACAGAAAGAATGAGAAAGCGAGATATTCTGAAAGCATAACAGTTCTTTAAGGGAGTATAGATGATTCCACATCACAATAAGGTACTAAAGATATCTGTCCACAACCATAGAAGCTCAGTGTTAACAGAGTGATGAGTCAGAGTCACAGGTCTCTGTTTTCCTTGTTACCCATTCGCCTTTCTCCTGGTCTGTGTTTAACCAACATATTGTCATTGTGTATGGTTGGCTATATATAGGGCGAACTGCAGAAACATTCATCACTACTGACTACAAGGCCAGGATTATAGCATTGACCATAAGTCGATATTTGTTTGTGGCCTGGTCTATGCTCTTCAGATTTTCCCCACCTGATATTTCGAATTATTGTTAAATCCATAAATTTCAGACCTCTGTTAATACTTTTTATTCCAGCCATGTGGTAATAGCCAAATCATGTGCCCTACCATCATGCACTTTACTAAATCGTTAACATCTTGTGTGCACTTCATTGTTTTTTGATGGTTTGTCACTATGCACTTTATCTGAATGTCAATTGCCCTTGTAAATAATGCATATTTTATGTGCAACCTGTGGTATCTAGATACTGTGGACTTTGTCTGATTTTAATTGCTACTAAGTATGTGATTCTGTATGTGAATTTTGTTTCAATCTTGTACTTTTATGGCCTTTTGGCCGAAATTAAGTTTTTTACTTACTTACAAGGCTAGCGCTTTCTGGCAGTCTGTCTAGCCCACATTGTAAATCAATATGAGTTATGGATTGCAAAGCTACTCTTCTCTCAAATATTACACAAAGGGCATGATTACAAGTGGGTTTGTGTTTTCTGACCCCTGCATAAACCCCTGTTTTTGCACAGGTCAGAATTAAGAGTTGAGTGGTATTTATTGCATCTGGTAATTAGCAGATGCGTTAAATATCTCACACTATATTATGTTTGGGCAGGCCAGCCCTTTCAGAATTTTAACTGGGGACAAGTGCATGGTATTTACCGTACAATGCAGATTCTAGTGCTGTAAGCAACAAAACCTGTATATTATTTTCAGAAACTTGTAATAGGTGCTATTTATCATGTTCAATAAAAAAAGTACTCCAGGGTATAGTTAATTATCTGGTGCAATAAAACTTAGAATCTCCTCTTATGGTGCAGCACGTCCGCTTCATAAGGGGGCAGCCATACCGTCTACCCCTGGAACCTATGGGGCCCGTTTAAAACAATAATGATCTGAGAACAGTATTTTCTCTTTATCTGGAACGAATTAAACCGGATCATAACAAAACCCAGGTGATCGCCTGTCGTGAGAAACAAAGGGATTCCCTATACTAGGCGCAGGTGGGTTGAAACATGTAGACCAATTTTGCTACGTGATGCGAGGGACACATTGCAAATCCCAATTGAACATCCACTTTTTATTTTAACCTTAACCCTATCTAGATATTTTATTAAATCATTTCTCTCTAGATAAGAGGTAATTTTAAATCACTTATTCATATGTGGATCACAATTAATCTCACTAATCAGAGGGATTACCTCCTGGTGGAGGAAATAAGACTCGATGTGAAGAAGATGCTACCAACTATTAGTACGTCAATGGCAAAGCATATACCATCAACCGAATATGGCTGTTGAGGGTCCTACAGAATTTTCCTATTGAGATCCCTCCAGAACACATGGTCCCACTCTCTTTTCTGATTTTTGTTGTGACTAGGTGGATAGCCAACTGCAGTCACAGGGAAACATGCCAAACCATTCTCCACCCCTTACCTCCACTGCTATTAGAGGCTTCCTACTCCCACGGTTATCACCAGACCCCCGCGTTCGCTGCAAGTGCAAGTTGCCTACAAATGTATAACCAGTATACACTTTCTTTCGTGACACGTTCTTCCATAAGACCCAGTGTTCTTTCTACCAGGCCTTCCACGCTACCCAGGCACATACACAGCTTCGGCTCTACGCAACTGTCAGGATCACTTCCTAACCACGTTGGCGACCTATTTTTGAACGGTTATCTCTCCTTTGAACAGCTCCAAATGGACTTTGACCTCCTGGCTGAGCAGTGCTTCTCCTGCCACCAACTCCATAACACTTGTCTTACACTATGGTCGACCATAAATGAAGAACGTCCTATACACGCTGTATTACAAGCGCTCCTCACCATGGGAGAGGGTGGTCACTTGATTACATGGCTCTATAGGGCGATCCGAGGCCACACCGGTATCTCTCTAGGACCCCATCTGCGCCAAATGGGAGGATGACATGGGGAGGGTGATGAACAATACAGAATGGACCCAGGCAATATACAGTTTTGAGAAACGTAAGGTTAAAAAATATCCAATTCCATATTCTTCGCCGTGCATACTTGACCCCCGCGCAACTCAACCGCTACTTCCCCACAGCGAACTTACACTGTCCCCACTGTAACTCTGGAGATGCGAATCTCTGACACATGCTATGGTTCTGCCCCACCCTGATCACATACTGGCAAGGTATCAATACTACACTCCGTGAGGTTTCCGAGCTCACTGACATATACACTTGGGAAGCATGCGCCCTTGGTATTTTCAAACACAATAAGAAACACACCATCCACACATGCTTTGCTGGCCTGACCTTGTTGCTGGCCAAGAGAACACTTACAGTGCAATGGAAGGCCCCCTGCTCCACCTCTGGGGGCATGGCAAGGTGCAGTACGTAAATGGTGGACAGCTGAAGGCACCATCCACCTTAATGAAGAGGCAAGCCACATCTGCAGGCGTCCAATATCCCCAAAGTGGGGCACGCCACTATCACAGTTCCTACACCTTATGTCCCAAGACAGTCTCCCTCTGTGAACTAATCGCCCTGACACCTCAACCCCGAGAACCCACCATGTGCTTATCCTTATGCCTTTATGTGCTTCATATCTACCCTCTGGCACATCATTTCCCACCTTCTCCTTCATCAATCCATGTTGCATAATTGCATGACGGGCCTGCTCTCCTGCCCTGCCTTCCCAACCCCAGCATGCCATGATTGAAATGCCACTCACTCTATTTATCATTAGCCAGTCTTCACACATAGTGTCTGCCTCTGAACCCACCCCTCTGCTAAGTTCTAGTTGTGTAGTTTCACACTACCATTGTATTATATTTCCTAACGCTTATGGAAACTATGCTATTGATCATAATAATCAATGTATGCACTATGTCTTGGTGTTTCATATTATCTATTTCTGTGAATCCTAACAAATTGATTCAATTACAATGTTGTTTATTCACAATGCAAAACTGTAATAAAAACAATTTACCCAAACAATTTGATGAAAACAAATGTTCTGCTATTCACACTTCTCCAGACAGAAACAGTATCCTACTTGTGCAGATTGGCCTAGCGCTTGTGACAGAAAACACTCCAAAACACAATGTGTACACATCAAATGTCCCAGGATGCTTGTTTCCGGTCCAGGGAAGACATGGCTTGGCAGTTCGGGCTGGACTGTTCCCATGAGGCACAGGGTCAGACTGATTTGCATATGGCCATGTCTGAACTGGGGTGGTGGAGTGAGCTAAAGAATGATGATGGATTAAACCCAGATCAGTTGACTGGGGGTGAGTGTTTGATTAGCTCGAACGTTCATCCATCATCCCCTTTGGTATCGCTTTGTACACATCAAATGTTGGCTATCAAAGTTGACTGATTTTTTAGTGGTATTTGGGCTTGGCCGTGGCTGCCACCCAGGGTAACCTACTACATCCCAGAGATTTCTAAACACTAGACACTCAGGTGAGTCCAGGGTGGTGTGACGTGTTTGGATTCCACTAAATGTTATCAATCAAAATGCCCTTCACACCTTCAACTTTGGCTAAAAATGGGGCTTGGCCGTGCTTTGGAGAAAATAGTGCCATAATGGCATTTTGCATTCTAGAGGGGTCTTATATGTTTGCAGTCCTGACCAAACTAAGTTTTGTCCCCCAATGTAGGCAATGGGTAGAACTTCTTTACCATCAACCAATGGCTAGGGTGAAGGAGAATGGTGCACAATCTAGTATATTTGAACTTAGGAGGCGAACCAGACAGGGCTGCCCGTCGTTGCCCATGTTATTCACCTTGGCACTGGAACCCCTGGCTGCTTGGATCCGACAAGATCCACTTATCAGGGGCCTCAGATGGAATGGGGCTTGGGAGAATGAATAAACTTATATGCAGACAGTATATGGCTTTATGTTGCAGAACCTGAATTGACAGAGTCAAGGATACAGCCTATATTCAGGAATTTTGGAAAATATTCTGGGTGCAGCATAAACTGGAGGAAATCCCATATATTCCCTCTCACAGGATGAATTCCTAAGCTACCCCCAGATTGCACTATGCCAATTGCCAGGGAGAGATTCAGATTTTTAAGCATCTATGTAACCAGAAATGAAGGTGAATTCCTTAAGAGAAATCTTTACCAATTGCTAGATAAATTCAAAAGAGACATAAGATTTTGGCAGACATTACCTTTGTCGCTTGTGGGTAAAGCAGCAATGTTTAAGATGATGGCCCTCCCAGATTTCTATATGCCTTCAAGAATACCTTATTTTACATGCCAGCATACTTCTTTGTAAGGTTTGAGGCAAAAGTACGACTATTACTATGGGATGGCGGCCCTCCCTGCATAGCTCTGCAGAAATTGACAAAAGAGGTTTACGATAGACGTATAGCTTTACCGGACATTAAGCTACTTTACTGGGCCACACAACTTGTGAGGATAAATGACTGGGTGTATGTGGCGCAAGACAAATTGGTGGTAAGGGTAGATAGCCATGCAATGGGTAGTAGAGGATACCGTGCAACACTGTCCAAAATAAGACTACAAGGTGACTTACTATTCCACACCCAAGTAGTAATATCGGTCTGGAGGGAGGCAACACCATACTTGGAATGGAAGGAGAAACTAATATAAGAAACTCTGCTATGGGATAGCGATGCATTTAAAGAGGCTGGAAATTGGAAAGGTTTAACAAATGGGATCTAACTGGTATTATAAAATTGTGAGATCTGTGGACCGAGGGAGACGTGATTCCTTTTAAACCTCAAAGGAAGAATATCAATTGGCAGAGTCTAAAACATATAGATACCTGCATGTTAGACTTGTCCTATCTTACCACATTAAAAAAGAGTCACTACTAGCAGAATCAACGCCCGAGAGGATAGAGTACTGGCCGACCCCTTGACTAAGGGTGCTGTATCCTTGATATACAAAAATGTCATGAATAATTCCGCTGATGTCCTCCAGAAATTTAAATTGGAAAAATAATGTGGGGGAATTTGAGAAGGAATGGAACGTGGCACTGGGGGCCCCAAAAGAGATTGCAATAAGATCAGGGTTCCGACTCATGCAGCTCTGCATTTTGTACAAGTCCCATTATTCTAGACTACTCCTGCACAAAATGGGAAAGAGTGTTTCAGGGACTGTGTATGAGGATATTCAAGAGGGCTCCTTTTTTCATACCATTTGTTTATGTCCTAAAATGCAGTACTACTGGAAACAGATTGAGGCATGCATGGCACAAGTAACGGTGAGAGCACCCAAACTTTCACCCAATGTTTCATACTTAACATCTGGCGGGAAGTAGAGACACCTAAATATCTGAAGCTGTGGATGGCCTTAGGCCTGATTGTGATGAAGAGAAACATCAATAGTCTGTCTGCAAGACTGGGAGAGGCATGGTTTGGTGTATGCTTGCAGAAAAAGTGATACACGAGGGGAGAGGATGTCCTAAGAAATGGGAGAAAAAATGGACGTGTGAAAATCCTTCCCGGAACTATGATTGGACACAAAATAGAAGTAAGGCTAATAAAAGAACCTAAAGATTGCACCACAGGCAGGTGGGGAGAGAAGGGAGGGACTATACTGAGGTCTTGTTGGGTTACACAAATAGGTTGTCACCTATATGACGCTTGAAGCTTATAGTTGCTGGTGACGAATTGTCATGTTTACGGTTTGTTTATAAAACCTAAGAAAAAGATTTTCTAAAAAAAAACTTTGGCTAAAAATATGCATTTTTGTCACATTTGTGTCAGGGAAAGTTTTGAAATATGCAAGGATCTAAAAATTCCTACCATCCAGCATTTTTCCACTTCTCCCAATAAAAATGGTATCCCACTTGTGTGGCTGGGCCTAGTGGCCGCAACAGGAATTGGCTTCAAAATGCAATGTGGAGTAATCAGATTTTCGCCATCAAATTCAATCCATTTCGGCATGTGTGGCTGGGAGTAGCACCCACGACAGGAATGGATCAAACCAGGGACCATATTGTCTTTGTATAGTCACAGTTTTCATCCGTTCCTGTCATGGGCACTAGGTCCAGCCACACAAGTTGAGTACTCTTTTAATACCTGCTTAGCATGCCTAGTCAAACTATAAAATTATAAGATATTTTTAAGGGGAAAATTAGCACCACAACTCCAGTCCATAATATGCAACAAGCAGGAAAGTTGAAGATATTACAGCGTTCTAAAAATATTCTGTGTTTCTAAGACACTGCATGTTCCATTTCACAATTTCCTATTATCAGATATCTCAGAAACTCAGCAACTATTCTTTCAATCAGTGCTCTCCCAAGTTTGCAACCGCTGCCAAATCTCTTCCATGCTACATTTGAGGGTGAGTTTTCATCTTTCTAATGGTTTAGACCCTAAGACACCAAGTCCATGTATTGTCATTTTATTTATTTATTATTTTTTTTAAAGTCAGAACTAAAACAGTATGTGGGCAAGCATTTTTCGCAGGTAATGTGCCCATTCACCTGACTGCCAGGAAAATAAACTTGTCATCTCGTTATTTTCTTGGCCATGAGAGAAGGTTGGTTGAAACAGTGCTTAATTTGAGCCGGTGGTTGCAGGTAGGGTCCCACTTGCACTTATTTTTGGGGACCAGCATTTATCTTTGCTTACCAGATTTTAATCCAGAGCATGAGAAAGAAAGAATACAAAAGGGGGAAGGAAGGAGGAAGTAAAAGATGGAAAACAGTGACAAGTAGAAAATCAGGGATGGAAAACAGTGGCTGGTAGAGGATTAAGAGGTATGAAGTGAAAAAAAGACTGCACAGGCTTGGTACTTGGTACCCTGACCTTCGATGACGCATGCCTCGGGCTTCTGTGCAAAACTTTGGGCCTTGCACTTGTAAAAGAGTTCCAGACGCAGTGAGTATCTTTATATATATATTTATTGGAGCTCTGTATCCCTATTACTTCAGTGTCTAATCCCTGCTCTAAACTGACTACTATTCCTTGAAAGAGCCTCAACCTTCCTAACTAGAACTTCTGTCCCTAAGCTTCTAAAATGACATCACAATGTCATTACATCACATCATTACATTTCCCCCCCTCCCCCCTAAAATAAATAAAAGAAAAATAATAAAAGAAAAAGAAATCAAAATAAACAGTGTTCAATTAGTCTCTCAGGTCTCTTTGAAATTCTTTCAGATCTTCTGTGTAACCATTCACTTTGTTGATCACTTGAACGTATAACTTCTTGTTCAATACTTGGTCTAACTTTCCTGAAGAAAGTTTTGTTTCTTGTTATTACTCTGTCATCATTTTTTGCAATCATTGCCGTGCCTTGAACCTTTGTTACTTCTAAAGGTATAGGATGAAACCTACTCTGTGACTTCTTCACTTGCTGTTGTCAAACTAAAACAAGATCACCAACTTGATAATCTTGACTTTGACAGTTTTTTCCTTTTTCAGCATAATATTTCATTTTTTCTTTTGCTTCCTTATCTTTTTCCATCACTTCTTTATGAACTTTTGGGGGAACTGGTGGTAGATGTGGTAAACGAGTTTGCCTTGATTGTCCAAACATTAAGTCTGAGGGACATTTTCCAGTCGATACATGTGGAGTATTTCTATAGTCTCTTAAAATTTGGCACAGTGCTTGATTTATTGAAATTTGCGAAAATTTTGCTCTTTGTACAGCTTTTTTGATTGTACTCATCAGTCTTTCCACCATTCCATTGGCTCGAGGCCACATTGGAGTTATCCTTCTATGTACTATTCCTAGATAACTCATAAATTTTCCAAATTCTTCTCCACTAAATGGCGGTCCGTTATCTGTTTTTAAAATATTTGGGATTCCCCAAGTTGAGAATACTTCATCTAGTATCGGAAGTACTGCTGACGTAGATGTTGATGATACCAATTTTACAATAGGAAAACGAGAATACTCATCTATTATTGCTAGCAAGTAATGTCCAGAATCTAATGGTCCGTAGAAATCTGTTGCTACGTTAGACCATACAGCATTCGGCAACTCAGACATATGCAACTCTTCAATTCCATTTTCCTTTGATGTACATTGACATATATAGCAAGACTGAACAGCTTCTTCAACTTGTTTGTCTAATCTTGGGAACCACAATTTTTCTCTTAGGAAATTTTTTGTTGCAGAGATGCCCCGATGACTTTCATGAGCCAAGTCAATTACACGACGTTGGAGGCTCTCTGGAATTACTATTTTATTTCCTCTAAGTAATATTCCTGAAGAAGTCACAGACCATTCTGAACTTATGTTTTTGAATGCTAATATGTCATTTTTCTTAATATTTGGTTGAAATCGACTTCCATTGCTTATTAATCTCCACTTATTTTCATGTATAATTTCTTTTACTTCCCGAAGTGTGTCATCTTTCTGTGTTTCTTCAATTAATTCATTTTCTTTTACAATTCCAGGAACTGCTGATCTAACTATAAAGCATATGTATTCCTCCACCTCTAACTGTACAAATAATCTGCCGGATTATATTCTTTTCCTGGTTTATGAACGATTCTAAAATCGTAATCCATTAATCTCATTCCCCACCTTTCAATTCTTGGAGGCATTTTCGTTTTGGATTTCCAAAATAGAAGTTAGAGCTTGATGTTCAGTGATAACTACAAATGATTTTCCATAAATGAAATCATGAAAGTGTTCACATGCCCAGACGACAGCTAAACTTTCCTTCTCAGGTTGAGAATATTTCTGTTCCACCTCTGATAAACGTTTGCTAGCATGAGAGACTACATACCTTGGAGTTTCTCTTCCAGGCCTATGTTGCACCAAAATTGCTCCCAAGCCTACAGGACTAGCATCTACCACAAGTACTGTGCATAGATGTGGATCAAAATACTTTAAGTTTGCTGCATTTGATATTTCCATTTTTATTTCTTTAAATGATTGTTCACATTCATCATTCCATTGAAATTTCCATCCCTTCTTTGTCAGCTCTCTCAGTGATGAACTTACAGTTGCAAAAATTTTTACATGTCTGGTCTCATTTGGGATTATTTAGGTATAAACGATTACATTTTGGGATCTGTTCAGCAGCAGCAGCAGCAGCAGCAGCTGAGATCTTCCAGGAGATTATAAAGAATATCATAAGGCCAGTGCAAAACTGTATGAATAACAGTGATCATATTTTGGTCTTTGGAAAGACACAGGAAGAACATGATCAAGCGTTGGATGGAGTTTGTCAGCAACTTCAAAAAGCTGGATTGACCTTAAATATAAAGAAATGTGAAATAAATAAGAATGAGTTAACATTTTTTGGACTTATATTCTCAGCTAAAGGAATGAGACCAGATCCCATTAAAGTAACAGCTTTAAATGCAATACAAAGACCAAAAGACATAACAGAATTAAGATCATTTCTAGGAATGGCAAGTTATTGCGCACAATATGTAAAAACTTTTGCAACTGTAAGTTCATCACTGAGAGAGCAGACAAAGAAGGGACGGAAATTTCAATGGAATGATGAATGTGAACAATCATTTAAAGAAATAAAAATGGAAATATCAAATGCAGCAAACTAAAGTATTTTGATCCACATCTATGCACAGAACTTGTGGTAGATGCTAGTCCTGTAGGCTTGGGAGCAATTTTGGTGCAACATAGGCCTGGAAGAGAAACTCCAAGGTATGTAGTCTCTCATGCTAGCAAAAGTTTATCAGAGGTGGAACAGAAATATTCTCAACCTGAGAAGGAAAGTTTAGCTGTCGTCTGGGCATGTGAACACTTTCATGATTTCATTTATGGAAAATCATTTGTAGTTATCACTGATCATCAAGCTCTAACTTCTATTTTTGGAAATCCAAAACGAACATGCCTCCAAGAATTGAAAGGTGGGGAATGAGATTAATGGATTACAATTTTAGAATCGTTCATAAACCAGGAAAAGAATATAATCCGGCAGATTATTTGTCTAGGCATCCGTCTAAGACAGATGTTGAACAATAGTTAGAGGTGGAGGAATACATATGCTTCATAGTCAGATCAGCAGTTCCTGGAATTGTAAAAGAAAATGAATTAATTGAAGAAACACAGAAAGATGACACACTTCGGGAAGTAAAAGAAATTGTACATGAAAATAAGTGGAGATTAATAAGCAATGGAAGTCGATTTCAACCGAATATTAAGAAAAATGACATATTAGCATTCAAAAACATAAGTTCAGAATTGTCTGTGACTTCTTCAGGAATATTACTTAGAGGAAATAAAATAGTAATTCCAGAGAGCCTCCAACGTCGTGTAATTGACTTGGCTCATGAAAGTCATCGGTGCATCTCTGCAACAAGAAATTTCCTAAGAGAAAAATTGTGGTTCCCAAGATTAGACAAACAAGTTGAAGAAGCTGTTCAGTCTTGCTATATATGTCAATGTACATCAAAGGAAAATGGAATTGAAGAGTTGCATATGTCTGAGTTGCCGAATGCTGTATGGTCTAACGTAGCAGCAGATTTCTACGGACCATTAGATTCTGGACATTACTTGCTAGCAATAATAGATGATAGCTGTATTAGGAATTCTCATGTCTACACATATCCTGATGTCATCAGTGTCTTTTTTCGGAACAATAACAATGGGACTTACCCAAGGCTTGGACCAGTTACTCCTTCAATTATATCTTGCTCAAGTAGCAACTTAATCTCTTTTTCCACTTTTTCTTGCATGTGAATTGGGACCCTCCTATGTGTTTGTGCCACTGGTTTTATTTATTCATTTATAGGTAGAGTAATTTTCTTGTCTCTTAGTTTACCTAACCCATCAAATAGGCAAGGATATTTCTTTAGAACTGGGTGACCTGTTGAGATATTGCAATTCATTGCTATTAGACCCATGAATTGAGCGGTTATATTACTTAGTAAACATGGGCCTGGAACTTCACCTTTTAGCACATGTATCTCTTCATTACTTGATACATTTCCATATTGCAGTGTCTCTTCAAATGTACCCAAGCACAAAACAGGATGTTTAGCACCTCATTGAAAAACATTAACATTTGAGGGACTTAATGTAGGTTGTTCTTTCATTTTCATGTATTCAGTTACACACATTATGTTGCACGTTGCTCCACTATCTAAAACAAATGGAACTTTTTGAAATCCTACCATTAAATCTACAGATGTGGTTTTTTAAATATTTTCTTTCTTAATCATATTAAGTTGCTGGAAATCACTATCTTCTTGCATCATGTAGAGCTTTTCTGGTTGTTCAAATTCTTCATCTAAATCTTCTTCAATTCCTTCCATATGTCTTTGTGTTTCCACTTTTTCTATTACTTTGCTTCCAATTCTCTTTTCTTGTTCCAAATTCTTTTTTTTCTCTTTTGAATCTGCATACACTTGCAAAGTGAATATATCTTCCACATTCTTTACATTGTCGTCCTATTGCCGGACATGTTTTTTGATGTGGGAATTGAAATCCGCATCTGTAACATAGTCTTCTTTCTCTGACTTGTGTTTCTATTTTTCCTTCTATATTCACTTTTTTTGACATTTCTCTAATTTGTTCAATTGTTTTGGCCCTTCCTTCTTCCATGTTTGTAGCATGTTTCTGAGCTTGCGTTTCTGTTTTTGCCATGCGTAATATTTCTTGTAGGTCACGTTTTTTCTAGTAGTTTTTTCTAAACTTTATTGAGTTACATCCTTGAATTACTCTTAATCGTATGGCTTCTTCATTGCTAAATTTATTAAATTCACAGAATGTCACTAACTTTTTCAGTCTAGTAACTAAGGGGCCCATTACGATACCCGGCGTAAAAAATCCGCCAGGCATGGAAGCGGCAAAAATCCGCCCGCACACACCGCCTGAACACCGACCACGCCATTACGATTACACAAACCGAAACCGCCATCGGCGGAAAAACACACAAAATACCGCCCGCCATCGTCCGAGTCGGAGTCAAACCGCCCGCCACGGACGGAAACACGCACGACAACACAAAACCGCCCGCCCACACGGCCGACACACCGCACGTGAAATTACGATCGCACCGCCATGAGCGCGGAAAAACCACAAATATACCGCCCGCCAGCGCAAACAACGCCGATGAGAATCGACACGGCAGAAGCCATGGCGCCAACGTACCTGCACAGAAACCATCCGCACACAAAACCAATAGCACACAACATGGCCAACAAGTCCACACAGCAAGGCACGCACAAATACACAAGCACAGTACACATCCCGAAAACACCCCCGGACAAACAAAAAATACAAAGGCCAGAACCCCAGACACAACACACCTGAAAACAACAGACCATGAGGACACACCCACATAGGTGAGTACAAAAGCAGCACTCCCACAGACCACAACCCCTTGCTACATTGCAAACCAGAGAGGAGAGGAGAGGACACAGTGACACAGCAAGGACAGCAGCACACCACAGAAACGCACACATCACAACCACCACCACCACCACCACCACCAAACACCGGCACCACAAACCCCCTGCACATTACACAACACACACCGCACCAGCACCACAAACACCATGGCACCACAAAGGATGCCCAAGTTCACGCCCATGGAGCTGACGGTCATGGTCGACGAGATCATCAAGGTGTACCCACAAATCTATGGGAACATGGTCCAGCACACACCACTAGCCACCAGAAACAGAATGTGGAACCGGATCGTAGACCAGGTCAATGCAGTCGGGACCCTGCCCAGGAACAGAGTCGAGATTAACAAACGTTGGAATGACGTCAAGAGCCTGGTCAAGAAGAAGGAGGGCAAAAACAGAGAGCTGGCTGCCGTCACTGGCAGAGGGAATCCCGCGCTCTTTAAGACCTTCAAAGCGTGGGAGGAGAAGGTGCGAGTCGTAATCCATCCGGAGATCCTCGCCGGATTAGCAGGGGGAGTGGAGGCTGGTAAGTACAAACTAATGTATACCAGCACACCGCTATGTACTCACATGCGCAACTACCATGCCACAGCTCCCAGGGACAAACACCCCCATGTCCAGCACACAATACACAACACATCACACACACATGCAACAGACACTACCACACACAGCCCAAACCGAACAACTGTAAGATGCGTGGGGACATGTGTATACTCAGCCAGCCACGTAACCACCAACAGGTCCCCAAATATGCCAGAAGCGCCACAACGAGCACCCACCACACCCATGTGTCCGCCACAGCTGCACTAACCGACAAGTAACAGGTAAGTGGCAGGAACACAAAGTGCAGTGGGTGGGAGGGTGGACAGCCCAAGTACAACACACACCAGGCCCCAGTCCCACAGCACGGCAAGGAGGAGCATCCCCCACACCCCACAGCCACGTGTCAGCCACCGCAGTGCACAACGACAGCCGAAAGGCAGACATCACGGTCCACAGCAATCGGTGTCAGTGGGTGTCCAGCCACCCCCACGACCCACAACACCCCCCCACCCCCACAGACCTGCAACATGGAGCACCCCCGCTTAGAGCCATGTGGCATCCAGTACAGTGCACGCACGAACAACTTGCAGGTGGGAAACTGGACAGGGCTGGATTACTGGAGGCATGAGGACCATGACACGACCAACACATGGGACATGTCACGTAGCAGACGAACACGCAGCACCGCCCACCATCACGAACAAGTGAACAATGTGCACACGGACATGAACAACAGACTCACACCCCACATGACCCATCACAGACATAGCAACACCCAAGGAGCCACGTCTGCATGCACAAGCCACACTGAATATAGTCCCACACGGCAGCCACTGTGCAACTCATCACACACAACCGAAACACCATTGAAGTCCTGTCCATGTAGCCCCTACTGCCTGTCAACCACACACCCCACAACTACGCCTATGTAAGACAAACAACACTAGACGCAACAGAGCGGAACAACAGAAATGCACACGAACACCACTGAACCCATCAAATTCACAGACACACCATGCACATACAACATACCATCCATCCCATCCGTCAGCCCCAGTCTCATGAAAGGCATGTCATCCGCACAGCTGCCACACATACAGCAGTCACGCTAAGACACATGCCCATGACCAACCATGTGCCAGAAGTCAATTAAGCGCACGACACACTGTGAGCAACAACACACAACATGGGCCACACCCCCCCCCCGAGCACTGCAGTAATGCACATGGCACAGGGCAGCACGCACACCAAGGAGATGGGACAACTGCAATACGTTGGCTGGCACACAACTATCACTCACTCATAACGATGCGTCCAATGCCATGTCCAGTAATCACGACAGACAGCAAATATGCAGGCCATGTCAAGCATGCACACACCTCAAACCATGCACTGTCATGCTGCCACAACACATGTCACGTTCGGCACCCATGGCTCACAGCATGTACCCCAAAAGCATATCCCCTCCCAAATGCGAATCTGGGGCATGGCCCCCATGTTGCCATATGCGTTCCTAAGCGTTCCATTTGAACCCCAAAAGCATATCCCCTCCCAAATGCGAATCTGGGGCATGGCCCCCATGTTGCCATATGCGTTCCTAAGCGTTCCATTTGAACCCCAAAAGCATATCCCCTCCCAAATGCGAATCTGGGGCATGGCCCCCATGTTGCCATATGCGTTCCTAAGCGTTCCATGTGAACCCCAAAAGCAAAGTACAAACCAGACCCAGGATGGGCCAGGAGCCCGCATACACCAGAGTCACAATGAGTAGGGGCACAGCAACACACCCATCGGCATGGCCAATCCGTCCCATGCCATATGTGCACAGCACACAGTCCCATTGCCTAGCACACACAACTACAGATGCCACAGCCACACACTCGCCTCCGGGAAACCCATGTACGAGATTGCACGAACTGCCAATGTCAGACGACAAATACATACTTCGCCAGGTGCAACACAATAACAAATCTCATTCTCTCCACAGGTGACGAACTGCCGGATGCTGGGGATGGAGACAGCAGCCAGCACAGCCAGCCCACAAGCCCCCAACGAGGACACACGGATCTGGAGGATCTGTCATCCTCTTCGGACACGGACCACCAAGCAGGCCCATCTGGCGTGGCAGGGCCCAGCCGCTCCCCAGGACCCCTCCTACCCACCAACCCATCATCCAGGGATGCTGAACAGTCCCAGCCCCCTGCTGCCACTGTCGTTGCGGCCACACCCACGGTCATTGCGGCCACTACCACTGCCGCAACCGCCACCATCGCCGCACCGACCACCACCGCCACCACCACCACCACGTCTTCGCTGGCACCAGCCCCAGCGCAGGTGGTGGCCCGGCCGACTGGATCCACCCTGGGAGCCACAGCGAGGACCGTGGTGTGCAATGTGGCTAGTGGGCAGGCCGGTGGCAGCAGGACTGGTAGGAGGAGCAGGGTCAGGGAAACGCCAGCCTCCCCTGGGAGCCATGCCCTGCCTCAAATGGCCAGAGTCCTTGGGGCCTATGAAGAGGCCCAAGGACAATGGGCCAGGTCTGCTACAGACACGCGGGAGGTGCTGGGGGTGCTGAGGTCCATGGACGCCCATATGGGCCAATTCGTGTCCCGTATGGACCAACTCGTGGACCTCATGGGCCAGCTGGTGGTGGCGGTGGCGTCACAGGCAAGGCCAGCAACACCACCTCCGCCACCACCTGCTAGGGCGCAGGGTCGGGCAGCAGTGTCCACTTCCCCTGCGTCCACAGCCAGTGAGCACACCTCACCCACCACCAGCAGGTCGCCACCACACACCCCCTCCCAAACGTGGAAGGGGCCGTCCGAAGAGGAAACAGATCTCCCGGGAGGACTTCGCACGCTCCAGTCGCAAGTGAGGCAGCCAGCCAGCCTTCCGCCAGCCTTCCTTGACCAGCCACTGCATTGACTTGCTCTACGATCCCACTCCACACAGCCATCTGGATGGCATGTGTGTGTTGGACTATGGACATAGAACCAGTGGGTACACCCTGAGCTTCACGCAGCCATGACCGACAGCTCATTGTCACTGCACGCACCACTTTTGTCATCACCTTACACACAATCACATGTCACAGTTTGTAATAAATGCACCTTTTTCACTAACTGCTGTTTGTGCCCTGTGTTTTATTTGTACGGAATACAACGGCCACCTTGGGCGGAAAGGCACCTGATGCGTGGCATGGCAATGGAATCCGGAGGGCCTGTAGGGACCTAGGGGTGGGAGACAGAACAGGAGCACATTCAATGAGTGTGTCACACACCCATCACACAGTACATGTCAACAACTACAAGCAATATACACACATCGCACAGAGCAATAGGGCACAATGCCACAGTCACCAACAGTGGCATACTACCCTGGCCATGGAGCGTTGACACACTGCATGCAGTGAACATACGGCCACCCTGACACAGCACACACACACCTGCACAGATACAGACACATCATCCGTCGTACATGGACACTCACCGTCAAGTGAAGTAGCGGGCGATGAGCTGCTGGCGCACATTCCCAGCTTCCTCCTCTCCGCTGTCCACCTCACTCGAGCTGTCCTGGTCTGCGGGCTGGGGCCCTGGTTGATCTCCGTCATCCACAATGAGGGGGATCTGCTTCCGAATGGCCAGATTGTGCAGCATGCAGCACGCCACCACTATCTGGCACACCTTCTGTGGGGAGTACGCCAGTGCACCCCGGTGCGGTCCAGGCACCTGAACCTGGACTTGAGGAGGCCAAAGGTACGCTCGACCACACGTCTGGTCCTCCCATGTGCCTCATTGTATCGATCGTCTGCTGGGGTGCGAGGATTCCTCAATGGACTGAGCAGCCATGCCCCATTCGGATACGCAGAGTCACCTGGGTGTGAGGGACACAGAGAACCGTTGCTATTCCAACTGGACAGGGGACAGCATCGCACAACCAGCACGCTACACCACTCCACATACTCACCGACAATACAGCCACGATCCTGTTGCAGATTGGCCATCAGTCGTGGCAAGATGCTGTTGCGCATTATGTGTGCGTCATGGGCCGAGCCTGGGAACTTTGCACACACGTGGGTGATCACCATGTCCGCAAGGCACACCACTTGCACATTCAGGGAGTGCGTGTGCTTCCTGTTGCGGTACAGGTGCTCAGTGGCCTGTGGTGGAACAAGGCCAACTTGTGTGCAGTCAATGGCTCCCACGACGTGTGGGATTCTGCCAAGGGCATAGAATGCACCCTTCACTGCCGCCAATTCACGAGCCCTGGGGAATCTGATGTACCTGTTCCGGTACAGCATCATGGCTGCCAGTACATCCCTCAGCACCTTGCTGAACATGGGCTGGGACATCCCTCCTCCACTGCCCACTGTGTGCTGGAATGACCCAGTGGCGAAGAAATGCATGGCGGCCATCACCTTAGCCGTGGGGGTGACAGCAGCCGGATACACCCTGCGGGGACGGAGATGGGGCTCTAACATGGCACACAGTCGATGCAGGGTTGGCCTGTCCAGCCGAAACTTCCTTATGACCTCAGTATCCTCCATGTCCGCCAGCAATTGGTATGGGCGGTCAATGTTCGGTCTCCGCCTGGGTTAAATGGCAGAGGACACATGTCAAAGCAACACGGCACATAGCAATTTCGCATACACATCACTGACATGACTGAGTAAGCACATGAGCCACAGCCCAGCTGTCAAGCTGGGACGGCACGGCCACAATACACTTACACAGGTCTCCCAACAATGGCAATGGCAAGTGAGACATACCACTGCCATGTGCATGCACATGGGGATCTAGGCCCCAATGACTTGCGGGGCGTGCTGATGGGGACTGACTGCATATTCGTCAAGTGGCAACGCCACGGCAACATGAGTGTCTGCTGAGCATGGAACTGCTTCCGAGGCTGGATGAGTATGGCACACGACGACGACGATGTGGGCACGGGCTGAGCGGCCAATACAAGTGGGACCTGTGGCACGAGGGGATATGAGACAGTAGTAGGTGTCAGCACTGCACCCTATGTACAGCACTGTACGGATCACAGCTCCCGAAACATTGACTGGTGTCCACATTGACAGCCCCATGCCAAGACGGCTGTGTGCTTGCAGTCACACGTCACAGGTGAGAGGTTACATTGCACGTGCCAGGTGGCAGACGTACATAGTGGGAGCTGGCATGTGTGTGCATGTGTCTCCTGTTCAGGATCCACCAGATGGGCGCTGACTCTGTACTGACCATTGGACACAGCATGTTCCGTGGAAGGCTTGTGTGTGTGGGATGGTGGCACTGGATGTGCCTCCGTTGGGTGGGGGGCCATGCACAGGGCGGGTACGTCGATGATTGCGCATTGTTGGTCACGGTGGGTGCACCAACTAAGATGTGTTGCCCTGTGTTCAATTCCCATGTCCGCATGATGATGGACTGTGGATGTGGGCAGACTACACATTGGTCGATGTGCTGTCTATATGCATGTGCCTTCACACCAGGCACAGCTGCCCCTGCACATTTGACCCCTGCTGGACTCGCTGCTGGGTCTGTGGAGCTGATGCACCTTCTGCGCGTGGGGCGGACAGCTCTCCTCACTTCCCTCATTGCGCATGTCATGTCTTTGCCGCAGGTGACATGGATCATGGAGGGCCCACATGTACGCGTGGGTAGGCTACACATGATTGTTCACTGGTCGCCACCCCCAGTCAGTGTTTCGAATGGGAAGGTTGTCGTGCTGGTGGTATGTTCGATGTGGCGGATGGGCGGGCCTAGGTGCGGGCTTACATTCCGGACATGGGGGGTAGTTGGATTGGCGACTAGTTGCAGTACACACGGGACACGTCTCTTCCTTTCCACATCTGGGTCATCCCTTGTACTAACTGACAGTGATACAGTCATCTTCGCCCCAGCCCTCATGTCCTCCCCTCGCCCCCCAATATGCATGCTCACCTGCGAGGCTAGCGCTTGCACAGGCAGCCCCAAGCTCGCACCAGAGAGGGCAAGGAGTGTATGTGTGGGTCCAGGGTATGATGTGTGGCGGGACGCCGTCCACCTGCGTGGTGCCCCAAATGGAGACCCGGCCTGCATGGACTATGCATCACAGTCTTCGCCTTCCGGATCCGCCACCTGCGACACCCAGTGGCTGTGGCTGCCCTTGCGGCCATGCCGCGTCCGTCTGTGGCTGATGGCCCACACATTCACTCTTTGGCCTCTCTGGGGAGGGCTCGGGGTGGTGGCACACGCGCTTGCACTTAGTCGCAATGGCATGTGTCGTGGTTGGTATGATGGGCAATGGATGGGATGGTGCGAGCCACCTCCCGTGACGTCAGTGCTGCTCGTGCTGTGGTGCGTCCCCCTACACTTCCATGTGACTTGTGCCATGCTAGACGTTGAGGTTCTATTGCCTGCGTGATATGACCAGGAGGAGCGCGAGGAGACCTCTCACACACCATGCTCCACTGCCATCCCGTGCCCTGTATCGCCTGTGCGGATTGACTATGTTGGGGTTACACCTGGTCGACTGGGGCTGTGTGTGCCTTGTCAAGGGGCATGGCGGGCGCACAACAGGATCCAGCTTGTCCACAGAGGGTGGGCTGAGGTGCGCCTGGTACCGCTTTGTACGTGTGCCCGGCTGCTGTGCACACACGTGTTCACTCCCCTCCCGACAGGGGTCCTCTCACAATGCCCAGGGAAGCGGTGGTGTACTGTTCATGACCCCTCCCAACACGGCGTGCTCCAACTTGGCATGTGCGCATCTACCCGTCGCACCCACCCACCTGAGCACTGCGTCCATACGACTTCACACGACACATGTGTGTCTTCCACAGTAGTGCTACTCATTTGCGTTGACATCCAATACCAGTGGACTACATGGTCATGTCACGACTGCCGTGTACTTCACATACTCTCATCCTCTCTCATTCGTACTTGTGAAATGAGTCAGCGGAGACAGTTTTGGTTTCAAACATTATATTGAGTCTTCTGTCCTCTGTGATGCAGTATAGTGGACACTACTGGCAGCGGAATACATGTTGAGGATATACTGAGCATGATCACAAATGGGATAGGGTGTGGGGTAACATCTGCTTGGCCAAGGCTGTGCTAATGTACATTTACGTATAGCTGCGGAGCTGCGGACTTTGACACAGACGGTATACATGTAGCCTACCAGACCGCTCGGCATCATGGGCACAGTCCATCTCAGTTCCATGTGACAGGTTTGCTGCGGTTGTTCCTCATGCACGCGTGCATGTGAGATGACATCAGGGCATGTGCTTGCGTGCATGCAGCGGCGTGCCACTTGTTGTTGCACTGTGGTGGTTACTGGACATGTCACAGTCACTGGGGTCGTGTTGTTGTTGTATGCACTTGTCGTCCATGCAAAGGTCCTGGTATGGGATTCCCGGGGCGGGGGTGGGAGGGGTGCAGCACCCACAGACTCCAGGCGACCTATTCATGTCCACTGAGCGGTGTGTGTGTCCATGGGCGCTGGATCCATGTCGTGTCCTGGTTGTTCGTGCAGTTCCGTCCATGTGGGTGCGATACACAGAGCCCATGCCACTGCCTCCCACGATGCATGCGGTGTTCCTGGATGTGATGGGGAACAGTGTGCATGTCCCGGTCATATCCGATGTCATGGCGATGTCGTTGATGGTGTGGTTACAGTTGCCGGTCGTTTGGTATGGCTGTTGTGGTGGTGACTGGCCAGTCCGTGCGGAAGCTGAGCATGGGTGCGGGGTTGGACTTCATGGGTCACTCGGGAACCTGCGTTGTGGTCCGACGTATTTACAGGTTGTCAGGTATGCGATGCCGTCCAGCAGGGCTTCCATGTCATTGGTGGTGTACATGTTTGCCAGCCAATGAAGCGGATGGTGGCTGTCAAGGTGTTGTTCGTAAGTTGTCCCTTGGAGGACCATGATGGGGCATGCTGGGTGACATTCGATGTAGCTGTTCTCGATGATCCGTCGTGTGGAGGCACAGTGGTCCCATTTCAGTGCGCGTGCGATGTTGGCCACATACGCCATGCCCCCATAGGCAGAGCAGGCCCTGTCGTGTGCGTCCAGAGGGAGGAGTAGTGGTAGCAGGTCCGCCTTCAGACATGCCGGGTTGGAGAGGCATATCTCGACGGCATGCTGGTAGGGACACCTCCGACAGTAGAAGACGGGCATGACGCAGCTGAACAATGTGATGCGGTAAGTCAGTCGGTAACTTACGTTCAGCAGGGACAGGAGATCGCATCCCAATGTATGTATCGTGTTGGTTTTGTACAGCTTGAGCTGTTCAGCGTAGTTGGGTAGGTGTGTTGCGGTTGCCATTTCGCAGCGGTTCGTTGAGGTGGCGTGCTCCGGCTGTGTGTGCAGTCTGCAATGTGCACGCTCCGGGGTTGCTGTGAGCTCTGTGTAGTCGTAGGGAGACAGGACTTGTGTTCTGTTGGCTTGTTTGGAGGACACGGGCCCTCTTCCCACATGCTTCTCAGACAGTTCAAGGTCAGTGCTGTGTGACTCCTTCCAATTAACTTGCATGTGGCCGACATGGGGGAGTGTTTTCTTCTTTCTTCCCCGTCCGTTGTGTGCTTCTGTGATATGCGCTATCTGCCCTGTGGTCGGTCTCCTCGGCATGCCTGTGTTGGTCTATTCTTGGACAATGGCTGTATTCACCGGCTTCTGTCGTAGGGCTGTGGTTTCGGAGTTGGAATGGAAGGTCATTCAGTGCTGTCTGCTCTCCCTTGTGTGGGCGGCAGGCTGCCTTTCCGCTCTGCGTTGGGCCTTGTGTGTGGATGTTATTCTTGGGCCACCTGTTGTCGGTCCCCGGGCTCTTTGGTGTTCCGTTTCATGTGTCTTGTTCATATGTGCAGGGTGGTATGGGTTTTTCAGTGTGGTACTGGCGTTCCTCTTCCCGAAGGGGCCCTGCTTCTCCTAGTTGGTGTTGCCGCCGCTGTGTGCTTCGCCATGTTTGTTACACTGGGGTGTGTCCTGCTGTTGCGTGACTTCACTGACATGTGTGCGTCGGTTGTGTGGCGTTGGGTGTTGTCCGTGAATTGGGCGTTGGGGACATGTCTGTGGCAGGCCTGTCACGTGTCATGTGCGTTCGGGGTGGGGCTGATGTGTGTGCTGCTTGGTTGTGTCCCTGTGTCTGTGTGCGACGCATGCATGGCGCTGCGGTTGGCCTCTGCGTTGTGCGCATGTGTGGCGGCGTCATCGGCGCTTTGTGGCCGTGACGGGGTGGTTGGTTCCTAGTCCCAGGTGGTGTGTACACATGTGTTCCGCGATGTTAGGATTTGGCCTGTGTGTCATATGTGGATGCAATGGTGGATGTGTAGTGTACACGCGCTGGTGGGGGGTTGTCCGCTTTTTCCGCCCTTGCACTGTGTGCGCTGTTTGCGTGCACTTGTTGTGTGTGTGCCTACCTGCGTCTCCGCGGTACGTTGCGTCCTTGGTGGTGCATCAGCAGAAGCATGGGAAGGGCCTGCAGTGCTGGATTCATGCCCGGGGTGCCGCTTCTTCGTTGTCCGTGCTCTGCGTCCGTGTTACCGCCTCTCTTTCACGTGCGGTGTCTCTTGGCCGTGGGAGCCGTTTGTTTGCGGCATCGTAATTTATGCGCCGGGCGGGACGTGTTTCGTCGGACGGTGTGTGTCAGTTGTGCTGCGCCGCTACGTGAACGGGCGCACTTTGATGGCGGACGGTGTTGCTGGCTTGCCGGCGGTGTTTGGCCTGCTTTTCGCATCGTAATTGGGCGGGCGTGTGGACTGCTGCGTGCCGGCGGTAACTGGTGGTTTTTGCATCCGCCAGCACGGCGGTTGTGCTTCCGCCCGCCATCGTAATGAGCCCCATAGTCATCCACTGTTTCATTTTCTCATTGACATGCCATATTAAAATTGTATCTTTCGAAATCCAGATTTCTTTGAGGGTCAAATTTTGCATTTAGACATTTCATAAGACCTTCATAAGTATTTCTCTCATGTTCTGTGAACGTAACAATCAAATCTTCAACATCGTCTCCTACAAGGTTAAGTAATAAATCTTTTGCTTGTTCGTCAGTGTGTTTTTTACATGTTGCTTTTAAAAATGCTCAAATCTCCTTGTCCACTTTTCCCATCTTTGTGCAACATTTTCTTGCTCAGATAAATTGAAGGGTAGCGGTATTCTGAAAATTGTACTTGAAATATTCCCCGTAACGTCTTCCTCATTATATATTTCTGAATTCAGATTTATAGCAACTTCATTGCTTAAGTTTTCTGTAGTCATACTTATTTTAAATTAATTCCAAAAATGTTTAATGTTTGTACATATATATATATTCCTTAGTGTATTGTTATTTCCTTCTAATATGGCATGTATATTTATTTCCTATTTGTTTATTTTAATTGTTTTCCTTAATGTGCATATATAATATATATATATCTAGTGTTGATTTTTATA